>JAGFNQ010001828.1:0-71639 GCA_024364735.1 Boesenbergia rotunda | reverse complement strand
ATCCTTCCCCTTTGGACATTGATTTCGATAATGTCCTTTTTGCTTGCATGAGAAGCACACAATGTGCTTCTTATCTTTCTTTGCCACGGGGTCGACCTCCTTTGCCTTTCCCTTGGTCTTGGGTGCCATTTGCACCTTCTTCTTGACCAATTTTGGACACTTACTCTTGTAGTGTCCTCTTTCCCTACACTCAAAGCAAATGATGTGATCTTTATTTTTACAAATTGAAATGTTTATACCTTTGCTTGTAGGGGTGGCACATGACTCTTCACTCGATCCGGAAGTAGATACTTCTTCTTTTTCCGGATTCAATGACCTTTGCTCCCCCTCAATCCTAGAGGTGGAGACTTCTTCTTCTTCTCCATTGACCTCGGATGATGATGTTGAAACCTTTTCTTGTTCCGGCGTCAATGTCAAATTTTGCTCCTCTTCAACCCTTGAGGTGGAGGCTTCTTGAGCTTCATCTTCGGATGTTGAGCACCTCTCAACTTCCGAGTCCTCTTCACTTGATGAATTCCCTCTTCGATTTGTCTTGATTTGGTAGAGTGGAGGGATCTTCATGAAGTTTGCCAATTTGCTCCATAGCTCTTTGGCATCTTTGAATTCTCCAATCTTGTCCAAGATGGTGCTTGGCAATAGATTGACCAATAACTTGGTCACTTTGTAGTTGGCCTCGCATCTCTTGATTTGCTCCTCATTCCATTTGCTTTTCTTGAGGAGCTTCCTTTGGTGCTTGTTGGAGCTTCAAAACCCTCCATTAGAGCAAAACCATTGCTCTATCTCCATCATGAAGAAATTTTCAATCTTTGACTTCAAAGATCGAAATTTGCCTTGTCGAATGGTGGAGGTGCCCTTGTGTCATAGCCAAACTCCATTTTTGAAGTTGAACCCTTTTGATGATGACTTCTTGAAATTAGGGTTTCTTCCAACTTCTTCTTCTTCCTCTAGCTCTTGCCCTCTTGGCGATGAGTCCAATGAAGAGCAACCTTGCTCTGATACCACTTGTTGGGACCGGTAGACGAGCTAGAGGGGGGGTGATTAGCTCCGATTTGCTTCGTGATGATTTGTCGCGGCGGAAGACTCGAGCAAACGCTAACACAAAGGATTTACTTGGTATCCACCCCGGTCGGGTGACTAATCCAAGGATCTACTCTCCTCACTCTCTCATACACTATGAAAGATCTCCTTCTTGAGGTGGAGAAACCTCTTACAAGCTTTCACAAAGATACAACAAGAATCAAAGCAAACACAAAATGAAATCTTACAAGATTTACAATGAATAATCTCTCTTTACTTTCCTTGCTATCTTCAAGCTTGTGGTTGCCTCTAGAACCTTGGAAATGCAGCAGCAAAAACCTCCAAGACTTCCCTTGAGATGGCACCAATGAAGAAGGAAAAAGGGGAGAAGAGATGTGGCTCAAAACCTACGTGAAAACCCTTATACCCGACGCCTAGGGTTCCCTAATCGATTACCCAATCGATTACCACGTCATACTAGCCGTTCAACGGCTAGTTTTTGAACCTGAATCGATTAGCCAATCGATTAAGACTGCCCTTAATCGATTGATCAATCGATTAAGAGAAGGCTGAATCGATTACCCAATCGATTCAGCCACCTTCTGTTCTCGCAACAAACTCTCTTAATCGATTACCCAATCGATTCACTTTCTCCTTAATCAATTACCTAATTGATTAAGATCCTCCTTAATCAATTACCTAATTGATTACCATCCTTCTTAATCAATTACCCAATTGATTAAGATCCTTCTTGTTTTCGCGAGACAACAACCCAATCGATCACCCAATCGATTGAGACCAACCTAACTTGTGTTCACGGTCAACCCCTTTGACCAACCTCGATTTTACGGTCAACCCCTTTGACCAACCTGGACTTCACGGTCAACCCCTTTGACCAACCTGGATTTCTTCTGCCTAGTTCCCAACTAGGACTTAACCTGATTCCCCACCAGGTTTGCCTAACACTCGAGTTAGGTCTAGTCTCTCGGTAGACTTCCACCTTGCCAGCATGCGATCTACCCGATCCATCTGGACTTCACCTAGTCCCACTAGGTCTTCTCCCATGCTAGCGTGCGATCTCCCCGATCCACCTGGACTTCACCTAGTCCCACTAGGTGTGCCTAGTCCCACTAGGTCTTTTTCCATGCCAGCGTGCGATCTCCCCGATCCACCTGGACTTCACCTAGTCCCACTAGGTGTGCCTAGTCCCACTAGGTCTTTTCCCATGCCAGCGCACGATCTCCCCGATCCATCTGGACTTCACCTAGTCCCACTAGGTGTACCTAGTCCCACTAGGTGTACCTAGTCCCACTAGGTGTACCTAGTCCCACTAGGTCTTTTCCCATGCCAGCGCGCGATCTCCCCGATCCACCTGGACTTCACCTAGTCAAGTCTCCAGTCAACCTTGACCCACTTGACACCATACGACATTCAACCATAATTATCAAATTCAAACATCAATGTCAAACATCGAAACATACACCTCAAGCTCACCCGAGCTTTGTCAAACTAGGTCAACCCTGACCTAACCAAGATTGCACCAACAATCCCTAGAGGATTTCAAGTTTTCAACCTCAATTTTCAATGATTTAATTTCATCCTCTAACATTTCAACATGCAAATCATCTATGTTATCATCCCTAGATGATTTCAATTGGTCAATTTCTAATTGCAATGATTTAACCTTATTCTTTGACTTTTTCAACATATTGGTTAAACATGCAATAACTCTATAACATTTTTCAAATTCGGGAGAAGTTACCTCTTCATCATCCGAAGATGATGAAGCCGCGTTTGAGGAGTTGGAGGATTCATCACTGCTTTCTTGATCTTCTCCAAGAGCCATAAGTGCCACGTGCCGTGTACTCTTCTCCTCGTTTTCTTCATCGGATGAACTTGAGGAGGATTCATCCCAAGTGGCCTTCAAGGCCTTCTTCTTCTTCTTTGATTTCTCCTCTTTCTTTTTGGTTTTCTCCTCCTTCTTCTTTAGCTTTGGGCATTCACTCTTGAAGTGCCCTTTCCTACCACACTCAAAACAAGAAACGTTAGTCTTATCAACCTTAACTTCACTAGGGTTACCTTTACACTTGAAGCGTCGACCCCTTCTCATCATTCTTCTCACAAAATTTGTCATCTCGGAGGAAGAAAACCCATTGCCATCTTCCTCGGAATCGGACTCGGATTCGGAAGAGGATGAAGATGAAGAGACTTCCTTCTCATTCTTCTTCTTGTTGGATCGTTCCCCTGCAACTAAGGCAATCCCCTTCTCCTTGGGGTCTTTGTTAGCCATTTCATGCAATTCCATTTCACAAAATAGATCATCTAGTTTAACAATTGATATATCCTTGGAAACTTTGTATGCATCCACCATGGATGACCACAAAGCATTCCTTGGAAATGCTTTTAGCACATACCTCACAAGGTCGCGGTTCTCGACCTTTTCATCAATAGAATGAAGCCCATTGAGGACTTCCTTGAATCGGCTATGTAGTTCACTTACCGTTTCATTCTCCTTCATGGAGAGATTTTGAAGTTGGTTGAGGAACAAATCCCTCTTGGCTATTCTAGAATCTCGGGTGCCCTCGTGGAATTCGATGAGCTTGTTCCACAAGTCTTTTGCACTTGTGAATGTACCAACCTTAATGAGTTGGTCTTTGTTCATGCCGCATTGTAGAGTGACCACCGCCTTCACGTCGGCTTCACTCTTTCGAGTTTGTTCAGCAGTCCATCGCCACGATTCAAGTTCTTTGCCTTCATCATCCTTTGGAGGGGTGAAGCCCTCCTTCACCGCGAACCAAGTATTGATATTCATTTTCAAGTAATACTCCATCTTCGATCTCCAATATTAGAAATCTGCGCCATCGAAGAAGGGAGGTCGGGTGGTGAAAAACCTTCTCTCAAAGCCATGGATGATAGCTCTCGGTTGTTAATCCGCTTGTACAGAGCCCCAAGCTCTGATACCACTTGTTGGAACTCGGATGGCTAGAGAGGGGGGGGGGTGAATATAGCTAAACACTTGGACTTTGCGCTTTTCAAATTTCTGCACTCAAACTTTTAGTAGCACAGCAGAAGTAGTAAAAACAGAATATGCAGAAAACTAAACCCTAAACTATGAGCAAACACAAGAATGCTAACAAGAAGATTTACAATGTTCGGGGATAATTTGCCCCTACTCCTTGGCATGCCCTTAAGGTGGGCGATCCCTTGATCGTCGGCAGATCAAGCCCCGGAAGATCCGGATAGAAAGCAACCTCCTTCTCGGTGGAGTAACCTCTCCACAGCGTTTCAATCAAAGATATAGTTTTAAGCACAATGAAACACAAGAAAGATCTTACTTAGCACTTAGCACAGATAAGAACACAGCAAGCTTCTTCCGAGCTCCACCGAACGATGATCTCACGTAAGAACCCCTTTCTTCGTGTCTTCTCGCTGTTGGACTCAAAGCCTCTTGTTCCTTCCTCCAAGTGCTCAAGCAAGGGATGGTTGCTTCAAAGATCACAGTAACTTTCTCAAGAGAGGATGATCAGCCAAGAGCACAAGCACGCAGCAAGAAATCGCAGCAGAAAACCAAGGCAACCAAAGTTTTGAAGCAAGAGTTCTACTTTGCACTTCTCCACCACGCTGCTTATCCACTCTCCACTAGCGCCAGGTCAACATCTCACTGCAGCCTCCAGCTGCTCTCCTGCAACCACCAGCCACCACTGAGCTCTCCTTCCGAGTTAGGACTTTCCTACACCTAGTCCTCCAAGCTAGGATTTTTTACACCTAACCCTCCAGGTTAGGATTTTCCAACACCTAGCCCTCCAAGCTAGGATTTTTCATACCTAACCCTCCAGGTTAGGATTTTCCAACACCTAGCCCTCCAAGCTAGGATTTTCCATACCATGCCTAATCCCCGATCAGGACTTAATCATAATCATAATCATCAACCTAAACTAAAATCGATGTCAACACCAAAATAACAACCAGGGTCAGACTGCATCAACAGGTATGATACCAGATGATTAAAAGAAGTCGGGGTGGAGGGGGGAGAGGGGGGCAAACAGGTTCTAATAAAAGATAATGAGAAGGGAAAACTCTAGACTTTTATTAGAAAGTACCTAGGAGGAAACGATTACAAAGCTCAATGTAAGACCCAGAGTTCGTCTGTGTGTCTTGCAATGAGATAACCAAGGCGGTTATATAGAGGAAGACGAGAGGATGCGGGTGCTCATTGGGCCCCATTGTCAATCTTTTACATGCGCTTCCAGCTAATAAAGGGAAGCAAACAGGTTCCAATAAAAGATAATGAGAAGAGAAAACTAAGACTTTTATTAGAAAGTGCCCAGGAGGAAACGATTACAAAGCTCAAAGTAAGATCCAGAATCGTTTGTGTGTCTTGCAATGAGATAACCAATGCGGTTATATAGAGGAAGACGAGAGGATGCGGGTGCTCATTAAGCCCCATCGTCCATCCTTTACATGTGCTTCCAACAAATAAAATCACCCTTCTACTAGGTACTTTACACACACACCGAGGGAAGGAATATTCCCTCGTGACTAAAGCTAACGCATTACCACCGAAAGTAGTGGTAGTGCGATGCTAACATGATGCCAGACCACATGCAGCTGGCACTTCTGCATTATTTGATTTGCCCAAAACATTAATCACGCTCGCTGTCTGGGTCAGGGACAGCAATGTCGGCGACAGGTGTCTCTGTACGGCTGCCGATTCCAAGAACAGGGACACGGTTCTCCTCCTCCTCTCCCACCACACTCCGCAGCAACTCTGATGGAGAAGTGTAAGGCCGCGGGCGGCGTTGAAAATTCCGGAAAGGAAATGCTTCCGAACTGGGAATGAGGGACGACTCTTCAGAAAAAAAGGGGGCGAAACAAACAGGTTCCAATAAAAGATAATGAGAAGGGAAAACTCAAGACTTTTATTAGAAAGTACCCAGGAGGTAACGATTACAAAGATCAAAGTAAGACCCAGACTTTGTTTGTGTGTCTTGCAATGAGATAACTAAGGCGGTTATATAGAGGAAGACGAGAGGATGCGGGTGCTCATTGGGCCCCATTGTCCATCTTTTACATGTGCTTCCAGCTAATAAAGCCACCATCCTACTAGGTACTTTACACACACACCGAGGGAATGACATTTCCCTCGTGACTAAAGCTAACGCATTATCACCGAAAGTAGTGGTAGTGTGATGCTGACACGATGCCAGATCACATGCAGCTGGAACTTCTGCATTATTTGATTTGATCCAAAACTTTAATCACGCTCGTTGTCTGGGTCAGGGACAGCAATGTCGGCGACAGGTGTCTCCGTAGGGCCGCCGATTCCAGGAACAGGGACATAGTTCTCCTCCTCTCCCACCACACTCCGAAACAACCCTGATGGAGAAGGGCAAGGCCGCGGGCGGCGTTGAAAATTCTGGAAACAGAAATGCTTTCGAACTAGGAATGAGGGACAACTCTTTTGTAGATGTGCCAAACGACGACGGTGTTGTTGAATAGTAGCCATGAGAACCAGGGAGCAACAATAGGGGATCTCCTAAGATGAACTGCAACTATGGTCGGAGGAGTCCGTCGTGCCTGACTATGATTCGTCAGATTCGGATGAACTAGAGTCATTAGAACCCGACTCAGGTTCTGTAGTTGGACCATCGTCGATCGAGCACTCGTCGTCGCTGTAGCTCAGATCCTCATTGGATGGGTAGTCGTTGTAGATGAGTTCTTGGCACATGCAACCAAGAACGTTGGCCAGATGTGTGTCAGACTCTTGCTGATTGTCATGAACCGTCTGTCCAGGGGTCAGCGGAGATGACCGATCGCTGTCAAAAACCTCCTGGGTGAAGCCGATGGCATACCACTTCTATACCCGCCATGGCTGTTATGTGGATTTGCCTACTCCACGAGAATACTACGAGCGATCCACCAGTCGCTCAGTAGTCCGGTCATCTATGACGACTCCGATGATGACTCTGACCCGTTCTATGAAGCAGAATATGACGCTGAGCCATCGATATCACGACGCTATTATCGTTCGCAGAATTGGAGGTATTATAATCTCTATTTGCAGGAACGAGCATCCATCTGCGAGGCGTCGCGATATTATTCAGGATCCACGACCAGCGTGCATTTCGGATCGGAAGCCAGCAATGACTCGGTAGTAAAACAACATGATTCCCATCCTCAGGAAGAAGGATCTTCCCCGTTTGAAGTCATTGACTGCCATGCGACATAGCGATGGCAGCAGAGGGCTCTTAGATCCCGTCCCTCTAAAGATCCACCCAAGGGCGCCATCGGTTTCACGCAGGAGGTTTTTGACAGCGATCGTTCATCTCCACTGACCGCTGCACATACGGTTCGTGATGATCAGCAGGCATCCGACACACATCTGGCCGACATTCTTGGTTGCACGTGCCTGGAACCCATCTACAATGACTACCCGTCCAGCGAGGATCAGAGATACAGCGACAACGATTGCTCGATCGAAGATGGTCCTGCTATAGAACCTGACTTGGGTTCTGATGACTCTGGTTCGTTCGAATCTAACGAATCACAGACAGGCACGACAGATTCCTCCGACTACAGTTCCAGTTCTTCTGAGGAGATCCCCTGTCGTTGCTCCCTAGTTCTCATGACTACTATTCGACAATGTCATTGTCGTTTGGTGTGTCTATAGAAGAGTCGTCCCTCATTTCCAGTTAGGAAGCATTTCCGCTTTCACTTCTCCATCAGATTTGCTGCGGACCATGGTGGGAGAGGAGGAGGAGAGTCGTGTCCCTGTTCCTAGAATCGACAGCCCTATGGAGACACCTGTCGCCGACATTGCTGTCCCTGACCCAGACAGCGAGCGTGATTAAAGTTTTGGGGCAAATCAAATAATGCAGAAGTGTCAACTGCATGTGGTCTGGCATCGTGTCAGCATCACATTACCACTACTTTCGGTGGTAATGCGTTAGCTTAAGTCACGAGGGAATTGTCCTTCCCTCGGTGTGTGTGTAAAGTACCTAGTAGGAGGGTGACTTTATTAGCTAGAAGCACATGTAAAGGATGGACGATGGGGCCCAAAGCACTCGCATACTCTCGTCTTCCTCTGTATAACCACGTTTGTTTTCTCATTTCAAGACACACAGACGAACTCTGGGTCTTAGTTTGAGCTTTGTAATCGTTTCCTCTGGGCACTTTCTAATAAAAGTCTTGAGTTTTTCCTTCTCATTATCTATTATTGGAACCTGTTTGCTTCCCCGTTTCTTTTATATGAAAAATTTATTAGGGGAAATCGAAAAGATGACATGGATCCAATGGAGGATGACCTACCCTACTGAGTACGAGGCCCTCATTAATATTTCAGATGGAAGGGAAGGTACTCAAAATATATTATCCCAGATGAGGCGAGTATTTTCATCTGAAGACCCTATGCAAGACTCTACGGTAATCTAGGATTCTGCCTATAGAGACCTTGACAAACTCTCTTGTGAAAATGTTAAAACATCGTCCAGTATCTAAACGACTATATGAAGCTGGCATCAAAAACAGGAGGCTATATACGGGTCCAGAACTATTAGAAAAATTATCGCTAAAGCTACCTGGGGAATTGGGCAACAGGATAAAAGCTGCCTTTGATGAAAAGTATCCAGGCTTAACAATCGGCATCTTCCCCACAATTTTGTTCACTTACAAATCCCTGGAGCAAGAATGCAAGGATGTTGCATTCAAAACATCACTGAAGAATTTATCTTTCTGAAGTCAAATACCTATCCCGAGATATTACGATAAAGGGCAGAAGAAATATGACATTCGAAAGTCTAAACTTATAAAGGAAAGTCCCACGATTCACATGCCCGGATTGAAAAGCATAAGCACTTGGACCAGAACAAGAAGTGTAAATGTTACATCCGTTGGCAAGAAGGACATTTTGTCAGAGAATGCCCGAACGACAACAAAAATATAAAGGGACTGGCTATCTTCGAACAGCTAGAAATCCCTGAAGATTATGATATCTTATCTTTCTAAGAAGGTGAGCCACAAAGTGATGCAATTTTTAGCATTTCTAAGGGAGAGGAGGACTATAAAGAATTGCAAAGGACTATCCATACCCTTCATTTTTCTAACGAGCTAATATTGATGTTAGGACAAGTCGACGGAGGATATAGGCCGCAAGTAAAGGTTACTGAGAAGCAATTAAGTTGTCCCCTTCAGTGGCATCATAATGAAGAAATATCACCCCCCTCAGCCTAGTAGATGCAGTTGTTGTCTAAGAGAAATAGTAAAAAGGGTAAGGATTCATTGTCTAAACTGCTTAATTACCTTCTGTAACCTGTATGGACCATATTACTTCAATCAAAAGGTCCCCATAGCACCAGCGTCACCAGCTCCATTTTTCCCTCATCAACTACTTCAGGAGCAGCAGTATTCATGATGCCTTGGTTAGATTGAAAGACTCAAGAAGGAGGTAGACTACTATAAATTAAAATATGAGGAAATTCTGGAAAAGAAATTACTAGAAGATGTGAACTCCCTAGAAAAGGGAAAGAGTCCTGTTCAAGAAAGAGAAGAAGAAGTAGGAGAGGCTGCAAGCGTACTATATGAAGAAACAACTAGTAGAATCATCGCAGCCCAAGAGATCCAAGGCACAAAGTTGGTCAAAAATATGTCATACAACCTTGAGGTAGTTATGGAAATTCCCGGCATTCCAAAATTCTTCCTAAAGGCAATACTGGACACTGCGGCGACAACATGCTGCGTCGACAACATGCTGCGTCGACCAGAAATCGGTTCCTAAGGATGCCTTGGAGAAAAATACCTTTGTGGTACACTTCAACGGTATGAACTCAAAACAAACAATTGATATGAAGCTAAAACAAGGAAAAATGATTATTGGAGAAAATATATTTCGAATCCCCTACACCTATAGTTTTCCCATGATTCTTGGGGATAATATCCAGATGATCATCGGCTACAACTTAATTAGAGCAATGTATGACGGAGTCCGCATCGAAGGGAATGCGATAACCTTTTATAAAAATGTTACAGCCATTAATACTTTACCAACTATTCCCGCAGCTGTAGCAATTTCAGAACTCGACCTTGAAGAGGAAGAGTATATCCAGATAAAAGAAATGATCAATTATTCTACAAAAGAAACATCTCAGAAATTCAAAAGGATATTCCAACCATTATTAGCAATGTGGGCGGGGGAAGAGAAGAGGAGTTGGGATCGTGCAGCAGTTTGAAATAAAAGAAATAAGGAAAACAGATTCACAAATTCTTATTACCTCCAAATATTACAACTTCACTTCCCAAGTAAGGCTCAAGGTTGCGCTTGAATACCTTGCAAGGGTTGCGGGCTTCTCCTTATATAGAGAAGAGGCAAAGACGTCGGGTGCTCAGTGGCCCCATCGTCACGTTCTCTTTCCCTCTCAGATAAGTGAGAATCCTCTTTACAGTGCATGCTTTCTTCTTTACAGCATGCGTATCTACTTTATAGTATGTGATCTTATCGGCTCTCTGTCTTCTAGTGCCGACAAATTAAAGTGAGCCGAGTCACACTATTTTGGGTCTTATCAACTCTCTATCTTCTAGTGCCGACAAATTAAAGTGAGCCGAGTCACACTATTTTACAGCACGCGTCTAGTACAATTATTATAGACAGGTTGAGTGGCGGGTCCATCACGTTCGCATGTGATCCTTACAGTTGGAAGGAGCCCATTCATCTAAAGGCATCGTGTAGGAGATTGGAAGATGTCTCAAGTGTTGGTGCAGGAAGCACCATATCGAACCTTGTTTTGATATTGGCAAAGGATTCAAAGTTAAGTATTATTTGTGATCTAATAAAGTTACTCAAGTGTACAGGAAAGTCCTAGTTGATCTAGGCAATAAGTCCTGGCCACAAGCTGGGCAACTAAGTCCTGACATAAGGTTGAGCAATAAGTCCTGGTCGTGGACTGGGTACTAAGTCCTGACATAAGGTTGGGCAATAAGTCCTGGTTGTGGATTGGGTACTAAGTCCTGGCCGAGGGCTGGGCACCTAAGACCTGACCAAGGGTTGGGCACTAAGACCTGGCCGAGGGCTGGGCACCGAAGACCTGGTTCGAGGAATTGGGCACTAAGACCTGGCCGGGGGTTGGGCACCGAAGACCTGCTCAGAAGGTGGACACTAAGACCTGATCGCGGATTGGGCACGAAGACCTGGTGAGTAAAGCTAGGCAAAAGTCCAACCGGAGGAGCCGATTAGCAAAAGGTAAATTATCCTGAGAGGAGTAGGTGAGGACGCGTTCCCCGTAGAGGGAACATTAGGCGTCGGTTCAACCTAGGTTTCCATTTGCGAGACCCGAAGTCAGAACCAAGACAGCTATGACTGTAAAAACTAACTAACATTTTTGCCTTGTTTGTTGTGGAACTAACCTTGGATGCAGGAACCAAAGGAATGTGTTTCTGCATCTCAGAACGCCCCAAAGGAGAGGGGCAGCAGCTGGGCTAGGCACCCGGGAGGTCCCGGGTGCCCAAGGTCAAAGCCAAACGAGCAGTTAAGCAAGAATCGCTTCGAAAGCTTACTAGGCCAGGCGCCCTGATGGTCCCGGGCGCCCTGATGGTCCCGGGCGCCCTAGATGTCCCGGGCGCCCTGGGTCAAAGCCAACCTGTGATCGAAGCAAACTCAGCCACGAAGCCGGCGGACCAAGTCAACCGGGGTGCCCCCAATGTCCCGGGCACCCCCGTCAGCTCCAGAGCCGATTCGAAGGGGATAAGCGCTGACCAAGCTTCAGATAAAGATTTTCGGATCCGAAGGCACGTGTCAGGCGCCCCCGACGTCCCGGGCGCCCCCAGGGCTGCTATAAAAGGGGCTCGACCCCTAAGGCTTCGACATCACTTTTTCCAACGCTTCCAAGCTCTTCGTTCAAGCGCTCTGCTCTGGCAAACTCCATTCTCAACATTCTAGCGCCGACGACGACCCTCCGCTCCGAAGTACGATCCACACCGGTCGTCGGTAACGAAGAGTACATTTGTTTAGTTACTGCACTCATATTGTAATAATTTCTGTAACCTTATTTTGCGCTACTATAGAATTTCCTGCAGTAAACGGTCAAGGACCGTGGGCCTTGGAGTAGGAGCCGAACGCGACTCCAAACCAAGTAAAACTACTTGAGTTCTGTGTGTGTTTTGTTTAAATTCCGCTGTGTACTTACTCTTTTCAATCTGAAACGTTTTCACGATATTCACCCCCCCCCCCTCTATCGTGTTTACTCGATCCAACATCAAGTTGCTCGTGACTTATTTTACCGCAGGATACCAGTCTCCCCACCAATTATCTGAGGTGCTCCTTCGTCGGCACTCCTGTTCCTTTATGGAATGCAATACTCGAAGCTGTTGTATAGCATTGGTTGTCTGTACTCTCGCTCGTTGTTGTAGTTTATGGAGTGGCCATCGTTTTTCCTTGAAGTCGTTGAGGGATACGGGATACTTGATCTCCTGGAGCAGTTTTTGGTATTGCCAAGCGAGTTGGAGAGGGTCAAGAGAGCTTGGGATATTTGGTCCAGGGCTTTCGAGTGGGGTTTCTTTTGTACTTCTTGGAGTGCTGGAGCTACTAGTTCCAGCTGGGTTAGTGCCTTGTCCGACCATTCTGAAAACACAAGACAAGAGATTAGTCTGGATAATGCGTCAGCTAGTTGGTTATCCTTTCCATTAATATGTTCAAATTGAACATGAACTCCGGTGCCGATGATGTAATCGGTGAATGCCAACAATCTGACTCGCGAGGGCATGTTTGTTGATGACTTGCCGAAGAAGCTTATAATTGCTTGGCAATCTGTTCTAACTCCCTCCTGTCTAAATAGTAGATCTTTAGTGCTTCCATAGAATTCATGACGGTATGTATTTCCGCGTCGATAATGGATTTGATTGGAGAAAATTTTCCACTTGCGTATGCGCAGATCTTTTCAAAGGATTTAGGGTCAAATTTGTTCTTTTTCCATTTGCAAATTCCTCCCCATCCTTCCATGCAGCCGTCGACTTCAAGTATTATGAAGCAGTCATCTGGAGGAATCTCTAGCTCTGGTAGGTTTTGTATTGTTTCCTTGATTGATCTTACCAGAGACTAATCTTGCACATTTATGCGTTTGTCCCCTGTTGGGCTGATTTTGGCATCTAATGGGCTGAGCAATCTACCAATATTAGGGATGTAATTCCTGGTGTAATTAAAAAGTCCAAGCCAGGAGCGCATACCTTTTTTTGTAGTTAGTTCCTTGTTACAGAAGTCTGCTATTTTTCTGATGATGTGCCGTTGGAGGTTAATCTTTTTATTACCGATGATGGCTCCAAGGAACTCTATTTCTGGGACTGCAATCTTCATCTTCATTGGACTTAGAATCAACCCATTTTTCCTGACAATATCGAGGAGAACCTTTAAATGCTTTGCATGTTCTTCCTCGTTTTGAGAGAAAACCCAAATGTCATCAATATATACGGCTATAAAATTCTCTGTACCCTTAAAGTAGGTGTCCATTTTCCGTTGACATATAGCTGGGGCATTCTTAAGGCCAAAAGGCATGACAAGCCATTCAAAGAGGCCATCAGGGACCCAAAAGGCGGTCCATTCAATTGAGTTAGGGTGCATAGCCACCTAATGAAAACCTCTTTTTAAGTCAAACTTAGAATATATTTGGTTATGGCTAACCTTTCTTAGGATTGTGTTGATCCCAGGCAAGCTATACTGATCTTTATTTGTAAGATCATTGAGGCATTTGTAATTGAATACCATCCTTTCTTTGCCTGTGTTGGGGCCAACTGTAGTGCCCGAGTTGACGATGATGGTTGTGGTTCTGTGTCTACTTTTGCTGTGCTTGATAACTTTAAGATCCAGAAGTATCTTTATATGTTTTGAGAAAGCCTCCTTCTGCTGGGGGGCCAAGTGTTCAAAGGCCTATCTTCAATAATAAACTCTGAATTTTTAATGTCCAGATGACGCAAAACATGATTCTTCGACTAGTGTTGAAGAGGATTCTCTCCTATGTAGCCTTGATCTTTTAATTCTGCTAATAATGGTTGGAATAGCCTTTTGAATTTCTGTGATTTTTTTCTGCAGAATAATTGACCATTTCTTTTATCTGGATATACTCTTCCTCTTCAAGGTCGAGTTCTGAAATTGCTACAGCTGCGTAAACAGTTGGTAAAGTATTAATGACTAACATTTTTATAAAAAGTTACCACATTCCCTTCGATGCGGACTCCACTGTGCATCACTCTGATAAAGTTGCAGTCGATGATCATTTGGATATTATCCCCAAGAATCATGGGAAAACTATAGGTGTAGAGGATTTGAAATATATTTTCTCTAATGATCATTTTTCCTTGTTTTAGCTTCATATCAGCGGTTTGTTTTGAGTTGATACCGCTGAAGTGTACCACAAAGGTATTTTTCTCCAAGGCATCCTTAGGAACCGATTTCTGGTCGACGCAGCATGTTGTCACCCCATTGTCCAGTATTGCCTTTAGGGAGAATTTTGGAATGCCGGGAATTTCCATAACAACCTCAAGGTTGTATAGCATATTTTTGACCAACCTTGGACCTTGGATCTCTTGGGCTGTGATGAGCTAGTTGTTTCTTCATATAGTACTCTTGCAGCCTCCCCTTCTTCTTCTTCTTCTCTTTCTCCAATAGGGCTCTTTCCCTTTTCTAGGGCATTCACATCTTCTAGTAATTCCTTTTCCAGAATTTCCTCATATTTTAATTTATAGTAGTCTACCTCCTTCTTGAGTCCTTCAATCTCACCAAGGCACCATGAAATATAATATTGTTGTTCCTGAAGTAGTTGTTGAGGGAAAAACGAAGCTGGTGATGCTAGTGCTACGGGACCTTTTGATTGATGTAATATGGTCCACACAGGTTGCTGGAGGTAATTAAGCAGTTCGGGCAGTGAATCCTTGCCCTTTTTACTGTTTCTCTTAGACAACAACTGCATCTACTAGGCTGAGGGGGTGATATTTCTTCATTATGATGCCACTGATGGGGACAACATAATTGCTTCTCAGTAACCTTTACTTGCGACCTATATCCTCTGTCGACTTATCCTGACATCAATATTAGCTCGTTAGAAAAATGAAGCGTTTGGATAGACCTTTGCAATTCTTCATAGTCCTCCTCTCCCTCAGAGATGCTAAAAATTGCATCACTTTGTGGCTCGCCTTCTTGGACAGATAAGATATCATAATCTTCAGGGATTTTCAGCTGTTCGAAGATAGTCAGTCTTTTTATATTTCTTTTGTCATTCGGGCATTCTCTGGCAAAATGTCCTTCTTGCCCACAGAGGTAGCATTTACACTTCTTGTTCCGGACCAAGTGCTTACGTTTTTCAATCTGGGCATGTGAATCGTGGGGTTTTCCTTTATAAGTTTTAGACTTGAATATCATATTTCCTCTTCCCTTTGTCGTAATATCCCGAGATAGGTATTTGACTACAGAAAGATAAATTGTTCAGTGATCTTTTGAATGCAGAATCCTTACATTCTTGCTCCAGGAATTTGTAGGCGAATAAAATTCTAGGGAAGACGCCGATTGTTAAGCCTAGATACATTTCATCAAAGGCAGCTTTTATCCTATTGCCCAATTCCCCAGGCATCTTTAGCCATAATTTTTCTGATAGTTCTAGACCCATATATAGCCTCCCTATATTTAATGCCAGCTTCATATAGTCGTTTAGATACTGGACGATGTTCTTAACATTTTCACAGGAGAGTTTTTCAAGGTCTCTATAACCAGAATCCTGGATTACCATAGAGCCTTACATAGGGTCTTCAGATGAAAATACTCGCCTCATCTGGGATAATATATTTTGAGTACCTTCCCTTGCGTCTGAAATATTAATGAGGGTCTCGTACTCAGTAGGGTAGGTAATCCTCCATTGGATCCATGTCAGCTTTTCGATTTCGCCTAATAAATTTTCCATATACTCTATCTTATCTTTTGGGTCGGTGAAGCCTTGGCTGGTGACATGATTTTTAATAATGGACTCCCATTTGAAGAAGCCATCATGAAATAGCCCAATTTGTTCTGGTATCACAAATATTGCTCCTCCCTGCTACTGGGCTGACGGTAGGGTCCAGAGTTCATTGTTTTTATCCCTTCTAAATTTGACTTGGAGGGGCCTTTGCTCAAAACTGGGCTGGGACGAGCCTGGTTCTGTTGCTACTAGTGGATAGCCTGGTGGTCTCATTGTTGTCTCTTGGGGAGGGGGGGGGGTTTGTAGGGGGAGATAACGGTACTTGTGGAGTAGATTTGTTGAGGCTCCTGTTGTTGCTCTTCCACAAGTCTTCGGAGACTTGGATACTCCATCTCACTCCCAGTTGCAATTAGATGCGTCGGTGACCCCCCACCATCTTCCGATGCGAAGGGGTTAACAAAATTGTCTTCATCATCCAAGTAATTGTCCCAGATCGGATGATTTGTTTCTATAAAGGGTGTGGAGATTGAATCTATGTATTGTATCCTAGAGAACTCCTCAGAGTCAGAATCATCTACTGTAGGGTCCATGGACCGAGGTACAGAGGCCCTTGGACTTGTATCCTCTGCATGGTCTTCCAATAGATTTTTCTGATCTAAGTGTTCAGTAAAAATTGACACTACATGCTTCCCTTTTAGCGTGTATCGCCTTTCCAACTCCTCCAACACGATATAATTCTTCCTAGGTGGCGGTGTTGGTGCTTCTGGCTTAGGTTTTGGAATTAAAATATCAAAAAGCTCTTGTGTTAGGGTTGGTTGTTGAGTTACCTCAATTGAGGTTGGAAAAATCTCTGGCTCAATTGATAACCGACTTATGTTAGGAGTGTCGGTGGAGCCGAAGCCTCCAGCCCCTCTTTGTGAAATCCCCAGGTTTCAGACTACCAGTAATTCTCGTAGGAGTATCCTTTCAAATATGATGTGGACAATACAAGTGCCCTGTGGAACTGCAACATTGGAGTCAGTGTGATTAAATACGAGAATGATTATTTCACCTCTATAGTCTGTGTCTATGACTCCGGCAGCTATATCCAGGCCTAATCTGAATGCAACTTTAGATTTGGGGGCAATACGGTCGTAGCTGCCCCAGGGTATCTCCATTTGGACGCCAGTAGGAATTGGTGTGCGTCCTCTTGTTGGTATTATACAGTCTTCGCTAGCTGCTAAGTCATAACCTGTAACACTAGGACTTTGTCGTTTAGGAAGTATAGCATTAGGTGAAAGCAGATGTACCAGCACGTTCAGGTAGATATCCAGCTTTTCTTCAGGCAGTATTGGATCTAGAAGGTTAATAAAAACTCCATGGTCCGCTTCAACAAGGACTGCCAATGTATGGAATGGTTCTTCATTTTCTTCGTCCTTGGGATTATATTAGGGGGGGTGATAATTAGCAATTTGATCGATAAATTTTGTGCCATTAGTTGGGAAATTTGGGGCTCTAGGGTGTATTTGTTTATGAAATGATGCATGATTATTAATAGGATGTATTTTCATTGGTTAATTAATTTTTCTGCATTTTCACACTCATATTTCATTCTATTGGATTTTTGGATAGCTTGTGCATCATTGGATCAAAAAGGGCACATTTGGGGTGAAGATGGATCCATAAAGAACGACATTAGACTCCAATTTTATTATGTTGAAGGCCTGATCGGTCCCCAGACCGATCAGGGAAGGCCTGATCGGTCCCCAGACCGATCAGAAGGAGATGGCACAAAAGAACTCAGAATTTTAGTTACTGATCAAATCCTGATCGGTCCCCAGACCGATCAGGGAGGTTCCTGATCGGTCCACAGACTGATCAGGGGTCATCCAGTCCGATCAAAGAGCTTCCAGACCGATCAGTAGCTGTCCAGATGCGATCGGATGCGTTGGTCATCACAACCCTCCACTTGGATCTGGCAACGTCGATTGATAGAGCTTCATTGCAAGTGATCTCAGCCACTCATCAGAGGAAATCAAGGGTGGAAAGGAGAAGTAGAAAAGGGGATTAGGGCAGCCAAAGATGGGGATATCTCTCTTCTGGGATTACGGCAGAAACGCAGGGGGGAGGCGATGGAGGAAGGAAGCTACTGTTCGATCGGTTTCTCAGGCGATTAACAGCTTGGACATGCCCTCTTCTTTGACTTCACAGCCTATTCCCTCCTCTACTCCAGCTAAGAAGCAATCGGCTTCATAGGAGCAGAGTTTCTTCCACCGGACACTCCAATTCAGCTTTCTTTTCATTGTTCCTTCGTGCTTACTTGCTGTAGAACAAGAATTTGCATTTCCCTTTCATTTGTTTTCGAATTCCAGCTATTTTCCAGTTTAGAATTGTAATTTCCAGCTTCGTCTCAAAGTTTCCAGCTTAGTTTCCTAGTTCACAGCTTATCTTGGTAGAAATCGTTCTATGTTTTCAACCTTTAACCTCTTGAATGCGAGATGCTTGTCGAATTGTTCAAATCACACATGTGTTTGAGGATGAAATCGATTGCCTTCTAGTCAGGAGTTTTGGATGAATCTATTCTGAATTTTCCTATTTACGAGTGTTCTTTTGATGTCCTCTACATTCAATTAGCTTAGTACTTCAATTCCTAGTAGTTAGGCTATTAGGTGGAGGTTGGTAGCTAAGTTTCATTGTTTTGTTATCCTCAAAAACCCATGAAAACATATTTGGATTAGCTCGTTTTTATTTTTCTACAATTTACTATTTTTCATAGACTAAAGAAGTGCATGCATCATATTGGGTCCTTGAGAGACGATTCGGTTCAACTCCTACTATATAATAGCTTGAAACGAGGAATTTAATTGAAACCATAACGCGACTAAAACTGGTTATCAATTTTGGCGCCGTTGCCGGGGACCTTTTTTATGATGTTTGTTTATTTTTAGGTCTTGCAATAATTCTGAATTTTCTGGTTAATTCTTGCATTTTACTAATTTTCTCCATTTGGTGTGCAGTGCATGACCAGGTCTTTCTACTCCAGCTTAGCTGATTTCGATCCTGAGATAGAAAGGACCTTCCACACATAAAGGAGAGCTCAGCTAGAGATTTCTAGACTGTCTACCAGTAGTGACCCTTTGTCTGAATTCCAGATGGCGAACAATAGAACCATGAGGGAGCTTGCAGCACCAGAGTTGGCTTTTTAGTGTATCCAGTACCCTGAGTTGGAGGTTGATTTTGAGCTACGTTCCGGACTCATTCATCTACTCCCAAAGTTTCATGGCTTAGCTGGTGAGGACCCCACTAGACATCTCCAGGAGTTTCACACAGTATGCTCCACTATGAAGCCACATGGTATTGTTGAAGAAGACATCAACCTGAGAGCTTTTCCATTTTCACTTGTGGATGGAGCAAAGGATGTTGGATCGAGAATAACGATAGAGAGGGAGGTGAATATCATAAAATGTTTCGGATTCGCAAAAGAGAATAAGCAGCGAAAAATAAAGAAATACAAACGCGAACTCAAGCGATTTTACTTGGTTCGGAGTCGCGGTCGGCTCCTACTCCAATGCCCACGGTCGTTGACCGTTTACTGGGGGCTGGGGGCAATTCTATATGTGCGCAAAAAGTTTATAGAAAGATTACAGTTGTAGTACAGTAAACAGAAACTTAAGCTCTTTCGTTACCGACGCCCGTTGTAAATTGTACTTCTGAGCAGAGGGTCGTCGTCGGCGCTTCAATCTCAAGTTGGGAGGTTTCTGGAGCAGAGCGCTTGAGTCGAAGAGTGTAGTGGCGTTGGAATTATGTGTTGAGAAGCCTTGGGGGTCGAGCCCCTTATATAGTGAGTTTGGGGGCGCTTGGGACGTTGGGGGCGCCCTCCACGCGTCTCACGATCTGGCAACTTCACGATCGGGCTCAAGGTTTGACGGGGGCGCCCAGGAAGCAGGGGGCGCCCGGGTTGACTCTTTCAGCGGGCTTCTCGGCTGGATAATCTTCTCTCGCTTCGTTGGCTTCAACCTAGGGCGCCCGAGGCATCCGGGGCGCCCGGGAGCATGGGGGCGCCCGGGAGCATAAGCTTCCGAAGCGTTTTCTTGCTTAACTTGTTTTGCCTTGACCTTGGGGGCGCCCGGGACACTGGGGGCGCCCTGCCCAGCTGCTTGCCCCTCTCCTTTGGGGCGTTCTGAGCTACAGAAACACATTCCTTCGGTCTTGCATCCAAGGTTAGTCCAAAACAACACAAAGCAATAAAATATTAGGTTTATACAGCCTTAGCTGTCTTGGTTCTGACTTTGGGTCTCCAAAATGGAACCCTAGGTCGAACCGACGCCTACTGTTCCCTCGACGGGGAACGCGTCCTCACCTACTCCTCTCAGGAGGATTTACCTTTTGCCAACCGGCTTCTCCGGTTGGACTTTTGCCTAGCAGTCCTTCGCTAGGGCTTAGGTACCAAGCCGTCCTTCGCCCGGTGCCTAGCAGTCCTTCACTAGGGATTTGTATCCTGGCATTCCTTCGCCAAGTGCCTAGCAGTCCTTCGCTAGGGCTTTGTATCCTGGCATTCCTTCGCCAGGTGCCTAGCAGTCCTTCGCTAGGGCTTTGTATCCTGGCATTCCTTCGCCAGCCTTCGCTAGGGCTTTGTATCCTGGCAGTCCTTCGCCAGGTGCCTAGCAGCCGTTCGCTAGGGCTTTGTATCCTGGCAGTTCTTCGCCAGGTGCCTAGTAGCCCTTCGCCAGGTCTATGTTTCCTGGCAGTCCTTCGCCAGGTGCCTAGCAGCCCTTCGGTAGGACTTTATATCTACACACTCAAGTAGCATGTTAGATCACAAATAAACTTAACTTTGAATCTTTTGCCAATATCAAAACAAGGTTCGATATAGTGCTTCCTGCACCAACAATCTCCCCCTTTTTTGATTTATGGTAACACAATTCAAAGTTAAGTTAAAAACTTATAACAGTTAAGAACATAAGGTAAACAATCAAGTATAACTGTTTATGAACAGAATAAATGTAGAGTTGATAAAAAATTTTTTTATTTCTCATACTCTCCTTAAAACCCTGAATACTTGTGCTATAAAACACTTAAAACACTTAATTTTGACCTTTCCTCCCCATTTGACATATATCAAAAACATACATCAGCGAACAAGATTTCTAATAGGGAGTTTTACTAAAATAAATTCAAGTCATGGATTTAACAACTTCCCAAAAACATAGTTGTCAAGAAAAACTTTAATTAATGGATTTCATAAATTTTTTTAAAAAATGATGTTTAAAGTAATGGATGTTTTAAAAATGCATGAAGCTCCCCCTTAATGTGACAACTCTTCTCCTTATATTTTAGGATATTTAAAAGAATTTCAAAAACTTAATTTTCAAGAAAAACTTAACAGTAGCTTACTTAGCCAACATTTTGAAAACAAATTTTCTTTAAAAAATTTCAACTTTTGCACATATAGAAAAATTTCTTTGGAACATATTTTGTGCATTTAAAACTATAAAAAAATCTTTAAATGGACAAGTTTTTGCCAAAATCTTTACTTAGAAACATTTGCCCAAAAATTTTCAGAGGTTTTGCTCAGACAAACTTTGTTTACTAAGAAAAAATTTTACTTAGGAAAGCCTTGGCCATATATCAATAAGGAGCTTTTGAAAGAAGATTTAAGAAAGAAATGTGTGTATCAGAGCTTATGAGTTTTGAAAATAAAAATACTTAGTATAATTTTGAAAGTATAGCAGGCAGCTTAACTTGTACCAAAAGAAAACTTCACTTTGAAAAGTATTGTGAATTTTAAAAAAATATTTTGTAGGCAAGTCTTTAGAAAATTCACGCACTTAGAACATTATTGCCTTAGATAGACTTTCATTTAGAAAAGATTTTTCGAAAGATTGCTCTTATAAAAATAATTTTATTTAATAAATAGTACATTTGGAAGAATACTTAAAAAAATGTTATGCAAAAAAAATTTGAAACACATTTTCATTTTGAAAAAGATTGAAAAAACTGTTCTTTGAAACATGTTTAGTATTACACTTAAAAAATATTCGTACTTTGTAAACATTAGTGCTTTGAACAAGTATTAGTACTTTTGAAAACATTTTATTTTGAAAATAGTATTACTTTTGAAAGATGTTATGCGTATTTTGAAAAATATAAGTACTTTTTGAAAGATTAAAAAAAATTTTAATTTTATTTTGAAAACATAATACTTGACTTGGTTTCTTTTCCAGTCTGACACAATCCTAGGAAATTTTGTCAACTACAGGGATATTTTTCTAAGTATCCTGGAAATTCTTCAAACTCAGGTAAATATTATTTTCCATAAGTATTAAAAAAAATGAAAGTATTTAAACAAACTCCCTTATGTTTTCAGACGGATTTAAATAATGCAGTACATGAAAATATATTGTTTTGAAATTAGTAAATCCTTCAGTTTGACCTCCCCCTAAACTTGACATAGTCCTAGGAGGCTTGTTGACCACAAGTTAATCCTCCTCTTAGTCTTAGGGTTCAGTTCAGATCAAAAGAATTATTTAATAATTTCAAAAATAAGTGGCAAAGAAAATACTTGTGAGAAATAATTTCTTTTGGTTTAGACTCCTACTAAATTTGACACATCCTCGGAGTCCTTGTAGATTATGAAATGGACCTTCCTCTGTGTCTTTTGGGTTTACCAAAATCAAAAGAAATACTTTTGAACAACCTTCTGAGTATGATAACTTTCAAGGAGATAAATTTTTGAAAACTCAATTTGGAATAATAACATAGTTTTCAAAAAAAAATATTTTGAAATGATAATAATTTTTCAAAGAGATAGTAATATACCAAGATTTTTGAATCAAATTTTGAAAACCTTATTTTGAGATGATACTAAATTTTAGAGCATAAGGTTTTTGAGAATAAATCTAAATTTTTTTTTAAAAAAACTCCCCTTGTATCCGACTCGTCTTGACTTTATCTAAGTGCTTGAAGGGTCTTTAGTATTGACTAGGTTTGACTATTTTGACCATGTTTGACTCAGTTAACTATGTTTGACCAATCAATAAGTAAATCAAACAAGCCCTAGTTATATTTAGAACGAGTCTATTGTGATATTTAACATGAAATTCAGTATTTTGAAAAAACTGTTAGAATTGAAAAAGTAGGGTACAGTAAACCGAATTAACTAGAGATAATTTTGAATAACTTTTGAAAGCACTTTGAGTTTTATTTAGAAGGATAGTGAATTATTCTTTTAGGTCCTAGATGTCTCACGCAGTTCTACGTAATCAAGCATGTTAACATTATGGATTTTTGTGAGACAGGTTTTGATAGAAGTAACGATTTTATTTTGAAAAACTATGATTAGTTTTGAAAAGTTAAATTAATTTTGAAAACCATTTTAATGAATTTTATTTTGAAAAAAATGGTTGAATCTACGATTGATTGAAATTTGTGTTAGATTTGAATTTGACAAGAAGTAAATTGAATTTGAATTTCAAAAATTAGCTTCCAGGTCTTGGCGAGGCACAAGGCCTTATTTGGCCGTAGCCTTATTGGATCATCAACCCTTTCCTTGACAAAGCCTTTTAGTGAAATTTCATTTTTCAAAATTACTTGTTGACAAATTCTGGTCTAACTAGTTTGGGTCTTGGATCGGTAGCTTCGGCTAGTTTCACCAGTCTAAACAGACCAAGTAGAGTAGACTTGACCTTATTGGAAGAGGCTTCCCTAACGTACTATCATCTCACCTCCACCCAATACTATGTTGTTCAAATTTCAGTTAATCAGGCCCTTAATCTAACCAATCCTACATCTAAGCATAATAAAATAAACAAGCAAGAAAAGTAATCATCTAAGTCACGTCATAATTGTAATGATATTCTGGGTCTTTAGAATTAGCAAGATTATGAATTAGGCTTTCTAGCATTTTGACCTTATTTTTCAATATTTCATCTTCTTGTTCCAATTTACTAATGTTTGCTTTAACTAATTTATAAGGTTCAATCATATTATTCAAGGTAAATAATGGATTTTCAAATACTGTAAATTTACCTTTAGATTTCTTTTTGGAGGTCTCCCCCTTGATTTTAGCCATCTTTCTTTTACTTGATTGTTTCTTCAGTATTTTGTAGTGGTCGCGAGCCAACTGGACCAGTTTCCAAGGATCTCCTTCTTCGTCGTCAAGTTCTGAGTCTGAGTTGGACTTAGGTACTGGTTGATGCCTCTTTTGCAGTTCTCTTGGAGTTTTCCCTGCAATGAAAACTATACCTTCCTCGACCATTGCAGTATCAACTTGATTATTTAACCTTAATTCAGAAAATGATTCAAAATTAGTTACCGATTTTGTCTCAGAAAACTCGTTGTCTAACTCTGGTTCGATTTTGATGTCGGGTGTCGATTCTGTCGCAGCTACTTGTGCTTGAGTCGAGAATGCAAAATGACTTGCCTGATCTTCCTTATCGTCTGATTCATCCGATGATTCGAGCATCACACCTTCAAAGATCTCAATATCGGAGCTCTCTTCGTGTAGGTTGATTAGCTTCTCCCACATCTCTTTAGCATAGTTGAAGGGTCCGATCTGCTTCAATTCTTCATTAGTTAGGCCACATTGTAGGATTGCAGTCGCCTTTGCATCTGCCTCAATCTTTCTCAGAGTTGGTTCGTCCAGTTTATCCCAGGCGATCGAATTTCCATCTTCTGTAGGTACTGAAAACCCTGTTTGGATCATCATCCATAAATCCAGATGGGTCTTTAGGTGGGATTCCATTAGACTTCTCCAGGAGTTGAAATTTTCGCCAGAGAAGAGTGGTGGACGGGCACTGTTCCATTCTTGCTTAGCCATTTAGTTTAATCTTGTACACAAGAGAAATAACAAAAATGTACCAAGACTTGGTCTTGGATTAATAGTGCGGGAAAAAATAGCCAAAAAAATATTGCACGAATTTCGAGGCAGAATAATAAAAAAATTACAAATTTTTAGAAAATGAATACTCTGATTAATGGTGAAAAAATAGGAGTTAATAGAGATGGCTCGAATTAAGATAGTACGAATTTTGAAGAAAATATTAAAATAATAATAAAAAAAATTATGACAAATTTTCACAAATTGATTGTTTTAACAATTCTGACTTATGATGAAGAAATGAGAATTCAAAATTGAGTGGTAAATTGATTGTTTTAAATACACCTACAGATATTATTTATTTGAAATAAAAGGCAAACAAGATCGAGTGGTATTGTACCAACCTCGATTAACGAGAAAACATTCGAAAAAAGAAATTAAAATATTTTTGTAAAATCCGAAAAACTCTCAAATTGGTGGTTGCACCAAATTTGAGCTTCCCCGCTCTGATACCACTTGTTGAATCGAGAATAACGATAGAGGGGGGTGAATATCGTAAAACGTTTCGGATTCGCAAAAGAGAATAAGCAGCGGAAAATAAAGAAACACAAACGCGAACTCAAGCGATTTTATTTGGTTCGGAGTCGCGGTCGGCTCCTACTCCAAGGACCACGGTCGTTGACCGTTTACTGAGGGCAATTCTATATGTGCGCAAAAAGTTTACAGATAGATTACAGTTGTAGTACAGTAAACAGAAACTTAAGCTCTTTCGTTACCGACGCCCGTTGTAGATTGTACTTCTGAGCAGAGGGTCGTCGTCGGCGCTTCAATCTCAAGTTGGGAGGTTTCTGGAGCAGAGCGCTTGAGTCGAAGAGCGTAGTGGCGTTGGAATTATGTGTTGAGAAGCCTTGGGGGTCGAGCCCCTTATATAGTAAGTTTGGGGGCGCCCGGGACGTTGGGGGCGCCCTCCACGCGTCTCACGATTCGGCAACTTCTCGGTCAGCCCTTATCCCTCAAGGATCGGGCTCGAGGTTTGACGGGGGCGCCTGGGAAGCAGGGGGCGCCCGGGTTGACTCTTTCAGCGGGCTTCTCGGCTGGATGATCTTCTATCGCTTTGTTGGCTTCGACCCAGGGCGGTCGAGGCATCCGGGGCGCCCGGGAGCATGGGGGGCCCGGGAGCATAAGCTTCCGAAGCATTTTCTTGCTTAACTTGTTTTGCCTTGACCTTGGGGGCGCCCGGGACACTGGGGGCGCCCTGCCCAGCTGCTTGCCCCTCTCCTTTGGGGCGTTCTGAGCTGCAGAAACACATTCCTTCGGTCCTGCATCCAAGGTTAGTCCAAAATAACACAAAGCAATAAAATATTAGGTTTATACAGCCTTAGCTGTCTTGGTTCTGACTTTGGGTCTCTAAAATGGAACCCTAGGTCGAACCGACGCCTACTGTTCCCTCGACGGGGAACGCGTCCTCACCTACTCCTCTCAGGAGAATTTACCTTTTGCCAACCGGCTTCTCCGGTTGGACTTTTGCCTAGCAGTCCTTCACTAGGGCTTAGGTACCAAGCCGTCCTTCGCCCGGTGCCTAGCAGTCCTTCGCTAGGGCTTTGTATCCTGGCATTCCTTCGCCAGGTGCTTAACAGTCCTTCGCTAGGGCTTTGTATCCTGGCAGTCCTTCGCCAGGTGCCTAGCAGTCCTTCGCTAGGGCTTTGTATCTTGGCAATCCTTCGCCAGGTGCCTAGCAGCCCTTCGCTAAGGCTTTGTATCCTGGCAGTCCTTCGCCAGGTTCCTAGCAGCCCTTCGCCAGATCTTTGTTTCCTGACAGTCCTTCGCCAGGTGCCTAGCAGCCCTTCGCTAGGACTTTATATCTGCACACTCAAGTAGCATGTTAGATCACAAATAAACTTAACTTTGAATCCTTTGCCAATATCAAAACAATGTTCGATATGGTGCTTCCTGCACCAACAAAGGACTGGTGGTACACCTTGCCACATGCTTTAGTTACTTCTTGGGCCGAAATGAAGAAAGCTTTCTTGGAGAAATTCTTCCCAGCCTCAAGGACTACTGCCATTAGGAAGAGTATCTGTGGGATCCAGCAGATTTTTGGAGAGACACTGTATGAGTATTGGGAGCGCTTCAAGAAACTTTGTTCTAGCTGCCCCCACCATCAGATCAGTGAGCAGTTACTCATTCAATACTTCTATGAGGTACTTCTTCCCATGAACAGGAGTATGGTGGACGTTCCTAGTGGAGGGGCCTTAGTGAACAAGACACCTGAGGAAGCTAGAGAGTTGATTTCTATCATGGCAGCAAATTCTCAACAGTTTGGGAGCTGTCCGTTGGTGCCTAAAGGAGTACATGAGATCACAGGACAGAACATGGAAGCTCAAGAGGTGAAGGTTAATCTTCAGGATTTGACTTCTCTGCTTAGGCAGATGACTCTCCTTCAGACTACTCAGCAGCCCTCAGCTCAAGTAGCCCAAGCAATGAGGATTTGTGGACTCTGCAGTAGCACCTCTCATCCTACAGATTTATGCCCTCAGGTGCAGGTTGATGATGGATCTTATCTTGCAAGTCAAGTGGCAGCAGCAAATGCTTTTCAGTCCAAGCCTCAACCTTTCCAATCTCAACCTTATGGATACAAGCAGTCTTATGATCCCATGTCCAGCACTTACAACCCAGGTTGGAGAGATCATCCTAATCTGAGGTATGGGAACACATCACACCAGCAGCAGCCTTATCAGTCACCACTTCTTGTTGCGCCACCTGCAGTCTCGAGACCGCCAGGATTTTATAGTAGTCCATCTCCACCAAGAGTTCCACCGGTTCAACAACAAAAACCAGAACTTCCACTCACTCTGGAGCCACTCCTCACTCATTTACAGCAGTATCAAGAGAGGAATTTTCAGCAGTTGAGCACTCAACTTAGTTCTTAGCTTAGCGCTCAGCTTGGTGCTCAGTTCCAGCAGCAAAATGATAGAAATTTTCAGCAATTCAACACTCAACTTCAACAATATCAGAGTAGGAATGATGCTTCCATTCAGAACATGGAGTGGCAAATTGAACAATTATCTACCACCATCAGTCAGATGCAAGCTCAAGGATCCAGTCAGCTACCTTCTCAGTCGATCCCAAACCCTAGGGGGACTGTCAGTGCTATCACACTCCGGAGTGGGCGGGTTACACAGGAGGTTTCTACCCCGCAGATTCCTACAGTACCAGAGGTTGATCTTTCGAGGTCTCAGCCGGGAGTAGAGCCAGAGTCACTTCCACCGCCAGAGTCACCCATTCAGTTACCTTTCCCTCAGGGGGCAGTTGGTCCAAGGAAGAATGCTGATTCAGACAAGACATAGGAGCTGTAGGAGCTGATTGACATTTTTAGCAAAGTAGAAGTGAACATTCCATTACTCAGAGTGATCAGACACATTCCCAAGTATGCTAAGTTTCTAAAGGATCTGTGCACTCACAAGAAGAAGCTGAAAGGGACAGAGTTGGTCAGTATGGGAAAGAATGTTTCAGCTATGATCCAGCCAATGCCTCAGAAATGCAAAGACCCAGGGGTTTTCACAGTACCGTGCGTGATTGGAAACTGCATGTTCGAGGATGCTATGCTAGACTTAGGAGCCTCCATCAATGTCATGCCCAAGTCAATGTTCATCTCTCTAGGCATTGGACCATTACAGCCTACTGGGGTGGTCATTCAGTTGGCTAACCGCAGTTTTGCTCACCCAGCTGGAGTCATAGAGGACGTATTGGTTAAAGTCAAGGATTTGATATTCCCAGTTGATTTTTACATCTTAGATATGGAGAAGGACCTAACCTCAAGCTCAGCTCCATTGATTTTGGGACGCCCATTTCTGAAGACGACAAGGACTAAGATCGATGTACATGCAGGGACACTCACGATGGAGTTTGGGGACACAGTGGTTCAGTTCTCTATCCTTGATGCAATCAGATATCCCGCTGAGGATCATTCACTGCTGGGCATTGACGTGTTGGACACACTAGATTCTGAGGAGTCAGATGGCACGGATTCAGATCTAGCCGACATAGAGGATTCAGATGAGGATGATGATGATAGTGGTGGATCAGCTTTAGTCTGTGACACTATCCAGGTGGAGGAAGCTGAGGTGTCTGCATTGGAGGCAGGTCCTGAAAAATTGCTTCCATCAGTCTTGAAACCCCCAAAGGTTGCTTTGAAGCCCCTACCTGAGCACTTGAAGTATGCTTACCTAGGAGAGAACGAGCAGTTACCAGTCATCATTGCTCAGCATCTTGAGCCAGATCAAGAGAAAAGGCTACTAGATCTTCTACGGATGTGTCAGAGGGCTATTGGGTGGACCATTGCAGATATACCAGGGATTAGCTCATCCATTTGCATGCACCGGATTTTCTTAGAGGAGGGTGCAAGGCCGGTGAGACAACCACAGCGCAGACTCAAGCCACTTATTCTAGATGTGGTCAAGAAGGAGGTAACCAAGTTACTACAGGCTGACATTATATATCCTATCTCCGACAGTCAGTGGGTGAGTCCAGTGCAGGTGGTCCCGAAGAAGTCCGGTATCACAGTGGTGGAGGGCAAGGAGAGTGCTTTGATTCCTGCTAGAGTCAAAGTTCATGGACAGTATGCATAGACTACCGGAAGCTGAATCAAGCTACGAGGAAGGATCACTACCCCTTACCATTCATCGACCAGATGTTGGAGAGGCTTGCTGGTAGATCACACTATTGCTTCTTGGACGGTTTTACTGGATACTTTCATATTCATATTGCTCCAGAGGATCAAGATAAGACGACTTTTACCTGCCCATTTGGGACTTTGCATACAGGAGGATGCCATTCGGATTATGCAATGCTCCAGGTACCTTCCAGTGATGCATGGTAAGCATTTTTTCAGATCTTTTAGAGCAGTACATGGAGGTATTTATGGATGACTTTACTGTATATGGATCCTCTTTTGATGCATGTTTGGATAGCTTATCTAGAGTTTTGCATCGTTGCATAGAGACTGACCTTATACTTAATTATGAAAAATATCATTTCATGGTTGAGCATGACAGTTTTAGGTCATATAGTCTCTTGGAAGGGTATCGAAGTAGATCCTGCAAAAATTGATTGTATTACATCTTTGCCTTATCCCGCATGCGTGCAGGGCGTTCACTCTTTTCTTGGACATGCAGGTTTCTACAGACGATTCATTAGAGATTTTAGCAGGATAGCCCTTCCTCTTTCGACCTTGCTACAGAAGGATATGGAGTTTCATTTTGATCAGCAGTGTAAGGACGCCTTTGATCACCTGAAGGCGGCTCTCACATCGACCCCTATCATTCGGGCCCCAGATTGGAGTTTACCATTTGAGCTGATGTGTGATGCATCAGATCATGTCGTGGGAGCAGTGCTCGGCCAGAGGGTAGATGGAGCGCCGCATGTCATTTGTTATGCGTCCCGGACACTGGACTCTGCTCAAGCCAATTATACAACCACTGAAAAGGAGGTTCTAGCCATTGTTTTTGCTTTGGATAAGTTTCGTTCATATCTATTATGCTCACATGTGATTGTTTTTTCTGACCATGCAGCTATTAGGTATCTCTTAAAGAAGCCGGATTCGAAACCAAGATTGATTCGATGGATGCTTCTACTTCAAGAATTCGACGTTGAGATACGTGATAGGAGCGGGAAAGAGAACCTAGTAGCTGACCACCTGAGCAGGATTGAGGGGGCGACAGATCCTACAACCATTGCAGATGCATTCCCACATGAGCATCTTCTGCAGCTGCAAGGTAATGTGCCATGGTATGCCGATCTTGTCAACTATTTGGTTGCACATGTCTTCCCTACACATTTTTCTAGAGCTCAATGTGATAAATTAGCGAGTGATTCTAAGTATTACGTGTGGGATGCCCCTTATCTTTGGAAATTTTGTAGCGACCAGGTAGTCAGGAGATGTATCCCTGATTGTGAGTTCCAGTCAGTACTTTCATTTTGTCATACACTTGCATGTGGGGGGCATTTTGGTCCTCAACGTACTGCTAGGAAGGTTTTGGATGCAGGGTTATATTGGCCTACCTTGTTTAGAGATTCTTACCACTTCCATAAGACTTGTGAGCGCTGCCAGCGAGTTGGGAACTTAGGACGTAGGAATGAAATGCCTCAACAACTCATGATATTTTGTGAGATTTTCGATGTTTGGGGTATCGATTTCATGAGTCCTTTTCCTGTTTCATATAGATTTATTTATATCTTGTTGGCTGTGGATTATGTGTCTAAATGGGTGGAGGCAATCTCCACTAGAACTAATGATTCATCTGTTGTTGTGGATTTTGTCAGGACTCACCTATTTTGCAGGTTTGGGGTACCCAGGGCGATCATCAGTGATCAAGGGTCTCACTTTTGCAATAGGCACATGAAAGCGCTTCTGAGCAAGTATGGGGTGATCCATAAAGTGTCCACCCCGTATCATCCTCAAACAAATGGACAAGCTGAAATATCAAATAGGGAGATTAAGCTTATCTTGGAGAAAACTGTAAGGCTAGACCGGAAGGACTGGAGCAAAAGACTTGATGAAACGTTATGAGCCTACCAGACTGCCTACAAGACACCCATTGGGATGTCTCCCTACAGGATTGTTTATGGTAAGGCTTGCCATTTACCCGTGGAGGTGGAACACAAGGCTTATTGGGCAGTTAAAGCTTGCAACATGGACTTAGAAAAATCTGGGCAAGAAAGGAAGCTGCACCTACAAGAGCTCGAGGAACTAAGATTGGAAGCCTATGAGAGTTCCCGCATTTATAAAGAAAAGACCAAAGCTTTCCATGATAAGAACATTTTGAGAAAAGAGGAAAAGGTGCTCTTGTTTAGATCTAGACTCAAATGGTATCCAGGTAAATTGAAGTCTAGGGGGGAGGGTCCTTTTGTTGTTACTAATGTGTTTCCCTTTGGTGCTATTGAGATACAGGATATGGCGGGCACTACCCTCAAGGTGAATGGGCATCAATTGAAGCATTACCACGAGGGAATGGAGGGAATAAGGATGGAGAGTACGGACTTGTACCATGCGATCTACCCGACTTAGAGGGGAGTCCGTTCTTTGCTTTTTCCTTTTTGTACATACATTTTGATTTTCTCGCAATTTGCTTTAATAGTGTAAGTAGCACTTCTCTTAAGTTTTCCTATGCACTGGAGGAATCATGAAGTGAGAAAAATTATTTAGATCATTGAGTCATGGATATCATGCCTTAGTTAGTTCTCAACTTGCATATAGTTATTGGTTGGTGGAAGATTCTAATATTGGATTGAGCATGATTGATATTATTCCTAGAGAGGACCACTTGTTGCTTACCATAGATAATTTTATGTGTGATGAACATTCATGCTTTGGAATTTTAGAACTTGCTCATTTCCTTTTTAGAATCATAGAGGCATATGATACATGGAATGGTAGAGCTATTCATCATGATCTTTGCTAGTCTTCTCTTCATTTGCACAATCATCCTCCTCTTTTGCTATTTTTGCTCTATTCTTTTCCTCTAAAGTTGGTGAAGGACATGATGAATTAGTTGCTTGAGATGAACAAAATCTTAGGTGTGGGGGAAAAGGAATCGGCCTTGGATGAAATGAGTTCAATGTTGACATGAAGGCAGTGAACAACTCAAAGAATGGAGCTGTGAAGTTTGAATTCCAACTCTACATGATATGAGATGGCGCAAGGTTCTCTTGGATGTGATTTTTGAAAGCATCAAAGCTAAAGGCAAGGTAGACTCCAAGAACTACGCAGTATCATCATTTGCATTCGAAAAAAAATAGAAAAAAAATAGAAGGAAAAAAACAGAACAAAGCAGAAAGAAAGAAAGAAAAAAAATGGAATAAGTGCAGTTCAGATTCTTGGAGTCAATCTTGGAGCGAAACTGAAGTGTTGAAGCTTGAAGTAAGGCAAAGTCTCCCGAATTTGAATATTACAGAGGTTGCAAGCTAATTTCGAGCCAATTCCGTGCCAAATCAGAGAATTAGTCATCCTTCTTTTAGATCATCAATACCCCAATCTTCTTTGAGGCTATTGAATTAGTAATGGATGAAGAAATTGGAAATTGAGGCATTCAAAGTTGAGAAAGTGGGAGAGGATAGCTTGCTGGAAAAATCTTTCAGCAACTTGTGGGGCTGTTGTAATTGAAAAAAAAATGCTGTATTGCTGGGCTGCAAAGGGCTTAAGCTACTGATTCTTTCATTTGAAGTGGTTGACAAAGACTTAACTCCTAGCAATCCATCAGAAGTAAAAAGAGGGAAGGAGAAAATAGCAAGGAAAACTAAATGAGAAGAGAAGAATTCTCTGAAATTTCTGAATCATAAACCGTGCAAAAATTTTGTAAGTTTGGAATCTCAAAAGTCGCAAAAACATTTGGAAGAGCTACTGAAGCGATTAGTTTTCTAAGTTAAAATGGTGAATAAGTAGCCAATTGAATTCAAAAGTCAGTTAGTGATTGGAAGAAGAAGAAATCAGGGAGACAACAGTTTCAGAATCTACAAATCCATTCTGATCAGACCCTGATCGGTCGTCAATCCGATCAGGGAGGAGTCTAATCGGTCTCCAGACCGATCAGAGGCAGCTCAGATCTATTAGAGGCATTTCAGACCGTTCTGTGCCACTCTATTGATCGGTCAGGAGACCGATCCAGTTGTCCTCTAAGCAGTGCATTCAGTAATGTTTCCCATCAGATCGATCAGCAGATCAAAGGAAATTGCTGAAATGGAGATAATAAGATGAGTTCACATACAAGCTAACTAATTCATCAAGTTCTATCATCTAATGTTTCCTTTTGCTTTACTCCACTAAATTCTTCACTTAGTAGCAGAAATTCTCTTCATGTTTATTTCATCTTCTCTATTAATAAGCTCTATTCATTGTGTGTGGCAAATGCATTCTTTTGATGAAAATCAGGGGGTGAGCAAGCTTATGATAGTGAAGAGGCATGATGATTCTTGAGTGGAACTCCACTATTTATTGAGTTTTGAGAGTTAGGGCTAGTCCTATAAGAGTTTCATGCTTGATCTATTGACTTGGATGAATTCACCACTACGAATTAGCTAGTGTGAGATTGGAATTGATGTGGACTTGGTTCCAAAAGGCTTGATGATCTTGAATAATTACCGCTATGTGATTTCCTCCTGCTAGGTAAACTTGCTTGAGTCAATAAACTTGGTTTTCTTTTTACTCGAGACGTGCAAAGAGTAGGTGTGGGGGAGTGATAATTAGCAATTTGATCGATAAATTTTGTGTCATTAGTGGGGAAATTTGGGGCTCTGGGGTGTATTTGTTTATGAAATGATGCATGATTATTAATAGGATATATTTTCATTGGTTAATTAATTTTCCTGCATTTTCACACTCATATTTCATTCTATTGGACTTTTGGACAGCTTGTGCATCATCAGATCAAAAAGGGCACATCTGGGGTGAAGATGGATCCATAAAGAACGACATTAGACTCTAATTTCATTCTGTTGAAGGCTTGATCAGTCCCCAGACCGATCATGGAGGTTCCTGATCGGTCCCCAGACCGATTAGGGAAGGCCTGATCGGTCCCCAGACCGATCAGAAGGAGATGTCACAAAAGAACTCAAAATTTTAGCTACTGATCAAATCTTGATCGGTCCCCAGACTGATCAGGGAGGTTCCTGATTGGTCCCCAGACCGATCAGGGGTCATCCAATCCGATCAGAGAGCTTCCAAACCGATCAATAGCTGTCCAGATGCGATCGGATACGTTGGTCATCACAACCCTCCACTTGGATCTGGCAACGTCGATTGATGGAGCTTCATTGCAAGTGATCTCAGCCACTTATCAGAGGAAATCAAGGGTGGAAAGGAGAAGTAGAAAAGGGGATTAGGGCAGCCAAAGAAGGGGATATCTCTCTTCTGGGTTTACGATAGAAACGCAGGGGGGAGGCGATGGAGGAAGGAAGCTACTGTTCGATTGGTTTCTCAGGCGATTAACAGCTTGGACAGCCCCTCTTCTTCGACTTCACAGCCTATTCCCTCCTCTACTCCGGCTAAGAAGCAATCGGCTTCATAGGAGCAGAGTTTCTTCCACCGGACACTCCAATTCAGCTTTCTTTTCATTGTTCCTTTGTGCTTACTTGCTGTAAAACAAGAATTTGCATTTCCCTTTCATTTGTTTTTGAATTCCAGCTATTTTCTAGTTTAGAATTGTAATTTCCAGCTTCGTCTCAAAGTTTCCAGCTTAGTTTCCTAGTTCACAGCTTATCTTGGTAGAAATCGTTCTATGTTTTCAACCTTTAACCTCTTGAATGCGAGATGCTTGTCGAATTGTTCAAATCACACATGTATTTGAGGATGAAATCTATTGCCTTCTAGTTAGGAGTTTTGGATGAATCTATTCTGAATTTTCCTATTTACGAGTGTTCTTTTGATGTCCTCTACATTCAATTAGCTTAGTACTTCAATTCCTAGTAGTTAGGCTATTAGGTGGAGGTTGGTAGCTAAGTTTCATTGTTTTGTTATCCTCAAAAACCCATGAAAACATGTTTGAATTAGCTCGATTTTATTTTTCTGCAATTTACTAATTTTCATAGACTGAAGAAGTGCATGCATCATATTGGGTCCTTGAGAGACGATTCGGTTCAACTCCTACTACATAATAGCTTGAAACGAGGAATTTAATTGAAACCGTAACGCGACTAAAACCGGTTATCAGGGGGGTCATTTCTTCTGGCAGCTCTATAGTTGCTAAAACTAAGAGATATCCTGCCATCCATCAAACTCCTGCTATTGACCTCCGTCGGTTCCATTGGGATGCTGACTGTTGTTGGGCGTATAATCCAGCTCAACCCTTGTAAGGAATGGGTTGAGTATCTTCTGTTAGGACCAGTAGGAGAGCTAGAGGGGGTGATTAGCTCCGATCTTTGCTCGTTGTAGATTTGATACGGCGGAAGACTTGAGCAATGCTAACACTTCGATTTTACTTGGTATCCACCTCCTTGAGGTGACTAATCGAAGGGTCCACTCTCCTCACTCTCTCATACACTATGAAAGATTTCCTTCTTGAGGTGGAGAAACCTCTTACAAGCTTTCAAGAAGATACAACAAGAATCCAAGCAAATACAAAAGAAATCTTACAAGATTTACACAACTTAGCTCTCTTTACTTTTCTTGCTATTGTAACGCCCCAAAATTTCCATTTTTAGTTCTTAAAGTCCTTAGAATTATTTAGAAATAGTTTAGAAATATTCTAGATATTTTTAGGAATTTTTAGAGTATTTTTATGGAATTTTCCGAGTCCGTTTGGTATTTTTGGAAAAAGAAAAAGAAAAAGGAAAAAGCAAAAAATGGAAAAACCAATTAAGTGCAGCGGGTGGCTCGAACCCGCGACCACCACGAGACCAAGGGAGCGCGCGGCCAATTGGGCTAGGGTATCAAGCACAGAAAAGGATGGAGAGACATGTATATAAGTTGTAGTTAGGTCGATCCGCCCCATAAGTATAAATAGATACTTAAAGAGAGAAGTTTTATTTTCTCTCAAACCCTCTCCCTCTCCCAAGGTTGCGCCGACCCCTCTCCCTCTCCTCTCTTGTGCGCACGCCACACCAAGCCTTAGAGGGCCGGCGAAGACTCTTCTCCAAGAGATAATCCTATATTTGGGATCCCCGCGACGAGAGGAACGCGTAGGCGCGAAGAATTCTCCGAGATCTCAAGTTTCTCTCGAGCTCTAGACATCAATCTTGGTTGTAAGTCCAAGATATCAATGTAAGTACTGCTCACCTGCAGTAAGAGGCGGTTTTTCCGCGAGAATTTCCTTTAAAAGTTTTTAAAAGTGATATTTACTTCTTGTTAAGATTTTTGCATGTGATCTTAGTTCATTATATGCTTATATATTTTATTGAGTGCCCTATATGAGATTAGGGACCAAGAAAAGCTATGAGAAAAGAAAAGAGAAGATAAAGATAAGAAAAGAAAAGGCCAAGGCCTTAAGAAATCCCGAAAAGTCAAGACTTAGGGATTTTAGCACGCAAGGTGCTCCAGAAAATGCCAAGGCATTTACAGATAAGAAAGAAAAGAAAGAAAAACTATTTTATTTTCTAAGGCCAGTACCCGGCGTCCAAGGGCGTCGTTAAAGAAATCCAGGTGTCCAATTCCAAGGTCTTGGCCCTGGTAGACCAAGGTCTGCTCTATTAGGATTGGTGGCTCGCTACCCCAACCTTTTAGGGAACGCGCATGAGATGGTACTTACGTCTTCAGTGGATCCAAGTGATTATTATTTTCAAGTATATGCTTTAGCAAAGTTTCGAAAGTTTTCAGAAAGTTTTCAAAAGCAAAAGAATAGCTAAAGTTTCAATTTGAGCCAAGAAAAGTAAATTGAGATTTATTATTGCTTGAGTATGCATGTTTTGAGCTATACATGTTCTTAGTTTTCCTTCAAGCATATTAGTATCTCATATGATGTTCAGTTTGATCTAGAAGCATGTTTGCACATTCGAGATTTTGTGAGCTAGATAGTACTTACTAAGCTTTTGCTTATAGATGCATTTCCTCTTATTGCAGATAAAGGTAAAGGCAAGCAATTCTGAAGGAAGACGACGAGGCGGTGCTGAGTAGAGTGTGTGTGGTGGCTGATTATGGAGAGATCCTTGAGACGAGATATTTTAGTTATTTGAATTGCAATGTTTAAGTTTATTCAAATTTCAAGTTCTTGCTTTATGAAGATTATGGAGTATTTGAGTTTTGGATAGTTTTATATGCTAAATTTCTTAGAGTAAAGATTCCATGTCATTTCCTTTAGCATATATATCCCCATGATTGCATTGGATGAGTAAAAGTGTGAGTAGTTAGAAATATTGATACTTTGTTAGAGAGAAAGGTGTTTGTGCCAAGATAGTATCAATTTTCCTTTTGAATCGAGTTTTATTGCTTAAAAATGTTTAGAAAAGTTGCAATCACATTTCATAATGCTTTAGCAAGGTCGTAGAACATGTATTTGGTGTTATAAATTCATAGAAGTCAAGATTGGTACAAACTCTATTGTTAAAGTTTATATAAACTTGTTTAGTTTATTTTCTTCCATAAAAGTCCTAAATTCAAGTTTATGGATTCGTTTGATTGGCTAAATTGTTTAGGAAATTGATATAGAGTATAGAAATGATGTCGTAGTTTGATATGGCTCGAAATTGAAGGAATGGTGGACTTGGAAAGCATGGGCCGAAACCTGTAAAACTGATTACAGGCGTACCAGTCGACTGCCACGTCACCAGTCGACTGGTACAGGCAGTTTAAGAAGGGTAAGGCTGTTTTCAACAGGTATTAGCTATGGGATTTGAGAAGAAAGTATGACATGGTATTATTATACATGATTGCTTAAGTTAGAATATAATTGTTAGCAGAATTTAAAAGAAAAAAAACAAGATTTCCGCAATTTTCTTTAGTCATGTATAAAAGTTGAGAAGTAGAGAAAAGTAACGATCCGTCTAAAGACAGTAAGAAGGCGGGTCGCTACAGTTGGTATCAGAGCAGTTCCCATTCTCCAGCATCACACACACATCAGCATCAACCTTGCCGTCTTCAAGTAAGAAAGCTTTAAGTTTCAGTTTTTCTATTGCTCCTTTATTTAATTGTAGTATAGAGAAATGCTTAAGTACTACTCACATGTGCATAGAACAAGGAAGCATGTTTAATCCCTTAGTATCATGGAATCATGTTTAATCCCTAGAATGGATATCAGATTTCTAAGTAAGAAGATAAGTTTATACCTAGAGATGTAATAGTGATTTCTTGTTCCCTTATGCATTATTAGATGGCAAGAAGAGGCCGAGCTCCTAATGCTAATAACAGAACTCCAGTTCAAGATAACAGTGAGCCTGGCACAGAACAGCCAAACCTGATGGCAGTCATTGCTCAAATGCAAGCCCAGATTACAGAACAACAGAAGACCATCGCCACACTGATGGCGAATCAGCACCCAGTGCCCCCTACACCACCCACAGCAGGAGTGGGAACCCCAGTAGTGGCTGAAGTTCCACCAGTCCCACAGGAGACCCCTGCTGTGAACCGAAGACAAGAAGCATACCTCGTCCAGTGGCAGAGGCTGAAACCCGAAAGCTTCTCAGGCACGACTGAGCCCTGGGATGCCCAGGCTTGGTTCAAGACTTTAGAGAGCACGATGGAGCTTCTTGACTGGCCAGAGGTCGAGAAGGTCAAATGTGCCTCCTTCTGCCTAACTGGAGATGCTCGTATGTGGTGGGAGCGAGTCAAGAGTAAGAAGATAGTCAACCAGATGAGCTGGGCAGATTTTGAGCACGAGTTCTATGAGGAATTCTTCCACATGAAGGTTACCAACAAGCACTTCGAGGACTTCATGGAGTTCAGACAGGGTAGCCTACCAGTGGGAGAAGCAGTTGCAAAGTTCAACAGACTAGCTCGCCTCTGCCCAGAGCTAGTCAGCACAGAGAAGGAGCGAGTCAGACTGATGCTTCGCATGCTGAACCCGGAGATAGCACTCACGTGAACAGCGGGATGCACCGACCCCAGACCAGCGAGGAGTTGGTCAGTAGTGCCCTAATCTCAGAGCACTACCTGAATAGCATCAAGGCACAGCAAGCACAGCAGAAGCCAGTCCTGATTGAGAACAAGACAATAGGAGGCCAGAAGCCTCAGCCAAATAGCCAGAACTGGAAGAACAAGAACCACAAAAGGAAGCAGTGGCCTGGCAGCCAGAAAGGAAAACCAGAGAATAAGCAAGCTAGGTATCCACCTTGTCCTAAGTGTGGGAGGAACCATCCAGGGACATGCCTTTTGGGTGTAACTGGATGCTATGCATGTGGACAAGAGGGACACAGATCCAGAGACTGCCCAAACAAGTTCAAGGTACTTCCTCAGCAGTCCGTTCAGTATGGAGGCCAGCCTCAGTTACATTACATGCCTACTATGCTGGAGGGACCTCAGATCAGTCAGGGAGGGTTGGAAGCAGCACCAGTTTCAACCAATGCCAGAGTCTTTTCCCTCACGAAGGAAGAAGCTGCCAGCGCCTCCACGGTCGTAACAGGTCAAATAGTTATTTTTCAGCATTTAGCTACTACACTGTTTGACACTGGGGCGACCCATTCTTTCGTATCAGTACCATTTGCTAGTAAGTTACAGGTGCCTACAGAGAGTTGGGAGTCTAGATTCCTGACAACTCTCCCTTCAGGGGAAATCATGGAATCCACCCAGAGGCTCCGGGCTGTGCCAATCAAGATTTCAGACCGAGAGCTATATGTCGATCTGATAGTCCTTGCAATGCAGGACTTCGACATCATACTGGGCATGGATTTCCTCAGTAAGTACAGCGCTTCAGTGGACTGTCGTAGAAGGAAGGTGGTTTTCAGCCCAGAAGGAGAACCACCATTCGAGTTTCAAGGAACCCCAAGGAGGAAGACTCAGAAATTTCTCTCAGCCTTGGCAGCCCACCAGATGCTAGAGCAAGGGTGTGCTGGTTTTCTTGCACACATCANAGAGAAATGCTTAAGTACTTACTCACATATGCATAGAACAAGGAAGCATGTTTAATACCTTAGTATCACGGAATCATGTTTAATCCCTATAATGGATATTAGGTTACTAAGTAAGAAGACAAGTTTATACCTAGAGAGGTAGTAGTGATTTCTTATTTCCCTTACGCATTATTAGATGGCAAGAAGAGGCCGAGCTCCTAATGCAAGGAACGGAACCCCAGTTCAAGATAGCAATGAGCCTGGCACAGAACAGCCAAATCTGATGGCAGTCATTGCTCAAATGCAAGCTCAGATTACAGAAAACAGAAGACCATCGCTACACTTATGGCAAATCAGCACCCAGTGCCCCCTACACCACCCACAGCAGGAATGGAAACTCCAGTGGTGGCTGAAGTTCCACCAGTCACACAGGAGACCCCTGCCGTGAACCGAAGACAAGAAGCATACCTCGTCCAGTGGCAGAGGCTGAAACCCGAAAGCTTCTCAGGCACGACTGAGCCCTGGGATGCCCAGGCTTGGTTCAAGACTTTAGAGAGCACAATGGAGCTTCTTGACTGGCCAGAAGTCGAGAAGGTCAAATGTGCCTCCTTCTGCCTAACTGGAGACGCTCGTATGTGGTGGGAGCGAGTCAAGAGTAAGAGGATAGTCAAACAGATGAGCTGGGCAGATTTCGAGCAAGAGTTCTATGAGGAGTTCTTCCACATGCGGGTTACCAACAAGCACTACGAGGACTTTATGGAGTTCAGACAGGGTAGCCTACCAGTGGGAGAAGCAGTCGCGAAGTTCAACAGACTAGCTCGCCTCTGCCCAGAGCTAGTCAGCACAGAGAAGGAGCGAGTCAGACTGATGCTCCGCATGCTGAACCCTGAGATAGCACTCAACGTGAACAGCGGGACGCACCGACCCCAGACCAGCGAGGAGTTGGTCAGTAGTGCTCTGATCTCAGAGCACTACCTGAATAGCATCAAGGCACAGCAAGCACAGCAGAAGCCAGTCCTGGCTGAGAACAAGACAACTGGAGGCCAGAAGCCTCAGCCAAATAACCAGAACTGGAAGAACAAGAACCACAAAAGGAAGCAGTGTCCTGGCAGCCAAAAAGGAAACCAAGAGAACAAGCAAGCTAGGTATCCACCTTGTCCTAAGTGTGGGAGGACCCATCCAGGAGCATGCCTTTTGGGTGTAACTGGATGCTACTCCTGTGGACAAGAGGGACACAGATCCAGAGACTTCCCAAACAAGTTTAAGGTACTTCCTCAGCAGTCCGTACAGTATGGAGGCAAGCCTCAGTTACATTACATGCCTACTATACTGGAGGGACCTCAGATCAGTCAAGGAGGGTTGGAAGCAGCACCAGTTCCAACCAATGCCAGAGTCTTTTCCCTCACGAAGGAAGAAGTTGCTAGCGCCTCCACGGTCGTAACAGGTCAAATAGTTATTTTTCAGCATTTAGCTACTACACTGTTTGACACTAGGGCGACCCATTCTTTCGTATCAGTACCTTTTGCTAGTAAGTTACAGGTGCCTGCAGAGAGTTGGGAGTCCAGATTCCTGACAACTCTCCCTTCAGGGGAAATCATGGAATCCACCCAGCGGCTCCGGGCTGTGCCAATCAAGATTTCAGACCGAGAGCTATATATCGATCTGATAGTCCTTGCGATGCAAGACTTCGACATCATACTAGGCATGGATTTCCTCAGTAAGTACAGCGCTTCAGTGGACTGCCGTAGAAGGAAGGTGATTTTCAGCCCAGAAGGAGAACCGCCATTCGAGTTTCAAGGAGCCCCAAGGAGGAAGACTCAGAAATTTCTCTCAGCCGTGGCAGCCCACCAGATGCTAGAGCAAGGGTGTGCTGGTTTTCTTGCACACATAGTGGACTCAGAAGCAAGGAAAGAACTCAAGCAGGAGGATGTACGGGTAGTCTGCGAATATCCAGAAGTGTTCCCAGAAGAATTACCTGGACTACCGCCCAAAGGGAGGTGGAATTTGAGATTGAGCTGGTGCCAGGTACCGGTCCGGTCTCAAAGGCCCCCTATCGTATGTCTGTTGCAGAGCTGAAGGAATTACAAGAGCAACTCCAGGAGCTATTAGACAAGGGCTTCATCCGCCCGAGTCATTCACCCTGGGGAGCTCCTGTACTTTTCGTCAAGAAGAAGGATGGGTCTATGCGTCTGTGCATAGACTATAGAGCTCTGAACAAGGTAACCATCAAGAACAAGTACCCCCTTCCTAGAATAGATGACTTATTTGATCAACTCAAAGGGGCTACAGTGTTCTCGAAGATAGACCTGCGTTCTGGGTATCATCAGCTAAAGGTTAAAGAAAGTGACATCCCCAGGACGGCCTTCAGGACAAGATACGGCCACTACGAATTTGTAGTAATGCCTTTTGGAGTAACCAATGCTCCAGCAGTCTTCATGGAGCTGATGAACCACATCTTCAGGGAGTATCTCGATAAATTCGTCATTGTATTTATTGATGATATTCTCATATACTCACAGACTCCAGAGGACCATGCTACACACTTGAGGATAGTGCTGCAGATCCTTCAGCAGGAGAAGCTCTATGCAAAATTCTCAAAGTGTGAGTTTTGGCTAGATCAGGTGACCTTCCTAGGTCACATTGTATCCAAAGAAGGTATTCAAGTTGATCCAGCCAAGATAGAAGCAGTCAGCAACTGGTGTAGACCCAAGAATGCCAGTGAAATCAGAAGCTTCTTAGGCCTGGCAGGATATTACAGAAAATTTATGGAGGACTTTTCCAGAATAGCCTCTCCACTCACAGCCCTGACCAGAAAGAACCAAAAGTTTGAGTGGTCAGATAAATGCGAGCACAGTTTCCTAGAACTGAAGAAAAGACTGACCAGTGCTCCCATCCTGACTGTTCCAGAGAGTGACAGGGCCTTTGACATCTACAGTGATGCATCCAAGATGGGCCTTGGAGCTGTCCTCATGCAAGACGGTAAAGTAATAGCATATGCCTCCAGACAGCTCAAGGACTATGAGAAGAATTACCCTACCCACGACCTTGAGCTAGCAGCTGTGGTTTTTGCACTGAAGCTCTGGAGACACTACCTGTATGGAGTGCAATGCAGAATCTTCACAGACCATCAGAGTTTGAAGTACTTCTTCACTCAGAAGGATCTGAATATGAGGCAGCGCAGGTGGCTAGAGTTGGTCAAAGATTATGACTGTGAAATCCTCTACCACCCAGGTAAAGCTAATAAAGTGGCAGATGCACGGAGCAGAAAATCCTGTGCAGCACTGATGTCCTTATCATCACTGTCTCTACCGCTTCAGAAAGAAATAAAGGATTTTGGAGTCGAGGTAATAATTGGGCAACTTTCTGCATTGACTCTAGAGTCAACCCTGCTTGTGGATATACAAAGAAAGCAAAGTCAAGACCCAGAGATCCAGAAGATCAAGCAGGAGATCCAAGAGCCAAAAAATTCAGAGTTTTGAATATCAGATAGTGGCATACTCTATCTTGGAGACCGCCTTTGCGTCCCCAATGATGAGGAACTAAGAAAGAATATTCTAGAAGAGGCCCACAGTACCCCATACTCTATGCATCCTGGTTCTACCAAGATGTACCAAGATTTAAAGAAAAGATTCTGGTGGTCTGGACTCAAGCGAGACGTGGGCAGATATATCAGTACCTGCTTGACCTGCCAGAGGGTCAAGGCAGAACACCAGAGACCAGGAGGAGTTCTACAGCCGCTTCCCATTCCAGAGTGGAAGTGGGAAGAAATATCCATGGACTTTATCACAGATCTTCTAAGAACCACCCATGGACACGATGCAATATGGGTGATAGTGGACAGATTGACCATGTCTGCCCACTTCCTAGCCATCAAGTTATCACATTCGATAGAGCAGTTAGCACAGCTGTACGTGAAAGAAGTAATCAGGCTTCACGGAGTTCCGAAGTCGATCATTTCTGACAGAGATGGGCGGTTCATCTCCCATTTTTGGAGGTGTGTTCAGGACGCCCTAGGCACCAGACTTCAGTTCAGCACAGCTTTCCATCCCCAGACAGATGGACAAACAGAGAGAGTAAATCAGATTTTAGAAGACATGCTCAGGGCCTGTGCACTAGATTTTAAAGGCAGTTGGTGCAAGTACCTATGCTTAGCTGAGTTTGCCTACAACAATAGCTATCAGGCCACCATCAGGATGGCACCTTATGAGGCATTGTATGGCAGGAAATGCAGATCACCCATATGTTGGCAAGAAGCTGGTGAGAAGAAAGAGATGGAGTCAGGACTAGGCAGTCAGACTGAGCTTATAGATGAGACCACTCAGGCTATCCAGATAATCCGCCAGAGGATTGAGACTGCCCAGAGTAGACAGAAAAGTTATGCTGACACACGCCGTAGGCCACTTGAATTCCAAGTTGCAGATTCAATATTTCTCAAGGTCGCTCCTATGAAGAGAGTGATGAGATTTGGCAAAAAGGGCAAGCTGAGTCCTCGCTACATAGGACCCTACAAGATTATAAAGAGAGTTGGAAAGGTAGCCTATGAGCTGGACTTACCAGAGGATATGTCAGCTATCCACAGTACATTTTATGTCTCTATGCTAAAGAAGTGTATTCACGATCCCAATCAAGTGATTCAGCCTCAGTCAGTACAGATCCAAGAAGATCTTAGCTATGAGAGCAGACCGACACAGATAGTGGACAAAGCAGTTAAAAGATTAAGAAACAAAGAAGTGCCACTAGTGAAGGTCATCTGGCAGAATCAACAGCATGAGGAGGCTACTTGGGAACGTGAGGACAGCATGAGAGAAAGATATCCAGAGTTATTCTAAGTTCGAGGACGAACTTTTTATAAGGTATGGGGGATTGTAATACCCCAAAATTTCTATCTCGAGTCCTTAACGTCCTTGAAATTAGTTAAAAATACCTTAGAAATATTCTAGATATTTTTAGAAATTTTTAGAATATTTTTATGGATTTTTCTGAGTCCGTTTAGTATTTTAAAAAAAGAAAAAACTTTAAAGGGCAGCAGGGGGTTCGAACTCGCGACCACCGTGAGAGCAGGCGCGCGCGTGACCGGCTGGGCTAGGGTATCAAGCACAACAAAAGGTGGAGAGAAATATATTTATAGAGCAGTTACGTTTTTTTCCCATTTTGATAGTATAAATAGATAAGTTAAGAGAGGAAATTGGATTTTGGTTTTCTCTCTTCCTCACCCTAGCCGCGCGACGACGCACGAAAATTCTCTTCCCCTCTCTTGTGCGCACGCCACCACCAAGCACCAAACCCTTTCTCTCCTCTTCCAAGGGGCGCCGGCCAAGGGGGGATCAAGAAGAGCGGAACGTTGCGTTCGTCTCGACGAGGAGAACGCGTAGGCGCAAAGAAATCTCCGAGACTCCGAGTTTCTCCGGAACACCCAACGCCAATTTCGGTCGTAAGTCCAAGATATCAAGGTAAGTACTGCTCACCTGCGGTAAGAGGCGGTTTTTCCTCATGTTTTTCCCATTAGAAAGTTAAAAATGCGATTTTTCCATTAGATTGTGATTTATGCATGTAACCCTAGTTTAATTCATGCTTGTATGAGTTAATTAATTACCCTATATGAGTTTAGGGTCTAAGAAAGCTATAAGAAAAGAAAAGAAAATAAAGATAAGAAAAGAAAAGGCCAAGGCCTTAAGAAATCCCCAAAAGTCAAGACTTAGGGATTTGAGCACACAAGGTGCTCATTAAAATGCCAAGGCATTTAAAGATAAGAAAGAAAAGAAAGAAAAGCTATTTTATTTTATAAGGCCAGTACCCGGCGTCCAAGGGCGTCGTTAAAGAAATCTAGGTGTCCAATTCCAAGGTCTTGGCCCTGGTAGAACAAGGTCTGCTCTATTAGGATTGGTGGCTCGCTACCCCAACCTTTTAGGGAACGCGCATAAGATGGTACTTAGGTCTTAAGTGGATCCAAGTTATTATTATTTTCAAGTATAGGCTTTAGCAAAGTTTTCTAAAGTTTAAGAAAGTTTTCAAGAGTTAAAGAATGATTTTAAGTTAAAGAATTGCTAAAGTTTCAAGTTAAGCCAATAAAAGTGAGTTAAGATTTATAAATGCTTGAGTATGCATGTTTTCGAGTTATACATGTTCTTAGTGTTTCTTTCAAGCATATAAGTATCTCATGTGATTCCATATTGTTCAAGAAGCATGTTTCACATTTCGAGATTTTGTGAGCTAGAGAGTACTTACTAAGCTTTTTGCTTACTAGTTGCATTTCCTCTTACTGCAGATAAAGGTAAAGGCAAACGATTCTGAAGGAAGGCGACGAGGCGGTGCTGAGCAAAGTGTGTGTGGTGGCTGACCTTGGAGAGGTCCTTGGGACAAGATGAATAAAAAGACTCAAAATACATTTGTTATAGAGTCTTATTTTAAGTTATCTTATATAGAATTTATCCAAGTAATTGCGTTTTAGATATTTTGCATGTCTCAAGATCACAAGTAAAGATTCCATGTCATTTCATTTAGCATACATATCATTATGATTGTATTGGATGAGTAGAAGTGTGAGTAGTTTAGAATATTGATACTTTGTTGGAGTTATTGATGCATGTGTCAAGATAGTGCTAGTTTCCCTTTTGAATTAAGTTTTATTGCTCAATTATGCTTAGAAAAGTTGCATTCATAATCCATAATGCTTTAGTGATGTTATAGAACGTTGGGGAATGAATTTAAATGGTTAGAAGTTAAGTTTGGTACAAACTCTAGTATAAAAGTTTAAATAGATTTTCATGACGTGCTAAATCTTGTAAAAGTCCTAATTTCGAGTTTATGAAGTTGTTTTGATTGGCTAAAAGGTTTAGGAAACTAGTATAGAGTATAGAAATGGTGTTGTGGCTTTGTATGGTGTGAAACTATATGTTTGGTGGAGTTTTGAAACAAGGCTTCGAATCTGAAATTCAGGTTTTCAGACGTATTAGTCGACTGGTACAGTACCAGTCACCTGCCCTATCGAACAGTCGCTTCTGTTCGATGCACCAGGTAACTGCCAAAGGACAGTCGCCTGGTACCAGTCGACTGCCATATAGCAGTCGACTGATACCCGTAAGCTAAGTTGGGCAAGGCAAGTTTCAATAAGTATTTTCTTACGAGTTTTTGAGAAAGAAAGTGTGACATGGTATCATGCATGACTATTAAAGTTAGAATATCATCACTCCTAGATAGATTAAAAAGAAAAAAAAAAGATTTCCGCATTCTTAGTCGTGCATTAGAGTCGAGAAGTAGACAAAAGTAACGATCCGTCTAAGGCAGAGAAGGCGGGTCGCTACACCAGAGAGAAACGAATTTCTCGTAAGTGAATCGAACGATGATGATCCTATCAGTTATGAAGATGTTCTGAAAAATTCAGAAAGGGACAAATGGCTTGAAGCCATGAAGTCGGAAATGGATTCCATGTATGAAAATCAAGTATGGGGCTTGGTTAACCCCACCTGAAGGGATTAAGCCCATAGGGTGCAAGTGGGTTTTCAAGAAGAAAACCGACATGGAAGGTAATGTTGTTACATTTAAGGCTAGATTAGTGGCAAAAGGATATCGTCGGAAATAAGGAATTGATTATGACGAAACCTATTCGCCAGTAGCTATGCTTAAATCCATTCGGATGCTCCTAGCCATAGCAGCTCATTATGATTATGAGATATGACAAATGGATGTGAAAACAGCTTTCCTTAATGGAAACCTGCTTGAGGATGTATACATGATACAACCTGAAGGTTTCACATCGATTGATAAACCAAAGTATGCAAGCTTCGACGATCCATATATGGATTGAAGCAAGCATCTAGGAGCTAGAACATCCGTTTTGATGAGACAATCAAAGAGTTTGATTTCTCACAAAATCCTGACGAACCTTGTGTGTACAAGAAGGTTAGTGGGAGTGCAATTGTATTCCTAGTATTATATATCGATGACATATTACTTATAGGAAACGATATATCAGTTTTACAGACAGTTAAAATTTGGTTGTCCAAAACTTTCTCCATGAAAGACCTGGGAGAAGCAACCTATATCCTTGGGATTAGAATCTATAGAGATAGATCAAAACTGTTGCTTGGTCTTTCACAGTCTACATATATAGATCGAGTGGTAAAAAGGTTTAGCATGTCGGAATACAAGAAAGGTTACCTTCCCATCAGGCATGGGATCAACCTTTTAAAGTCTATGTGTCCGCGCACAGAAGACGAGAGGATTTGCATGAATAAGATTCCTTATGCATCCGCGATAGGATCTATCATGTATGCTATGTTATGTACAAGGCCCGATGTATCGTATGCTTTGAGCATCACAAGCAGATACCAGTCGGATCCAGGAATGGATCATTGGGCGACTGTTAAGACAATCCTTAAGTACTTAAGAAGAATTAAGGATGTGTTCCTAATATATGGAGATGGAGATATGGTAATACGTGGGTATACAGATGCCAGTTTCTAGACAGATAAGGATGACTCCAAATCGCAGTATGGATACGTATTTACTTTGAATGGAGGCGCAGTATGTTGGAAAAGTTCCAAACAAGACACCGTAGCGGATTCTACCACAGAAGCGGAATATATCGCAGCTTCGGAAGCAGCAAAGGAAGCAGTCTGGATCAAGAAGTTTGTCTCCGAACTTGGCGTGGTTCCAACCATTGATGAAGCAGTGCAGGTTTACTGCGACAACAATGGAGCTATTGCACAAGCAAAAGAACCAAGGTCTCATCAGCGATCCAAACACGTGCTTCGCTGCTATCATCTGATCAGAGAGATTATAAGTAGGAATGATATACAAATTGAGAAAATTCCCACTGAAAGGAATTTAGCGGATCCTTTAACTAAGGCCTTGCCTTAGAACAAGTTTAAGGGTCATGTTAGAGCCTATTGTATTGGATATCGTAGCGATTGGCATTAAGCCAAGTGGGAGTTTGTTATTGATATGAGAGAAGTGTCCTAAGGCAATCGCCTTATGATTGTAAACATTTATTTTAATAAATGATAATTCACTATTTGAGTATGCATGTTTGTGTATTTGATTGGGATCTTAAACTCATCTACTGAATGTCCGCAATACAATTCACAGCATAAGAGAATTTGTGATGGGATCACAACTAGTCATTATCTCTACATGTGCAATTGTGAAGTATTGAAAATATCCCTAGTCGATGAATTGATAAAAACAGACACTATCAATTCTGTTGAGACTAGCATGGCTTATTCTATAATCAGCTGATTCTCACTGCCTGGTGACATTGGGATGTCCGGAGATAAACATGGATGCTAGTTAAGGGAACTAGTTCATTGGAGTGACTAGCTGTAAAACTTCATATGGAATCTATATATAGAAATGTCAATGAAGTTCTTACTGCGGCTTAAGTGCGATGTTCCTTTGACTTGCGGTGTTCAAGTCATCTTGGTCATGGAGACTTATACTTTAACATCTTAGGCAAGCATCTCCAAGGAGGTGTGGACCCAGGATGATTGGGTATAAGCCGAAGTGCCCGAAGATATTTGAACAGCCTACAAAGGATTCACCACTCCTTGCGACGAGATGTATACCCAGGCCTATCGTCGGATTGTTACTCAAAGCCTCTGGCCAGAGCATATCATGTTTAGAATGCGAGTCTCTAAAATACATGAGAGTAATTAGAAATCCAAAGGACGAGAAAGATACTACTTGGGCTAGGTGTGACGTAGTCAGTCTAGTGGGGACTGACACAAACAGACCATGTCCTGAACCAAGTGAGTATAAGATGGTGAAGGGAATGAGGCACGATTCATTAGAGCTGCTGAAGGGATTCAGAATTACTTCTGAGGTCAATCGTTGATCATTCGATTAATTGGGGTCATGATGTACTACTAGGTGCCATTCATGATCGTTGTATAATTAGTTGATTATAGACGGCCATCATAAATCGAAAGTCTATTTAGTCACATGCATTATGAGTAATCCGAGGGATTTAAAACGAGTTGAAAAATAGTTTTTCCGATCAAGAGAAATAAGTCGAATCTGAATTTATCAGAGGCGTAACGGAAGCTAAAAATGGCTAAGTCTTTTGAAGGCTTATTGGGCGAATTAAATGAGTTTAATTCGCGATGGGTTCGGCTCGGTTTGGCCGGCCAAAGAGGGTGCCAAACCCCTTTGGTTTGGCCGGCCATATAAATGGGGAGAAACCAATTTATTTGGTTTAATTAATAAAATAAATCTAGCGCGATTTGTTTTATAAAATTATGGATAAATAAATTTATGTAAATAAATTTATGTAAATAAATTTATATAAATAAATTTATAGAAATTTATTCTTTTATGGAAATTAAAATGATCCATGGAATGGTTTATTTTAAAATCAATTATGAATTGATTTTTCCATAATAAGAATGTTTATAAGTTTCTTGTAAAATTTATTCCATAATAAAAGGAGAGATGTTATATAAATAAATTTATAGAAATGTATTCTTTTATGGAAATTAAAATGATCCATGGAATGGTTTATTTTAATTTTATAAGATCATTTATGAATTGATTTTTCTATAATAAGAAAGTTTATAAATTTCTTGTAAAATTTATTCCATAATAAAAGGAGAGATGTATTTGTTTTATTATAAAGTTAGTTATAATAAAACTTGCTTAAACGGAATAATTCATAAGAAAATTTATAGGATAAATTTCTTATAAAAATTCCGTTAAGAGGGAGACTTGGCAAGGGAGAGGCTACTATATAAAGGAACCAAAGGCAAGCCTTGAATTCCTAAGAGAGTAATCAAGAGATTAATTCTCTCCCTCTCTCTCTCCTATTCTCTTCCTCTCCTTCTCCTTCCCTCCTAGGGCCGGCGCACCCCATCACACCCTAGGGCCGGTGCACCACCCTCTCTTCCAAGGGTTGCCGTGGGTTATCACCACCAAGAAGGAGCCAAACAAGAAGAAGAAGAAGCGGGACGCAACTCCTTCCTTCCCGGAATTTAGATTCCGTTTCTTGGTGGTTAGTTTCCATCCTTTTCTCTTGTTGTTCTAGTTGTGCCTTTAGAGAATCTAGTACTTCTCGTCGGCACAAAACTCGTGGCTTTGCGAAGTCATCCCGAAGAGAACTCGGCGTGGACGCGAATAGAGGCGGAGCTTCCAAGGGACGCTACGGTTGTATCTCGTCCCTTACTTCGAGTTAAGCGAGGTACTAAGTAAATTAATTTACTTTTCCGCAAAGTTTTAATTTATGATCATGTCCACACATCATAAGGTTGTATGCTAGATACGTGGTTAAAATAATTTGAGAAATTATTTTATGCTAATTCTTGGCAAGGGAGAGGCTACTATATAAAGGAACCAAAGGCAAGCCTTGAAAAAAAAATAATTTCTCAAATTACTTTAACCACGTATCTAGCATGCAACCTTATGATGTGTTGACATGATCATAAATCAAAACTTTGTGGAAAAGTAAACTAATTTACTTAGTACCTCGCGTAACTCGAAGTAAGGGGACGAGATCCAACCGTAGCGTCCCTTGGAAGCTCCGCCTCTATTCGCGTCCACGCCGAGTTCTCTTCAGGATGACTTGGCAAAGCCACGAGTTTTGTGCCGACGAGAACTACTAGATTCTCTAAAGGCACAACCAGGAGATCAAGAGAGAAGAAAAGAAACTAACCACCAAGTAACGGAATCAAAATTCCGAGAAGGAAGGAGTTGCAATTTGCGATCCGCTTCTTCTTCTTCTTGTTTGGCTCCTCCTTGGTGGATGTTGCTCACGCCAACTTCTTGGAGATGAGAGTGCGCCGGCCCTAGGAGGAGTAGGTTGGGCGCCGCCCCTAGGAGGGGATGGGGGCGCCGGCCCTAAGGGGATGAGAGAGGGAGAGAATAAGAGAGGGAGGGAAGAACTACTAGATCTCTTGATCACTCAATTGGGAATTAAAGGCTTGCCTTTGGTTACTTTATATAGTAGTCTCTCCCTTGCCAAGTCTCCCTCTTAACAGAATTTTCATAAAAAATTTATCCTATAAATTTTCTTATGAATTATTCCGTTTAAGCCAAGTTTATTATTATGACTAACTTTATAATAAAAACAAATACATCTCTCATTTTATTATGGAATAAAATTTGCAAGAAATTTATAAATTTTTCTTATCATGGAAAAATCAATTCATAATTGATTTTATAAAATAAAATTAAAACATTTAATGTTTATTTTAATCTCCATAAAAAGAATAAATTTAATATATAAGTTTTTCTTTATCATGGAAAAATCAATTCATAATTGATTTTATAAAATAAAATAAACCAATCCATGGTTCATTTTAATTTCCATAAAAAGAATAAATTTATTATATAAATTTTTCTTATCATGGAAAAATCAATTCATAATTGATTTTATAAAATAAAATTAAACCATTTTAAGTTTATAATAATTTCCATGAAAACAAATTTATTTATCCATAATTTTATAAAACAAATCGCGCTAGATTTATTTTATTAATTAAACCAAATAAATTAGTTTTCCCCCTTTGTATTGGCCGGCCAAACCAAGAGGGTGGACACCCTCTTTGGCCGGCCAAACCGAGCCGAACCCATCGCGAATTAAACTCATTTAATTCACCCAATAAGCCTTCAAAAGACTTAGCCATTTTTAGCTTCCGTTGCGCCTCTGATAAATTCAGATTCGACATATTTCACTTGATCGGAAAATCCAATTTTCAACTCGTTTTAAATCTCTCAGATTACTCGTAGTGCGTGTGACTAAATAGGCTTTCGATTTATGTTGGCCGTCTATAATCAACCAATTATAGAACGATCATGAGTGTCACCTAGTAGTACATCATGACCCCCAATTAATAGAATGATCAACTATTGACCTCAGAAAGAATTCCGAAACCCTTCAGCGGCTCTAATGAATCGTGCCTCATTCCCTTCACCATCTTATACCCACTTGGTTCAGGACATGGTCTGTTTGTGTCAGTCCCCACTAGACTGACTACGTCACACCTAGCCCAAGTAGTGTCTTTCTCCTCCTTTGGATTTCTAATTACTCTCATGTATTTAAGAGACTCATACTCTAAACATGATATGCTCTGGCCAGAGACATTGAGTATCAATCCGACGATAGGCCTGGGTATACATCTCCTCACAAGGAGTGGTGAATCCTTTGTAGGCTGTTCAAACATCTTCGGGCACTTCGGCTTATACCCAATCATCCTGGGTCCACACCTCCATGGAGATGCTTGCTTAAGATGTTAAAGTATAAGTCTCCATGACAAGATGACTTGAACACCGCAAGTCAAAGGAACATCGCACTTAAGCTGCAGTAAGAACTTCATTGACATATCTATATAGATTACCATATGAAGTTTTACAGCTAGTCACTCCAATCAACTAGTTCCCTTAACTAGCATCCATGTTTATCTCCGAACATCCCAATGTCACCAGCTAGTGAGAATCGGCTTATTAGAGAATAACCCATACTAGTCTTAACAGAATTGATAGTGTCCATTTTTATCAATTCATCGACTAGGGATATTTTCAATACTTCACAATTACACATGTAGAGATAATCACTAGTTTTGATCCCATAACAAATTCTCTTATGCTGTGAATTGTATTGCGGACATTCAGTAGATGAGTTTATGATCCCAATCAAATACACGAACATGTATACTCAAATAGTGAATTATCATTTATTAAAATAATAAATGTTTACAATCATAAGGCGATTGCCTTAGGACACTTCTCTCATATCACTAACAAACTTCCATTTGGCCTAATGCCAATCGCTACGGTATCCAATACCACAAGCTCTAACATGACCCTCAAACTTGTTCTTAGGCAAGGCCTTAGTTAAAGGATCCGCTAAATTCCTTTCAGTCGGAATTTTCTCAATTTGTATATCATTCCTACTTATAATCTCTCTGATCAGATGATAGCGGCGAAGCACGTGTTTGGATCGTTGATGAGACCTTGGTTCCTTTGCTTGTGCAATAGCTCCATTGTTGTCGCAGTAAACCGGCAATGCTTCATCAATGGTTGGAACCAAACCAAGTTCAGAGACAAACTTCTTGATCCAGACTGCTTCCTTTGCTGCTACCGAAGCTGCGATATATTCCGCTTCCGTGGTAGAATCCGCTACGGTGTCTTGTTTGGAACTTTTCCAACTTACTGCACCTCCATTCAAAGTAAATACGTATCCAGACTTAGATTTGGAGTCATCCTTATCTGTCTGGAAACTGGCATCTGTATACCCACGTATTACCATATCTCCTTCTTCATATATTAGGAACACATCCTTAGTTCTTCTTAAGTACTTAAGGATTGTCTTGACAGCCGCCCAATGATCCATTCCTGGATTCGACTGGTATCTGCTTGTGACGCTCAAAGCATACGATACATCGGGCCTTGTACATAACATAGCACATATGATAGATCCTATCGCGGATGCATAAGGAATCTTATTCATGCAAATCCTATCGTCTTCTGTGCGCGGACACATAGACTTTGAAAGGTTGATCCCATGCCTGATGGGAAGGTAACCTTTCTTTGATTCCGACATGCCCTAGGGTGTGATGGGGGGCGCCGGCCCTAGGAGGGAAGGAGAAGGAGAGGAAGGGAATAGGAGAGAGAGAGGGAGAGAATTAATCTCTTGATTACTCTCTTAGGAATTTAAGGCTTGCCTTTGGTTGCTTTATATAGTAGTCTCTCCCTTGCCAAGTCTCCCTCTTAACGGAATTTTCATAAGAAATTTATCCTATAAATTTTCTTATGAATTATTCCGTTTAAGCCAAGTTTTATTATAACTAACTTTATAATAAAACAATTACATCTCTCCTTTTATTATGGAATAAATTTTACAAGAAATTTATAAACTTTCTTATTATGGAAAAATCAATTCATAATTGATCTTATAAAATTAAAATAAACCATTCCATAGATCATTTTAATTTTCATAAAAGAATAAATTTCTATAAATTTATTTATATAACATCTCTCCTTTTATTATGGAATAAATTTTACAAGAAACTTATAAACTTTCTTATTATGGAAAAATCAATTCATAATTGATTTTAAAATAAACCATTCCATGGATCATTTTAATTTCCATAAAAGAATAAATTTCTATAAATTTATTTCTATAAATTTATTTAAATAAATTTATTTATCCATAATTTTATAAAACAAATCGCGCTAGATTTATTTTATTAATTAAACCAAATAAATTGGTTTCTCCCCATTTATATGGCCGGCCAAACCAAAGGGGTTTGACACCCTCTTTGACCGGCCAAACCGAGCCGAACTCATCGCGAATTAAACTCATTTAATTCGCCCAATAAGCCTTCAAAAGACTTAGTCATTTTTAGCTTCCGTTGCGCCTCTGATAAATTCAGATTCGACTTATTTCTCTTGATCGGAAAATCCAATTTTCAACTCGTTTTAAATCCCTCGGATTACTCGTAGTGCGTGTGACTAAATAGACTTTTGATTTATGTTGGTCGTCTATAATCAACTAATTATAGAACGATCATGAGTGGCACCGAGTAGTACATCATGCCCCCCAATTAATCGAATGATCAACGGTTGACCTCAGAAGTAATTCTGAAACCCTTCAGCAGCTCTAATGAATCGTGCCTCATTCCCTTCACCATCATATACCCACTTGGTTCAGGGCATGGTCTGTTTGTGTCAGTCCCCACTAGACTGACTACGTCACACCTAGCCCAAGTAGTATCTTTCTCGTCCTTTGGATTTCTATTTACTCTCATGTATTTTAGAGACTCGCACTCTAAACATGATATGCTCTGGCCAGAGGCTTTGAGTAACAATCCAACGATAGGCCTGGGTATACATCTCCTCGCAAGGAGTGGTGAATCCTTTGTAGGCTGTTCAAACATCTTCGGGCACTTCGGCTTATACCCAATCATCCTGGCTCCACACCTCCATGGAGATGCTTGCTTAAGATGTTAAAGTATAAGTCTCCATGACCAAGATGACTCTAACACCGCAAGTCAATGGAACATCGCACTTAAGCCGCAGTAAGAACTTCATTGACATTTCTATATAAAGATTTCATATGAAGTTTTACAGCTAGTCACTCCAATGAACTAGTTCCCTTAACTAGCATCCATGTTTATCTCCAGACATCCCAATGTCACCAGGAAGTGAGAATCAGCTGATTAGAGAATAAGCCATGCTAGTCTCAACAGAATTGATAGTGTCCGTTTTTATCAATTCATCGACTAGGGATATTTTCAATACTTCACAATTGCACATGTAGAGATAATCACTAGTTGTGATCCCATCACAAATTCTCTTATGCTGTGAATTGTATTACGGACATTCAGTAGATGAGTTTAAGATCCCAATCAAATACACAAACATGCATACTCAAATAGTGAATTATCATTTATTAAAATAAATGTTTACAATCATAAGGCGATTGCCTTAGGACACTTCTCTCATATCAATAACAAACTCCCACTTGGCCTAATGCCAATCGCTACGGTATCCAATACCATAGGCTCTAACATGACCCTCAAACTTGTTCTAAGGCAAGGCCTTAGTTAAAGGATCCGCTAAATTCCTTTCAGTGGGAATTTTCTGAATTTGTATATCATTCCTACTTATAATCTCTCTGATCAGATGATAGCGGCGAAGCACGTGTTTGGATCGTTGATGAGACCTTGGTTCCTTTGCATGTGCAATAGCTCCATTGTTGTCGCAGTAAACTGGAACTGCTTCATCAATGGTTGGAACCACGCCAACTTCGGAGACAAACTTCTTGATCTAGACTGCATCCTTTGCTGCTTCCGAAGCTGCGATATATTCCGCTTCTGTGGTAGAATCCGCTACGGTGTCTTGTTTGGAACTTTTCCAACTTACTGCACCTCCATTCAAAGTAAATACGTATCCATACTGCGATTTGGAGTCATCCTTATCTGTCTGGAAACTGGCATCTGTATACCCACGTATTACCATATCTCCATCTCCATATATTAGGAACACATCCTTAGTTTTTCTTAAGTACTTAAGGATTGTCTTAACAGCCGCCCAATGATCCATTCCTGGATCCGACTGGTATCTGCTTGTGACGCTCAAAGCATACGATACATCGGGCCTTGTACATAACATAGCATACATGATAGATCCTATCGCGGATGCATAAGGAATCTTATTCATGCAAATCCTCTCGTCTTCTGTGCGCGGACACATAGACTTTGAAAGGTTGATCCCATGCCTGATGGGAAGGTAACCTTTCTTGTATTCGGACATGCTAAACCTTTTTACCACTCGATCTATATATGTAAACTGCGAAAGACTAAGCAACCGTTTTGATCTATCTCTATAGATTCTAATCCCAAGGATATAGGTTGCTTCTCCCAGGTCTTTCATGGAGAAAGTTTTGGACAACCAAATTTTAACTGTCTGTAATACTGATATATCGTTTCCTATAAGTAATATGTCATCGACATATAATACTAGGAATACGATTGCACTCCCACTAACCTTCTTGTACACACAAGGTTCGTCAGGATTTTGTGAGAAATCAAACTCTTTAATTGTCTCATCAAAATGGATGTTCTAGCTCCAAGATGCTTGCTTCAGTCCATATATGGATCGTCGAAGCTTGCATACTTTGGTTTTATCAATCGATGTGAAACCTTCAGGTTGTATCATGTATACATCCTCAAGCAGGTTTCCATTAAGGAAAGCTGTTTTCACATCCATTTGTCATATCTCATAATCATAATGAGCTGCTATGGCTAGGAGCATCCGAATGGATTTAAGCATAGCTACTGGCGAATAGGTTTCGTCATAATCAATTCCTTGTTTCCGACGATATCCTTTTGCCACTAATCTAGCCTTAAAGGTAACTACATTACCTTCCATGTCGGTTTTCTTCTTGAAAACCCACTTGCACCCTATGGGCTTAATCCCTTCAGGTGGGGTTAACCAAGTCCCATACTTGATTTTCATACATGGAATCCATTTCCGACTTCATGGCTTCAAGCCATTTGTCCCTTTCTGAATTTTTCAGAACATCTTCATAACTGATAGGATCATCATCATTCGATTCACTTATGAGAAATTCGTATCTCTCTGGAATATTGCGTGTCCTATCAGACCTACGAAGAGGTGGTGATATTTTAGGTTCAACTGATAGCTCATCATTATGAGTTATTGGTTGTGGGTCTAGACTAGGTGTCTCTGTAATGTCTGTTGGAGTTTCTTGAACTTCATCAAGTTCAATGCCACTCCCACTGTTTTCTTGTAAAAGAAATTCTTTTTCTAGAAATACAGCATGCCTTGAAACAAACACCTTTTGTTCCAAGGGATGATAGGATTGGTAACCCTTCGTTTCCTTAGAGTATCCAATAAATAGACATTTATCAGATTTATGAAAATCTCGCAATTTTGGGCACTTTCTTTCAAGAATGTCTAGACAAATTTATGGACAATTAATTGACAATTAAATTTTGAATTGGTTTTTAAATTGACAACAAAATTCTTTATTTTGGATTGAGCCTCGGGGAGCCGTCCAATTTAAATTTAGTTGTTGTAATTTAATTTCCCTATTTTGAATCAGATTGTCATGTTTGATTTGGATTGAGGCTCGGGGAGCCATCCAAATTGGATTTATGACAAATTTTTTTCTTTGGGTATCTGAGCCTCGGGGAGCCACCCTTAGAAAACAATTTGTTGTAAGTAATTAAATCCATGAATAAAATATGATTTAAGAGGTGATGCTCTTACATATTGTTGTCTCTAAAATTAATTAGGAAATGGTTTCCTATAGAGTTTTCTTAAATGAGATTTTCATGAAAATAATAAGTGGTTGAATTAAGGGATTTGTCTCTTAATTTAATAAGATTTGATTTAGAGAAATCAAAGTCTTAAACATATTATTTCCGAAATTGATTATAACAATTTAGGAAATTGTTTCCCAAAACAATTCCTTGAATAAAGTATGAAATTAGAATTAGGAAATCCGGTTCCTAATTCAATTAATGAGACTTGATAAATTAAGTCACATACATACTTTATTAAGGAAATCGTTAGTCATGACATAATTAAATATCATGAATGTGCTTAAAAAAGAAAGGATGAGACCTAAAACCCCTTACAGAATATTAAGGCTAACACCTTCCATTAATATGGTTAGAATCGGAGTTTTGTTTCTCTTTTGAGTTGATGGACACATCCATGCCCGTCTTGAACCTCAACATGTTCAAACCATGGAATGTTTGCATAAATCATTGGGTTGTTAACTCATTAACAAGTATGCAACTTTATACATAGCACCCAACTGCACCTCACTTTACATCGACCTTGGCTGTGGCACAACAAATCGATGCTCCAAGCTTAAGGCTAACCCATTAATCAAGAAATAGTTTTAATATGGTTGGAGCTCATTCAACCGCTTAGTCAGGCTTGGATGTGTCCAACAACCAAAACTAATGATTGACCTCTGACTCCAATTATATTATTCATAAACTAATTCCATATCATGTTTAGAGTATGAGTCTCTTAAATACATGAGAGTAATTAGAAATCCAAAGGATGAGAAAGACACTACTTGGGCTAGGTGTGACGTAGTCAATCTAGTGGGGACTGACACAAACAGCCCATGTCCTGAACCAAGTGGGTATAAGATGGCGAAGGGAATGAGGCATGATTTATTAGAGCTGCTGAAGGGTTTCAGAATTACTTTTGAGGTCAACCGTTGATCTTTCGATTAATTGGGGGTCATGATGTACTTCTAGGTGCCACTCATGATCGTTCTATAATTGGTTGATTATAGACGGTCAACATAAATCGAAAGCCTATTTAGTCACACGCACTACGAGTAATCCGAAGAGGGTGTCAAACAAGACACCGTAGCAGATTCTACCATGGAAGCGGAGTATATCGCAGCTTCGGAAGCAGCAAAAGAAGCAGTCTGGATCAAGAAGTTTGTCTCCGAACTTGGTGTGGTTCCAACCATTGATGAAGCAGTGCCGGTTTACTACGACAACAATGGAGCTATTGCACAAGCAAAGGAACCAAGGTCTCATCAGCGATCCAAACACGTGCATCGCCGGTATCATCTGATCAGAAAGATTATAAGTAGGAATGATATACAAATTGAGAAAATTCCCACTGAAAGGTATTTAGCGGATCCTTTAACTAAGGCCTTACCTCAGAATAAGTTTGAGGGTCATGTTAGATCCTGTGGTATTGGATACCATAGCGATTGGCATTAGGCCAAGTGGGAGTTTGTTAGTAATATGCGAGAAGTGTCCTAAGGGAATCGCCTTATGATTGTAAACATTTATTTTAATAAATGATAATTCACTAGTTGAGTATACATGTTAGTGTATTTGATTGGGATCTTAAACTCATCTACTATATATCCGCAATACAATTCACAGCATAAGAGAATTTGTGATGGGATCACAACTAGTGATTATCTCTACATGTGCAATTGTGAAGTATTGAAAATATCCCTAGTCGATGAATTGATAGAAACGGACACTATCAATTCTGTTGAGACTAGCATGGGTTATTCTCTAATCAGCTGATTCTCACTGCCTGGTGACATTGGGATGTCCGAAGATAAACATGGATGCTAGTTAAGGGTACTAGTTCATTGGAGTGACTAGCTGTAAGACTTCATATGGTAATCTACATAGATATGTCAATAAAGTTCTTGCTGCAGCTTAAGTGCGATGTTCCTTTGACTTGCGGTGTTCAAGTCATCTTGGTCATGGAGACTTATACTTTAACATCTTAAGCAAGCATCTCCAAGGAGGTGTAGACCCAGGATGATTGGGTATAAGCCGAAGTGCCCGAAGATGTTTGAACAGCCTACAAAGGATTCACCACTCCTTGTGAGGAGATGTATACCCATGCCTATCGTCGGATTGTTACTCAAAGCCTCTTGCCAGAGGATATCATGTTTAGAGTATGAGTCTCTTAAATACATGAGAGTAATTAGAAATGCAAAGGATGAGAAAGACACTACTTGGGCTAGGTGTGACGTAGTCAGTCTAGTGGGGACTGACACAAACAGACAATGTCCTGAACCAACTGAGTATAAGATGGTGAAGGGAATGAGGCACGATTCATTAGAGCTGCTGAAGGGTTTCGGAATTCTTTCTGAGATCAACAGTTGATCTTTCGATTAATTAGGGGTCATGATGTACTACTAGGTGTCACTCATGATCGTTCTATAATTGGTTGATTATAGACGACCAACATAAATCGAAAGCCTATTTAGTCACACGCACTACGAGTAATCCGAGAGATTTTGTTGGGACCGGGTGCATGTCGACAAGGATACGAGTTCGTAAAATTTAAAATTTTTACGTGCAGCGGAAGAGTTTGCATAAAATAATTTCCTAAATTATTTTAACTTCGTATCTAGCATGCAATCTTATAGTGTATCGACATAATCATAAAATAAAAGTTTCCGAAAACTAAACTAATTTTCCAAGTACCTCGCGTAACTCGAAGTAAGGGACGAGATCCAACCGTAGCGTCCCTTGGAAGCTTCGCCTCTATTCGCGTCCACGCCGAGTTCTCTTCGGGATGACTTCGCAAAGTCACGAGTTTTGTGCCGACTAGAACTACTAGATTCTTGGAAGGCACAACTAAGAAGATCAAGAGAGGAGTTAGGAAACTAACCACCAAGAACGGAATCGAATTCCGAGAGAGAGGGAGATGTGATCCACTTCTTCTTCTTCTTGGTTGGTTTCTTCTTCTCCTTGTTTGCTCACGCCAACCTCTAGGAGAGGTGTGATTTGCGCCGGCCCTAGATAGGAAGAAGGTGGCCGGCCTTAGGTGGAAGAAGGTGGCCGGCCCTAGGTCTTCTAGTGGGCGCCGGCCCTAATGGGAAGGAGAAGAGGAGAATAGAAGAGAGAGAGGGAGAGCTCCAATAATAATCTCTTGATTACTCAAATTGGAATTAAGGGCTAGCCTTTGGTTCCTTTATATAGTAGCAACTCCTTTGCTAAGTCTCCCTCTAAACCGAATTAACGGAATTAATTATAAGAAATTTATCTTATAAATTTTCTTATTGCTTATTCCTTTTAAGCCTAGTCTTATTATAAACAATTTATAATAAAACAAATTAGTTATCATAAGAGATTTATCCTATAAATTCTCTTATGAATTTTATTATAACTAACTTTATAATAAAACTAATTATTTATCATAAGAAATTTATCCTATAAATTCTTATGAATTAATTCCGTTTAAACCAAGTCTTTATTATAAACTAATTTATAATAAAAACTAATTCTTCTTCTCTTTAAATTATGGAATAAATTTTATAAGAAATTTATAAACTTTCTTATTATGGATAAATCAATTCATAATTGATTTTATAAAATTAAAATGAACCAACTCATGGATAATTTTAATCTTCTATAAAAGAATAAATTTCTACAAATTTTATTTATATAAATTTCTTTATACAAATTTATTTATCCATAATTTATAAAATAAATCGCGCTAGATTTATTTTATTAATTAAACCAATTAAATTGGTTTTCTCCTTTCATTTGGCCGGCCACCAAAGAGGGGTTAACACCCTCTTTGGTCGGCCCAAACCCAACCCGGACCGTCGCGAATTAAACTCATTTAATTCGCCCAAAAAGCCTTCAAAAGACTTAGCCATTTTTAGCTTCTAATGCGCCTCTGACTAACTCAGATTCGACTTATTTCTCTTGATCGGAAAATCCAATTTTCAACACGTTTTAAATCCCTCAGATTACTCGTAGTGCGTGTGACTAAATAGGCTTTCGATTTATGTTGGCCGTCTATAATTAACTAATTATAGAACGATCATGAGTGGCACCTAGTAGTACATCATGATCCCCAATTAATCGAAAGATCAACGGTTTGACCTCAGAAGAAATTATTCTGAAACCCTTTAGCAGCTCTAATGAATCGTGCCCCATTCCCTTCACCACCTTATACCCACTTGGTTCAAGACACGGTCAATGGTGTCAGTCCCCACTAGGCTGACTACGTCACACCTAGCCCAAGTAGTGTCTTTCTCGTCCTTTGGATTTCTAATTACTCTCATGTATTTTAGAGACTCTCACTCTAAACATGATATGCTCTGGCCAGAGGCTTTGAGTAACAATCCGACGATAGGCCTGGGTATACATCTCCTCGCAAGGAGTGGTGAATCCTTTGTAGGCTGTTCAAACATCTTCGGGCACTTCGGCTTATACCCGATCATCCTGGGTCCACACCTCCTTGGAGATGCTTGCTTAAGATGTCAAAGTATAAGTCTCCATGACCAAGATGACTTGAACACCGCAAGTCAAAGGAACATCGCACTTAAGCCGCAGTAAGATCTTCATTGACATATCTACATGTAGATTCCCATATGAAGTCTTACAGCTAGTCACTCCGATGAACTAGTTCCCTTAACTAGCATCCATGTTTATCTCCGGACATCCCAATGTCACCAGCCAGTGAGAATCAGCTGAATAGAGAATAACCCATGCTAGTCTCAACAGAATTGATAGTGTCCGTTTTTATCAATTCATCGACTAGGGATATTTTCAATTCTTCACATTTGCGCATTTAGAGATAATCACTAGTTGTGATCTCATCACAAATTCTCTTATGCTGTGAGTTGTATTGCGGACATTCAGTAGATGAGTTTAAGATCCCAATCAAATACACAAGCATGTAAACTCAAATAGTGAATTATCATTTATTAATATAAATGTTTTACAATCATAAGGCGATTGCCTTAGGACACTTCTCTCATATCACTAACAGATTTAAAACGAGTTGAAAATTAGATTTTCCGATCAAGAGAAATAAGTCGAATCTGAATTTATCAGAGGCGCAATGGAAGCCAAAAATGGCTAAGTCTTTTGAAGGCTTATTGGGCGAATTAAATGAGTTTAATTCGCGATAGGTTCGGCTCGGTTTGGCCGGCCAAAGAGGGTGTCCACCCTCTTGGTTTGGCCGGCCAATAAGAAGGGGAGAAACCAATTTAATTGGTTTAATTAATAAAATAAATCTAGCGCGATTTGTTTTATAAATTATGGATAAATAAATTTGTGTAAAAAATTTATATAAATAAATTTATAGAAATTTATTCTTTTATGGAAATTAAAATGATCCATGGAATGGTTTATTTTAATTTTATAAAATCAATTATGAATTGATTTTTCCATAATAAGAAAGTTTATAAATTTCTTGTAAAATTTATTCCATAATAAAAGGAGAGATGTTATATAAATAAATTTATAGAAATTTATTCTTTTATGGAAATTAAAATGATCCATGGAATGGTTTATTTTAATTTTATAAAATCAATTATGAATTGATTTTCCCATAATAAGAAAGTTTATAAATTTCTTGTAAAATTTATTCCATAATAAAAAGGAGAGATGTATTTGTTTTATTATAAAGTTAGTTATAATAAAACTTTGCTTAAACGGAATAATTCATAAGAAAATTTATAGCATAAATTTCTTATGAAAATTCCATTAAGATGGAGACTTGGCAAGGGAGAGGCTACTATATAAAGGAACCAAAGGCAAGCCTTGAAAAAAAAATCAATAGAGTAATCAAGAGATTAACTCTCTCCCTCTCTCTCTTATTCTCTCCCTTTCTCTTCCCCTTAGGGCCGGCGCCCCTTGCTCCCCTTAGGGCCGGCGCACCATCCTCCACCTCTAGGGATGGCGTGAGCAACATAAACCAAGGAGGAGCCAAAGAAGAAGAAGAAGAAGCGGGTCACAACTTCTCCCTTCCCGGAATTTTGATTCCGTTACTTGGTGGTTAGTTTCCTTTCTTCTCTCTTGATCTTCTAGTTGTGCCTTTAGAGAATCTAGTAGTTCTCGTCGGCACAAAACTCGTGACTTTGCGAAGTCATCCCGAAGAGAACTCGGCGTGGACGCGAATAGAGGCGGAGCATCCAAGGGACGCTACGGTTGGATCTCGTCCATTACTTCGAGTTACGCGAGGTACTTAGTAAATTAGTTTACTTTTCCGCAAAGTTTTAATTTATGATCATGTCCACACATCATAAGGTTGCATGCTAGATACGTGGTTAAAATAATTTAGGAAATTATTTTATGCTAATTCTTCCGCTGCACGTAAAAATTTAAAATTTTATGAACTCGTATCCTTATCAACATGCACCCGGTCCCAACAGTGGTATCAGAGCCGGTTAGTGTTCGACATAATCATATAATTGTTTTGCTGAAAACTTTGTCATGATCTCAATTTTGGAAAAAATTTTCAATCATGGAAACTTTCCAATTATAATAAATTTAAAATTTAGGAATTTCTAAGTTTGGAAATCCTCATGAAATTTCGCAAACATTTGAAATTTTCTAGTTTCTGAAATTTTAGAATAATTGTGAAAACTTCCCATCTTTGGAAACTTTCCAATTTTGGAAAATTTTTTATTTTAGAAATTTTTTAATTTTGGAAATATGTAAGTTTTCTTTGTACCAGAAACTTACAATTATTCTGAAAACCTATTATGAAATCTCGCAATTTTGGGCACTTTTTTTCAAGAAAGTCTAGATAAATTTATGGACAATTAAATTTTGAATTGGTTTTTAAATTGACAACAAAATTTTTTATTTTGGATTGAGCCTCGGGGAGCCGTCCAATTTAAAGTTAGTTGTTGTAATTTAATTTCCCAATTTTGAATGAGATTGTCATGTTTGATTTGGATTGAGCCTCGGGGAGCCGTCCAAATTGGATTTACGACAAATTTCTTTTCTTTGGGTATCTGAGCCTCGGGGAGCCACCCTTAGAAAACAATTTGTTATAATTAATTAAATCCATGAATAAAATATGATTTAAGAGGTGATGCTCTTACATATTGTTGTCTCCAAAATTAATTAGGAAAATGGTTTCCTATAGAGTTTTCTTAAATAAGATTTTCATGAAAATAATATGTGGTTGAATTAAGGGATTTGTCTCTTAATTTAATAAGATTTGATTTAGATAAATCAAAGATTTAAACATATTATTTCCGAAATTGATTATGACAATTTAGGAAATTGTTTCCCAAAACAATTCCTTGAATAAAGTATGAAATTAGAATTAGGAAATCCAGTTCCTAATTCAATCAATGAGACTGATAAATTAAGTCACATACATACTTTATTACGGAAATCGTTAGTCATGACATAATTAAATGTCATGAATGTGCTTGAAAAGAAAGGATGAGACCTAAAACCCCTTATAGAATATTAAGGCTAACACCTTCCATTAATATGGTTAGAATCGGAGTTTTGTTTCTCGTTTGGGTTGATGGACACATCCATGCCCGGCTTGATCCTCAACATGTTCAAACCATGGAATTAGTTTATGAATAATATAGTTGGAGTCAGAGGTCAATCCTTAGTTTTGGTTGTTGGACACATCCAAGCCTAACTAAACGGTTGAATGAGCTCTAACCATATTAAAACTATTTCTTGATTAATGGGTCAGCCTTAAGCTTGGAGCATCGATTTGTTGTGCCATAGCCAAGGTCGATGTAAAGAGAGGTGCAGTTGGGTGCTATGTATAATGTTGCATACTTGTTAATGAGTTAACAACCCAATGTTTTATGCAAACATTCAATTAGTTGATAGCATAATGTGATAGTTACATATATGTGATATGTAATCGGTATAATTACCTACCTTCATAGCTAAGAATAATTTGATGGCCACAACCATGGTTGTTCTTATCTATGGTTGGATATCAACCTATTTGGAGATGTTCCTACGATCTCCTGAATTGATAAAAAGGGTTATTCAATTTGAAAAATAAATAAGATTTTATTAATGTATGTTGATACATTCTTTAATCATTCTTCTCACATAAGCTCAATTTGTATTTCTAGGATAATCACTCGATCATGTCTTCTCTGAATTTGCATTCCATTTTGGACACCAATAAACTGACTGGGCCAAACTGTTGGGACCGGGTGCATGTTGACAAGGATACGGGTTCGTAAAATTTTAAATTTTTACGTGCAGCGAAAGAATTAGCATAAAATAATTTCCTAAATTATTTTAACCACGTATCTAGCATGCAACCTTATGATGTGTGGACATGATCATAAATTAAAACTTTGCGGAAAAGTAAACTAATTTACTTTGTACCTCTCGTAACTCGAAGTAAGGGACGAGATCCAACCGTAGCGTCCCTTGGAAACTTCGCCTCTATTCGCGTCCACGCCGAGTTCTCTTCGGGATGACTTCGCAAAGCCACGAGTTTTGTGCCGACGAGAACTACTAGATTCTCTAAAGACACAACTAGAAGATCAAGAGAGAAGAAAGGAAACTAACCACCAAGAATCGGAATCTAAATTCTGGGAAGGAAGGAGATGTGATCCGCTTCTTCTTCTTCTTGGTTGGCTTCTCCTTCGTGTTGATGGCTCACGGCAAGTGTGAGGTGCACCGGCCCTAGCTCTCAAGGAGGGCGCTGGCCCTAGCTCTCAAGGTGGGCGCCGGCCCTAAGGCGAAGAGAGAAGAGAGAATAAGAGAGAGAGGGAGAGAAATAAATCTCTTGATTGCATTATCGATTGGGAATTCAAGGCCTGCCTTTGGTTCCTTATATAGTTGCTTCTCCCTTGCCAAGTCTCCTCTTTAACGGAATTTTTTCATAAGAAATTTATCCTATAAATTCACTTATTAATTATTCCATTTAAGCCAAGTTTTATTATAACTAACTTTATAATAAAACAAATATTTCTTCTCCTTTTATTATGGAATAAATTTTATAAATTTTTCTTATCATGGAAAAATCAATTCACAATTGATTTTATAAAATAAAATTAAACCATTTAATGTTTATTTTAATTTCCATAAAAAGAATAAATTTATTATATAAATTTTTCTTATCATGGAAAAATCAATTCATAATTGATTTTGCAAAATAAAATAAATCAATCCATGGTTCATTTTAATTTCAAGAAAAAGAATAAATTTATTATATAAATTTTTCTTATCATGGAAAAATCAATTCATAATTGATTTTATAAAATAAAATAAACTATTTAAAGTTTATTTTAATTTCCATGAAAATAAATTTATTTACATAAATTTATTTATCCATAATTTTATAAAACAAATCGCGCTAGATTTATTTTATTAATTAAACCAAATAAATTGGTTTCTCCCCATTTATATGGCCGACCAAACCAAAGGGGTTTGGCACCCTCTTTGGCCAGCCAAACCGAGCCGAACACATCGCGAATTAAACTCATTTAATTCGCCCAATAAGCCTTCAAAAGACTTAGCCATTTTTAGCTTCCGTTGCGCCTCTGATAAATTCAGATTCGACTTATTTCTCTTGATCGAAAAATCCAATTTTCAACTCGTTTTAAATCCCTCGGATTACTCGTAGTGCGTGTGACTAAATAGACTTTCGATTTATGTTGGCCGTCTATAATCAACTAATTATAGAATGATCATGTGTGGCACCTAGTAGTACATCATGACCCCCAATTAATCGAAAGATCAACGGTTGACCTCAGAAGTAATTCTGAAACCCTTCATCAGCTCTAATGAATCGTGCCTCATTCCCTTCACCATCTTATACCCACTTGGTTCAGGACATGGTCTGTTTGTGTCAGTCCCCACTAGACTGACTACGTCACACCTAGCCCAAGTAGTATCTTTCTCGTCCTTTGGATTTCTAATTACTCTCATGTATTTTAGAGACTCGCACTCTAAACATGATATGCTCTGGCCAGAGGCTTTGAGTAACAACCGACGATAGGCCTGGGTATACATCTCCTCGCAAGGAGTGGTGAATCCTTTGTAGGCTGTTCAAACATCTTCGGGCACTTCGGCTTATACCCAATCATCCTGGGTCCACAGCTCCTTGGAGATGCTTGCTTAAGATGTTAAAGTATAAGTCGCCATGACCAAGATGACTTGAACACCGCAAGTCAAAGGAACATCGCACTTAAGCCGCAATAAGAACTTCATTGACATTTCTATATATAGATTCCATATGAAGTTTTACAGATAGTCACTCCAATGAACTAGTTCCCTTAACTAGCATCCAGTTTTATTGTAACACCCCAATTTTTACAATCTGAATACCTGAGGAATTGTTTAAAGTTCGGGACGAACTTTCTATAAGAGAGGGAGGATTGTAACACCCCAAATTTGTCGATGTAAAAATCATGACAATGTATGAAAATGATTATAATGAAATGATATGAATTTCATGCAATCACATGCCAGGAAATGTTATGAATGCATGAAATATTATATTCATGAAATTATTATTATCATGAAATATTAGCACGAAATATTATATTCATGAATATGGAATATTAAAAATATTATGGAATAATATTTTTGGAATATTATGAAATATTCTGAATTCATAAAATATTATTCATATTATGAAATTTCATGATGGGCTTGGTTTATTGGGCTTGGAAATGAATGGTGCTAAAAAGAAAGTGCAAAGTGGGGGAAACAAGGATTGAACCTTGGACCTCCTAGTTGCACTCACCATGTCATAACCAATGAACCAAGCAATATTTCATGTAGATGGAGAAAGGAACATGCTTGTTAAGTGTGTAAGAGTGAAGAGACATGCTTCTTCACAAGAGGTGTATAAATAGGATTAAGAGAAGGAAGTTAGAGGAAGTTACTTCATTCTTCTTCCTCCTTTCTTCTTCTTGCCGAGCCTAGCCCTCTTCCTTTTGCCATTTTCGAAACCAACATCCAAGGGTTCTAACCCTAGGGCAATTGCAAGGAAGGGAAACCAAGTGTTAACACTCCCTACCAAGACCAAGGAATATTAGAAAGAAGTTTTGGAAGGAAAGGATTTTCGCATACCCTCCAAGTGTAGGGTACCCTACGATTTCAAGAAGGCGAAATTTCCAGCGCTAGGATGTAAGTATCCTCTCGCCTGTGGCATAATTGTTATCGAATGTATGTTAGATTCATTCTTTTGAAAATTCACAAGAACTTCCCTAGTGGAAGTTTCGGCCAACTCTTGTAAGGGGTCCAAGAGAAGGTTTTGATCTAACTTTGATGCATGGGAAGACCTTAAGACTTAGGGTATACATGTAGATGGATTTTCTTCATGGTGTCAAGAACAAAAACTAGGGTTTTGTCCTTTAAGGGGTTTCGGCCACACCCTAAGGAATGAGTGAGGGAATTTTTCAATACATGAAAACAACCCTTAAGACCTAGGGTATACTCATATGTGATGTTTCCAAATTTTTGGAAGGACAAAATTAGGGTTTGATACCCTACAAGGTTTCGGCCAAACCCTTGTAATTTAGGGTTAGTGGATGCTAACCCCACTTGAGGCTTAAACCATGGTTCAATTGTTAGCATGAAGTGTACTTGAGGTGTTTGTAGAAATGCTTGAATGAATGCTTTAATTGGATAAAAAAAAAGAAATGCCCTTACATGTGACTTTCGGCCAACCCTAGTCCTAGGGTTGGGAAGTACTTGATGAAATCATGAAGCATGCTATTAATTATATGATATGAGTATAATGTATGTGACCTATCTTGTTAGGTATAAAAGCATGTCTTATAGCCCATGGGGCACCTTGATGATATGAACATGATGTGGTTGACAATATGCTTAAAAGGGATACTCTATTGAAACTGGGATCAAGAGCACCCGAATGCGTGGTGTGTCCCTAGGGGATCAAGAGCACCCGAATGTGTGGTGTGTCCCTTGAGAAGTGATTAAAGAGTACCTTTAGGCATATACATATATGAGTAATTGCATGATAAATTACTTTACTTTGGAAAGTTGTGTACCCGACTCGGAAGGGGGTCGTTAAACAAATCCAATGAGCATGTTAAGGTCATGGCATTGGTAGGACGGAAGGGTCCTGCTCTAATTAGATTGGTGGCTCGCTACCCCAATTTATTAGGGAACGCGGATGATGTGGTACTACAACTGGGCCCTGGATGATGATATGATATTTTAAAGTACTTACCATTATGAACCTTTGGAAAAGCATACTTTTCCCATCATGTGATAATATTGTTCCGTAAAGTACTTAGAGATAAATTGATGTGATGTTTATGATGCTTGATGAGATGCTATGATGCTTAATCTTGTTCTATCTTGATTACTGAGTACATGATATGATGTATCGATATGGATTTTGCGAGTAGGCCCGGATTCTTACTAAGCATGTTTTGCTTACTAGTTCATGTTGTTTCTTATGCTGCAGATAGCGGTAAGAAATACTTGAATTAAAGGAGGAGGCAGAGGGAAGGCTAGAGATGTGTGTGGTGATGGCTCGGAAAGGATGAAAGATTCTATCTACCTTAGTTTGTCTAGAATCTAACTGCTTCCGATAAAAGATTGAAATTGTATTACTATACTCTGATTATATGATGATTGTGACTACTCTACTGTAGAGATATGGAACCTAAGTCATGTTAGATAATACTATTATTAATGTCTAATTCCTGTAGTATGCATGCTCAGTAAAATGCTAGA
>JAGFNQ010001827.1:270774-317498 GCA_024364735.1 Boesenbergia rotunda | reverse complement strand
TGCATTGTCGTCTTGGCCATGTAAGTAAGAAACGCATGACCGAATTACACCGATGTGGAATTTTGGAATCATTTGAACCTGGTTCATTTGATACATGCGAATCATGCTTAAAAGTCAAGATGACCAAATTACCCTTTACCGGAAAAGGTAATCCAGTGGGAGAGTTGCTTGGTCTAATACATACCGATGTATGTGGACCAATGTCAACTCCAGCACAAGGAGGCTATAACTACTTCATCACCTTTATCGATGATCACTCACGATTCGGGTACGTGTTCTTGATGAAACACAAATCTGAAGCCTTTGATAAATTCAAAGAGTTCAGAAATGAAGTAGAGAAACAACTTGGCAAAAGTATTAAAATACTTCGATCCGATCGGGGTGGTGAATACTTAAGTCAAGAGTTTCAAGATTATCTAAGGGACAATGGGATATTATCCCAATGGACTCCGCCATATATACCACAGCATAATGGTGTATCTGAGAGGCGAAACCGAACCTTGATGGACATGGTTAGGTCGATGATGAATCATGCAACTCTTCCAAAATCCTTTTGGGGTTATGCACTTAAGACAGCTGTTTATTTATTAAACAGAGTCCCGACCAAGGTAGTCTCTACTACTCCATATGAGATTTGGAATAGTAAGAAACCTCACTTAACTCACCTTAAGATATGGGGTTGTCCTGCTTATGTGAAGCGGGTTGTATCAGACAAATTGGATGCTAAGTCTGATAAATGTCTATTTATTGGATACCCTAAGGAAACGAAGGGTTACCAATTCTATCATCCCTTGGAACAAAAGGTGTTTGTTTCAAGGCATGCTGTATTTCTAGAAAAAGAATTTCTTGTACAAGAAAACAGTGGGAGTGGCATTGAACTTGATGAAGTTCAAGAAACTCCAATAGACATTACAGAGACACCGAGTCTAGGCCCACAACCGATAATTCATAATGATGAGCTATCAGTTGAACCTAAAACTACACCACCTCTTCGTAGATCTGATAGGACATGCAACATTCCAGAGAGATACGGATTTCTCGTAAGTGAATCGAACGACGTGTTGCTCATTGGCGATGATGAACCTATCAGTTATGAGGATGTTCTGAAAAGTTCAGAAAGGGACAAATGGCTTGAAGCCATGAAATCGGAAATGGATTCCATGTACGAAAATCAAGTATGGGACTTGGTTAACCCACCTGAAGGGATTAAACCCATAGGGTGCAAGTGGGTTTTCAAGAAGAAAACCGACATGGAAGGTAATGTTGTTGCCTTTAAGGCTAGATTAGTGGCAAAAGGATATCATCAGAAACAAGGAATTGATTATGACAAAACCTATTCGCCAGTAGCTATGCTTAAATCCATTCGGATGCTCCTAGCCATAGCAGCTCATTATGATTATGAGATTTGGCAAATGGATGTGAAAATAGCTTTCCTTAACGGAAACCTGCTTGAGGACGTATACATGATACAGCCTGAAGGTTTCACATCGGTTGATAAAACCAAGGTATGCAAGCTTCGACGATCCATATATGGACTGAAGCAAGCATCTAGGAACTGGAACATCCGTTTTGATGAGACAATCAAAAAGTATGATTTCTCACAAAATCCTGACGAACCCTGTGTGTACAAGAAGGTTAGTGGGAGTGCAGTCGTATTCCTAATATTATATGTCGACGACATCTTACTTATAGGAAACGATATTTCAGTCTTACAGACAGTTAAAATTTGGTTATCCAAAACTTTCTCCATGAAAGACCTGGGAGAAGCAACCTATATCCTTGGGATTAGAATCTATAGAGATAGATCAAAACGGTTGCTTGGTCTTTTGCAGTCTACATATATAGACCGAGTGCTAAAAAGGTTTAGCATGTCGGAATCCAAGAAAGGTTACCTTCCCATCAGGCATGGGATCAACCTTTCAAAGTCTATGTGTCCGCGCACAGAAGACGAGAGGATTTGCATGAATAAGATTCCCTATGCATCCGCGATAGGATCTATCATGTATGCTATGTTATGTACTAGGCCTGATGTATCGTATGCTTTGACCGTCACAAGCAGATACCAGTCGGATCCAGGAATGGATCACTGGGCGGCTGTGAAGACAATCCTTAAGTACTTAAGAAGAACTAAGGATGTGTTCCTAATATATGGAGAAGAAGATTTGGTAATACGTGGGTATACAGATGCCAGTTTCCAGACAGATAAGGATGACTCCAAATCGCAGTCTGGATACCTATTTACTTTGAATGGAGGCGCAGTAAGTTGGAAAAGTTCAAAACAAGACACCGTAGCGGATTCCACCTCGGAAGCGGAATATATCGCAGCTTCGGAAGCAGTAAAGGAAGCAGTCTGGATCAAGAAGTTTGTCTCCGAACTTGGTGTGGTTCCAACCATTGATGATGCAGTGCCGGTTTACTGCGACAACAATGGAGCTATTGCACAAGCAAAGGAACCAAGGTCTCATCAGCGATCCAAACACGTGCTTCGCCGCTATCATCTGATCAGAGAGATTATAAGTAGGAATGACATACAAATTGAGAGAGTTCCCACTGAAAGGAATATAGCGGATCCTTTAACTAAGGCCTTGCCTCAAAGCAAGTTTGAGGGTCATGTTAGAGCCTGTGGTATTAGATACCGTAGCGATTGGCATTAGGCCAAGTGGGAGTTTGTTAGTGATATGAGAGAAGTGTCCTAAGGCAATCGCCTTATGATTGTAAAACATTTATATTAATAAATGATAATTCACTATTTGAGTATACATGCTTGTGTATTTGATTGGGATCTTAAACTCATCTACTGAATGTCCGCAATACAACTCACAGCATAAGAGAATTTGTGATGAGATCACAACTAGTGATTATCTCTAAATGCGCAAATGTGAAGTATTGAAAATATCCCTAGTCGATGAATTGATAAAAACGGACACTATCAATTCTGTTGAGACTAGCATGGGTTATTCTCTAATCAGCTGATTCTCACTGGCTGGTGACATTGGGATGTCCGGAGATAAACATGGATGCTAGTTAAGGGAACTAGTTCATTGGAGTGACTAGCTGTAAGACTTCATATGGGAATCTACATGTAGATATGTTAATGAAGATCTTACTGCGGCTTAAGTGCGATGTTCCTTTGACTTGCGGTGTTCAAGTCATCTTGGTCATGGAGACTTATACTTTGACATCTTAAGCAAGCATCTCCAAGGAGGTGTGGACCCAGGATGATTGGGTATAAGCCGAAGTGCCCGAAGATGTTTGAACAGCCTACAAAGGATTCACCACTCCTTGCGAGGAGATGTATACCCAGGCCTATCGTCGGATTGTTACTCAAAGCCTCTGGCCAGAGCATATCATGTTTAGAGTGAGAGTCTCTAAAATACATGAGAGTAATTAGAAATCCAAAGGACGAATAAGACATTACTTGGGCTAGGTGTGACGTAGTCAGCCTAGTGGGGACTGACACCATAGACCGTGTCCTGAACCAAGTGGGTATAAGGTGGTGAAGGGAATGGGGCACGATTCATTAGAGCTGCTGAAGGGTTTCAGAATAATTTCTTCTGGGGTCAAACCGTTGATCTTTCGATTAATTGGGGATCATGATGTACTACTAGGTGCCACTCATGATCGTTCTATAATTTGTTGATTATAGACGGCCAACATAAATCGAAAGCCTATTTAGTCACACGCACTACGAGTAATTCGAGGGATTTAAAACGAGTTGAAAATTGGATTTTCCGATCAAGAGAAATAAGTCGAATCTGAGTTAGTCAGAGGCGCAATGGAAGCTAAAAAATGGCTAAGTCTTTTGAAGGCTTTTTGGGCGAATTAAATGAGTTTAATTCGCGGCGGTTCGGGTTGGTTTTGGCCGGCCAAAGAGGGTGTTAAACCCTCTTTGGTGGCCGGCAAAATAGAGGAGAATAAACCAATTTAATTGGTTTAATTAATAAGATAAATCCAGCGCGATTTATTTTATAAATTATGGATAAATAAATTTGTATAAAGAAATTTATATAAATAAATTTGTAGAAATTTATTCTTTTTATGGAAGTTAAAATAATCCGTGAATTGGGTTTATTTTAATTTTATAAAATCAATTATGAATTGATTTTTCCATAATAAGAAAGTTTATAAATTTCTTATAAAATTTATTCCATAATTTAAAGAGAAGAAGAATTAATTTTATTATAAATTAGTTTATAATAAAGACTTGGTTTAAACGGAATTAATTCATAAGAATTTATAGGATAAATTTCTTATGATAAATAATTAGTTTTATTATAAAGTTAGTTATAATAAAATTCATAAGAAAATTTATAGAATAAATTTCTTATGATAACTAATTTGTTTTATTATAAATGGTTATAATAAGACAGGCTTAAAGGGAATAAGCAATAAGAAAATTTATAAGATAAATTTCTTATAACTAATTCCGTTAATTCCGTTAATTCGGTTTAGAGGGAGACTTAGCAAAGGAGTTGCTACTATATAAAGGAACCAAAGGCTAGCCCTTATTACACACAATTAAGAGATTAATTACTCCCTCTCTCTTTCTCTTAATCTCCTCTCCTCCACCTCTTCTTCCTCCCTTAGGGCCGGCGCACCCTAGCCTCTCTAGGGCCGGCGCCCAACCACAACACCAACAAGGGTGTTTGTCGTGAGGTTTCAAGAAGGAGAAGAACCCGAAGACGAAGAAGAAGAAGCGGATAGCGACTCCTCTCTTCTCGGAATTTGATTCCGTTATTTCATCGGTTAGTTTTTCCATTATTTCTCTTGTCCTTCTAGTTGTGCCTTCCGAGAATCTAGTAGTTCTCGTCGGCACAAAACTCGTGACTTTGCGAAGTCATCCCGAAGAGAACTTGGCGTGGACGCGAATAGAGGCGAAGCTTCCAAGGGACGCTACGGTTGGATCTCGTCCCTTTCTTCAAGTTACGCGAGGTATAAAAGTAAATTAGTTTACTTTTCCGCAAACTTTTATTTCATGATTATATCGATACACTATAAGGTTGCATGCTAGATACGAAGTTAAAATAATTTAGGAAATTATTTTATGCAAACTCTTCCGCTGCACGTAAAAATTTAAATTTTACGAACTCGTATCCTTGTCAACATGCACCCGGCCCCAACAAATTCAACTCTCCTTAACCCTAATTCATTGCCTTGACAGAAACCCATACAAATCCTAAACCTTAGTTGTTGTCATCACAAAATGAAGGGTCACCACATATGTGTATACCCTAAGTCCTAAGGGTTCTTTTCATGTATCAAAAAGTAGCCAAACACTTCCCTTTGGAAGTGGCCGAAACCCTATACAAGGGCAAACCCTAGGTTTTGTTCTTAACATCATGAAGAAAAATCCACATACATGTATACCCTAAGTCTCAAGGTCTTCTCATGTATCAAGGAAAGAACCAAGGCCTCCCTCAAAGGTGTTGGCCGAAACTTACAAAAGGAAAAACACCCATTTTCGAAACCAATAGGAGCATGGCAATCACACAATAACGATTACACTGCAGGCGAGGGAATACTTACATCCTTTCGCTTGAATTTTCTTCTTCTCTAAGATCTTAGGGTACCCTTGAAGAAGAAGAGGGTGAGAGTTTCCCTTGTTAGCCTTTTCTAGAAACCTTGGCCCTAGTAGAGGGCAAGAACCTTCAATGGGTCCTCTTCCTTCCAACTCCCTAGGGTTAGAACCCTAGGGTTAGAACCCTAGGGTTGTGATTTTCGAAAATGCAAAGGGAGAAGGAGTGGATTTCGGTGATGAGAGGGAGGAAGAAGAGGAAGTTACTCTAACTTCTCATTCCCTTATTTATACTTTTCTCATGAAGAGACATGTCTCTTCACTTCCCTAGCTTTTAACAAGCATGTTCCTTATTCCCTCTACATGAAATATTGCTTGGTTCATTGGTTATGACATGGTGAGTGCAACTAGGAGGTTCAAGGTTCAATCCTTGCTTCCTCCTTTCTACCTCTTCTTTTTATCACAATTTGCACTAATCCATATCAAAGCCCATTAAGCCAAGCCCATCATGAAATTTCATAATATTAATAATATTTCATGAATTCATAATATTTTATAATATTCCATAAATATTATTTCATAATATTTTTAATATTTCATATTCATGAATCTATAATATTTCATGATAATATTTCATGAATTCCATAATATTTCATATTCATGAATCCATAATATTTCATGATAATATTTCATGAATTCCATAATATTTCATATTCATGAATCCATAATATTTCATGATAATATTTCATGATCTTCCATAATAATATTTCATGAATTTCATGATATTCCATAACATTCTATATGGGAAAATTTTGGGGCGTTACACAAGCAATCTCTTACATCTATCTCTATAGATCTTGATGCCTAGGATATAGACTATTTCACCTAAGTTTTTCATTGAGAAACAATTCACTAGCCACGTCTTCACAGACTGTCGTGATGGGATATCATTCCCAATGAGGAGTATATCATCTACATACAAGATCAAGAAGACAACTGTGCTCCCACTAACCCTCTTGTAGACACAGGGTTCATCTTCATTCTTGATGAAACCAAACGCTTTAATTGCATCATCGAATCGAAGATTCCAACTTCGAGAAGCTTGCTTTAGCCCATAAATGGACCTTTGCAATTTACATACCTTTCCAGCATGCTCTGGATCTACAAAACCCTCAGGTTGTGTCAAGTACACATCCTCGAGTAAATTCCCATTTAGGAATGCGGTTTTGACATCCATCTGCCAGATCCCGTAGTCATGGTAAGCTACAATAGCAAGCATGATCCGAATAGACTTAAGCATTGCCACTGGTGAAAAGGTTTCATCATAGTCGATACCATGAATTTGTTTGAAACCTTTAGCTACCAATCACCCTTTATAGGTATGCATGCGTCCATCCATGTCAGTCTTTTTTCTAAAGACCCACTTACACCCAATGGGTTTAATTCCCTCAGGTGGATCAACCAAAGTCTATACTTGGTTAGTGTACATGGATTCCATTTCGGATCTCATGGCCTCTAGCCATTTCTCAGAATCTGGGCTCATCACAGCTTCTTGATAGGATGTAGGCTCATCTAACTCAATAAGCGTAACGTCATCATGGTCAGACAAGAGAAATGAGTATCTCTCAGGCTTACGATGTATCTTATTAGATCTGCGAAGAGGTTGGTCTACTTGAACAGCTTGTTGTTCCACAACTTCTTGTGCAACAATCTCATGATCCACAACATCTTGTGGTGCCTATTCAATGTCCATTAAGGACTCAGTACTATCTGCATCTTGAACTTCTTCAAGATGGATTTTACTCCCACTAGTTCTTCTAGAAATAAACTCCCTTTCTAGAAAAACACCATTTCTAGCGACAAACACTTTGCCTTATGTGGGATTGTAAAAGTAATATCCCTTCGATTACTTGGGATATCCTATAAAATAGCACTTATCAGATTTGGATCCTAGTTTATCTGAGACTTGACATTGAACGTAAGCTTCACAACCCCAAATCTTCATAAAAGTCATCGTGGGGCTTTTCCCAGTCCATATCGTATATGGTGTCTTTATGACGGCCTTTGATGGAGCTCGGTTAAGTGTGAAAAGATCTGTCTCTAGAGCAAATCCCCAGAAGGAAGTAGGAAGATCTGTCTGACTCATCATCGATCGTACCATATCTAATAGAGTACGATTTCTCCGCTCGGATACACCATTCCACTGTGGTGTTTCAGGTGGAGTGAGTTGGGATATGATCTCACACTTTGCTAGATGGTCACGAAACTCTTGGCTAAGGTATTCACCACCTCGATCTTACCGAAGCATCTTAATACTCTTGCCAAGTTGGTTTTGTACTTCACTCTTGAATTCTTTAAACTTTTCAAAGGATTTCGACTTGTGTTTCATGAGATACACATAGCCATATCTACTGACATCATCAGTGAAAGTGATGAAGTACTGATAGCCTCCTCTAGCTGCGACATTAAAAGGTCCACATACATCAGTATGTATGAGTCCTAACAAGTCTGTCGCTCTTTCGCCGTGTCCACTAAATGGAGTCTTGGTCATCTTGCCTAGAAGATAAGACTCACATATCTCATATGATTCAAAATCAAATGAGTCCAGTAATCTATCCTTATGGAGATGGGATATACGACTCTCATTTATATGTCCCAAGAGACAATGCCAGAGATACGTTTGGTTCACTTCATTGGATTTGAACTGTTTGGTATTTATGTTATAGATTGGATTTTCTAGGTCTAGAACATAGAGTCCATTCACAAGTGGTGCATTACAATAGAGCATGTCATTTAACATTATGGAACAACATTTGTCCTTTATGATAAATGAAAAGTCTTTCTTGTCCAAACAAGATACTGAAATTATGTTCTTAGTCAATGCAGGTACATAAAAGTACTCCTCTAGTTCTAAGATAAGCCCAGTGGGCAAAGACAAGGAATAAGTTCCTACAGCTATGGCAGCAACTCTTGCTCCATTGCCTACTCGTAGGTACACTTCACCCTTCGTTAATGATCTAGCTCTTTGAAGACCCTCCACATTAGTATTAATGTGAGACGCACATCCGGTATCTAATACCCAAGAAGAAGAGATAGATAGATTTACTTCTATAACAAAAATACCTAAGGCAAAAGTCTCACTTCTTTTCTTCTTTACTTCCTCCAGGTAGAGTTTGCAGTTCCTCTTCCAATGTCCGGTCTCACCACAATGGAAGCAGGTCCGTTCCTTAGGCACCTTATCTTTAGCCTTGGATGTAGTAGAGTTGGCCTTGCCTTTGGCTTGGATCTTACCCTTGCCTTTAGGCTAACATTTGCCTTTGCCCTTTTGTACCATCAGTAAATTACTGGTTTTGGTTTTCTTGAGATTAGGTTCAGCAGTTCTTAACATGCTGAGTATCTCAGGCAAAGGCTTGTCAATTTCATTCATGTTGTAGTTCATGATAAATTGATTATACCCCACTGGCAACGATTGCAGGATAAGGTCCATTGCCAATTCTTGGCCCAGTAGAAATCTTAGTCTTTCAAGGTTCTCAACATACCCAATCATCTTGAGTACGTGAGTTCCTGCAGGAGTTCCTTCTTGCATCTTGCATGCAAATAGGGCTTTAGACACCTCAAACCGCTCGTGCCTAGTTTGCCCTTGATATAGTTGCTTTAGATGTTCAACCATCTCATGTGCATTCATGTTCTCATGTTGCTTCTGAAGCTCAGAGTTCATGGTGGCAAGCATAAGGCATGACATCAAGTGCATCATCCTGATGCTTCTTGTAAGCATCCTTTTTGGCACGGGTAGCGGTAGCGGCGGGTGCTTCTGGAAGAGATTGGTCTAGGACGTACAGTTTTCGTTCTTATTTGAGGACTATCCTCAAGTTTCTGTACCAGTCCAGGAAATTAGCTCCGTTGAGCTTGTCCTTCTCAAGGACGGATCGCAAAGAGAGAGTATTTGACGTGTTAGATGACATGGTGATCTACAACAGTAAAATTATCCAGAAATAAGTATCATATCTAATTCATTTAATTAGACCTTTAATTAAATGATGCTCCCACTGAATCGTAGAGCTTTGGTTGGGGCTAGTCATGGATATAGGCAAACTCAATTTACCAATACTACTAGCTCCAAACCAAATAGCAATTATTATTCATGTGGGACAAGATCCATATTATACTTCATCTTGAGTTAGCTTTTGCTAATCGCCCAAGACTTGGTATAATTAGGTCGGTAATATTTTACCAATTACATCTCATGCAACTCTTTGAAACAAAGGGTCAAGATCCACATTACACATCATCTTGAGTTAACTTTGGCTAATCACCCAAGACATGGAATAATTGTTCTCTTACCCAATTTTCCCAACTTTTGCGATATGCCTCCAAGTTTCTCAATTTAATTGAGGGGACTTAGTTAAGTCTCACCCAAAGTTTGATAGCGGGACATCACAATTATCCTCTCGCACTCTACCAAGATAAAATGCGTTGCTTTGCTTTGGCAAACCCAACAACAAATGATCGAGGTAGTTTATGAATACTAAACTTTGGTAGGCATATTGAGTTGACTTAATTAAGATAAACATCTAAGCATGCATCACATACCCACACATATCATATATCAACATATAAGCAAGAAAACATGACATGGTTAATTATGGCCCGTATACTACGATCTTCTCAAGCCAATGAGAAGATCGATGGTCAACCTAGGGATAACATCTTCTCCAAGTGTATCCTTCGGTCATCGTGTGTGGTCGGCATCCTTCTTGTAACTTCATTCTTCAATGGACACTCCACTGCTCCTTTTGTACATTACAATGTAGGAAAACTCAAGTTACATTCGAGTCTAAATCTATTTTTTACAACTAGGAAAAATAGAGACAAGGCACAACACGCAGGTCGTATTATGAATTACAACATGCACACACACACACATACATCAAATCACATACAATAGATTTAGGACATCAATTTTATTATGATTGTAAAAATGCTCATGAGCCGAAACCATAGGTTATAAAATTTATCGAGTACATTCGCATCATAGCACACTTTCATATTTCATATGATGATGCTATATACTTTTAGTTTGATCAACACAAACTTTTGTATCTCGACAAATGCTCATACATTATACAATCTATAATAAAATTATATCCTACTTCTATATCACAAATAAAAGTTTTCAAAACATTGTACGATCTTTCGCAAGTGGCTCTGATAACACTATAGGGATCTATAGGTAAAAACATTTAAATCGCAGCGAAAATAAGATCCCTCGAGCGATCCATGCAAATGAAAAACTCATACAAAGTGATCTACAATTCCTATCTTATTGGAATGCCTTTGTCGCGTGCCCTTCGCTTATCCTACTAGTCCATTGGTTCACCGGATCTCTTACACGTTCAAGTGTCCGTGCCTCTATGCGTATCCATAGGAACACGATCTACGCCTCAGAGAAGAACCACCTTAGTTGTGCTAGCAACTTGGGATGGTTCACAAAGCACAAGAACCTCCACTAGCGAGTTATGGACAAGGAGGAAGAAAGAAGAGGAAGAGAGATGCACCCTCTAGCCTGTGACAAGGGGGGTGTTCATACTCATCTAATGAATACCAAGGGTCTATGTCCCTTGAGCTCCTCTCATCTTAATGCTAATAAAACCCAATGAATACCAAGCCTCTTGGTATTCCTTGAGACTCTTAATATTCTATTCATCTAATGAATAGAATGTCTCTTATCCTTCCTCTTAAATAATATTTGTTAAACCCTTTAATGAATATTATCCATAATTAAGTGGTTGAGTCTAATCTAGATGAGTCTAACTCAAATAAGACTCAATCCCATAATCTAATTGGATTCACTTGAGTCTAACTCAATTAATCCAATTTGAATCAAATCTTAGTCAAACCAAGATCAATTAATCTCCGAAGCATCGTGCCCTTAGTGTGAGACCCAATAGGTTCTCGTAACGTTGGCAATGTGTCTAAACCACTTTAGACACATAAGCAATGAGCAGCATCTAGCAATGCATCATTACTATCCAATTCACAAGAAAAGTCGAGATCCGACTAAACCTCCGTGACTATAATAATGTATAATCTTGTCCTTCTATCCTCGATATCTAGATTGACCAATGAGGCATAGACCATGTCATCCTCAGTCAATCTTGTGTTTCTTGATCCCTGAGTAGACTCACTCAAACAAATGAGCTCAATATCTCATATTGACTCATTTGAGTATGACCATGCGTTTTAGTAGTCCTACTCGATCAAGGGGCCCACAGATATCACTCCCGTCATATGGGAGGGATAGATCTCATCTACATCACTCACATCCCTCCGCATAATTCATTACATACCCAGTGATCGCCTTTATAGTCCACCCTGTTACGGGTAACGTTTGACGATACAAAAGTACATAACTCCTTATGTAGCGAACCGTAGTGACTTCAGGTCTAAGGACTATTCATACTAATAGTCACATGAGAAAATTTATGAAACACATATGACAATCTATGAAACTTTCTCATGGCGGGTCAATTCAGTACACATTCTCCAATGTATACCCATGTGTCAACTTGATATCACATATCCATGATTTGTGAGCTCAAGTCACCAGTTGACCTACATGCTAGTCTCCATGCATTAATATTGTCCTTGAACATTAATACTTGACTAGGAATGGTTTAGAGTAGTGTTCTCTACATCATCTCACTATAGATTCAACCAATTGATATGATGTAGATAAGAACCTACTACCCAAGGATATTATTATACTTAGTTATTTGGCACAAATACATAGTAAGTATAATAACCAATCATGCCTTTATTAATTATAGAATATCATACAAAATGTCCTTAGTCAATCATCACATAATTGGCTCTATGACTCCTACTAACACTAATAATATAATTAATCACCACAATCCAAGCCATCTTTCCTCTCCCTCACTTCTCTCTCCTAGGCCACCCGGCGCAAGAGAGGAGTTCGTCCTCCTCTCTTCTTTTTCCTCCCTTCTTCTTCACTTCAGGTGCTTGGCCAACACAGGGACAAGGAAGAGGAGTCTCTTCCTTCTGTGGCTCGGCAAGAAGAAGGAAGGAACGTGGTCGGGTGGCGTGGAGAAGAGGAGTTCATTCTCTTGGTCGGTGCCGCCGCATGCTAGAGGAGGAGGGAGCTTTTCGGCGAGTTTGCGTAAGGAAGAAGGACTTTTTTTCCCTTCTTCATCTTCTTCATGTTCCTCTTGAGGTCTGCTATTGGTCGGCTGAACGTGGGTGGCTTATATTGGCTGGCGGCATAAAGGAAGAGGAAGAAGTGGCCAACGCAACTCCTTTGGGTGGAGTTAGGGTTTCGGCTAGCTGAAGAGAAGTGGTAATTGGTAGAAGCCCATGGTGATCTTGATTCATGATAGATCATTGCCCACACGATATCCGGGAAGGGAGGGGCATAAGGTAGAAAGCCGCGAGGTAATCGGGAAGGTATAATCTCTTCCCAAGCTCCTTATGTTTTATTGTGCCTTCTTTGCTTTGTCTCGTCATTTCATGTATGTTTGTTAAATATTTTGACTGTTTGTCATGGATAATAATTAACTAACTGGACCCCGACCAGAAACAAAAAATCCAGCGATCCACTCATTTTTCCACGGTTAATTAATTTGGAAAGTTACAAGACCATAACCTTGAGTTTCAGCTAAGTTGTGACTTGGATTAATTAACACGATGACGAGATGGTCGTTGGGAGATGGGTCTCTATTCGGATTAAATTTTAATCCGTAGATATGGAGAGGTCTCTCAAGGATGATCAAGTTTTTCGCTAAGGAACCCCGCCAAGCCATACCCAACAGGTGGTAGTGGCTGCAAACCGACAGTGCTTTGGAAGCACTTGGCGCGGCGGCAAAGGAAGGAAGAAGGAGAGGTGTGCGGTTAGGGTTTGGATCAAAGGGAGAATTGTTTCTCTCTTTCTTTTCTTCTTCTTCATCTTCCTTTGCATCCTCTTCTCTGATATCTTGTGGCCGGCTCACCTTGGTGGCTTGGAGTGCCCGGCGGCAACCCTAGGAGCTAGGGTTTGTTTGGCGCAAGGAAGAAGGAAAAAGAAGGGATTGGATGGTGGCCTTGGTGACTTTGGTTCTTGGTAGATCATCGTCCACATGATGTCCAAGAAGGGAGGGTCATACAATAGAAGATCGCGAGGTAAAAGAGAAGGTATAACTCTTCTCTTTGGTTCCTTTATTTTTCTATTATTTCATGTGGTCAATTAATTATCTTGATGTTAATTATTTGATAATTAATTATGATAATTAATTATCTTGGACCCCGATGGTAAACACCAAAACCGACGATCCGCTCATCATCTATTTCGCGGCTAATCGGTTGGACGTGATTGATCGTTAGAACAACTTGGTTGTTCAAGCGATCGCTCGAATCGGTTAGCACGATAATGAGACGGTTGTTTGGGAAATAGGTCTCCATTAAAGTTAAAATTTTAATCCGTGTACATGGAGAGGTTTCCCATGCGTGACTCAGAATCCATGACCATCAATTGGTATCAGAGCCAAGGTTTCCAGTTTTGTGTGTTTTGGATTCTGTTACTTTTTACACTTTATCATGTATTTTATTTTGCCGAATAATAGTAGGATGTGTGTAGGCTAACTCTTTGATTGCAGGAATGATATTCCAACTATTATGGCTAAAATAATATGTGTATGTGATTGGTAGTGCATGGTTGAAATATTTGAATCCTCAGGGTTGACGAGGCTAAATTTGTATTTGATTTTTGTAATTAAATATGACACATGTTTAGCCATGCTTTTTATTTACTTTTGATCTAGATTTGATGTAGACTCCTTTGTGGAGTATAGGATCGATGGATGTAAATAAGTAGCATTTTATCTCGGTTTGATGATCCCCTCAATAGTGGCATGCGCATGGTGTAGGGAGGAGCAGACGAGGTTGCGACACGACTGGAGGCACATTGAAGACTAAAGCCTTGATAGTTAGAAAAATTAGATTTTTCTTGTTTATTGCTTTTAGTTTATGTGCTTGTCGTGATTGCATGAAAATTTCTCAATTATAAATAACTAAGTGGGAGAGGGACCCTAAGCGTCCCGTGACCTCCATTACTAATTTGATAAGTGATGTGAACAAGCTTGTGCGTTGGCTCTGAGTGCCTTTCTCCACATCGGATGGTCTTGTTCTGCGGATCACTGGGTTAGACATGATTATAGAAAATTATTTAGGAGCGTGTGATTTTGCCCATCGGATGACACATAATCCGAGATAATTTTCTTAGTATCATGTAATGGTAAACACTTAGATGCAAATAATAGTATCCTCCCCATCGGAGTCACTGCTTTTATTTGTAGGGCCGAGGAGGAACTAACTATTAATTTTATTTGGCAAAAAGTTAGGTTGACAAGATAATAAAATTAATGGGTAAAATATCCTCCTACAAATGTATAATTCGTATACGTCCACACTATCATGACATGTGAAATTCTCGATGTTTTGAGGTGTTGGTTGATTTTAAAATTTATTGTTTGAGGAATCAAATTTTTTGAAATCTAAAATTGTGATCATTGTGATTCTCAAGTTTTTCAACATGGCTTTCAAACCACTAGCTGTAATACTTAAGGAAAATAAACTTACGGGCCCTAATTACATTGATTGGAAAAGGAACCTGGACATTGTCCTAACTGCTGAGGAGTACAAATTTGTACTCTTTGAGGAATGTCCTAAAAATCCTAGCGAGAATTCTAGTGAAAAGGAGAAGGAACGTTATAAGAAGTGGGTGAAGGCAGACGAGATGGCGCAGTATTACATTTTGGCCTCTATGTCAAATGTGTGCAACATCAACATCAGGCCATGCTCACTGCTTATGACACGATGTTCAATCTCAAAGAACTCTTCGGACATCAGAATCGGGCCACAAGGCAGGAAGCAATGAGGAACTTGATGATGACAACCATGATTGAGGGAACATCCGTGAGGGATCATGTTCTCAAAATGATGGCACATCTTAATCATATAGAAATCCTTGGAGCGGAGATTGATGGAGAAACCCAGGTCAATATCATTCTCCAGTCTCTGCCTAGGAGATTTGAGCAGTTTCGCCTGAACTACAATATGAACAAACGTACATATTTGTTGGTGGAACTTCTAACAGAACTCTAGGCAGCAGAGGGGCTTTTTCATCATAGTGCTCATGCTATGGTTGCTCAAAGGGTTTCTACTTCTAAGCCGAATGGCTGGAAGAAGAAGAAACAAGCTGGGCAAAGAAACTAGTTGGATTATAGGGACCTTAGGATGGTGTGAAGAAGCCGAAAGGCAAGTGCTTCACGTGCAAGAAGACTGGACATTGGAAGGCGGTCTGTCCCCGCCATCAGAAGAATAATCAAGGTATATCTTTTTATTTTGTTGTTGAAACATTGTTAGCGGTGTTATCTGTTGGGATCTCCCGACATCAAAAACACCAAACGCAGTGGAAACAAGATCCCTCGAGCGATCCATGCGAAAGATAACTCGTACGAAGTTCATCTATCTAATAGATTTATCTACAGTGTATACCTTTGGAGCATGCCCTTACGTTTATCCCGCTCATCCATGTGCCGCCGGGTCTCTTGCACGTTCAAGCGTCCGTGCCTCTATGCGTATCCACACGAACACGATCTCTCAACTTCGGGAAGAACTACCTTAGTTGTGCTAGCAACTTGAGGTAGTTCACAAGACCACCAAGAACCCAAAAAGGGTTTTGACCAAGAGGGAGAAGAGGAACAAGAGAGGAAGGGAAGAAGGGAAAAACTCTCTCTATTCAAAATGACTAGCCCCTCTTTTATACTCATCCCATGAATATGAAGAGTCTTTTGTCTCTTTGACTTCCATTCATTAAAGCAAATAAAGAGCACATCTTTCTATGTGGCTCTTTAAATTCTCTTCATTTAATGAAGAGAGACTTTTCTTTTTCCCTTCATTAAACACTTTAATGAACTAACATCTCCCGTAATTCTGACCAGGCCTATCAGCCTCCTGACCAGGTCTCCCGACCAAGTCTCCCGAGCTCCCGACCAAGTCTCCCAAGCTCTTGACCATGTCTCCCGAGTTCCCAACTCGAGCTCCCGACCAAGTCTCCCGAGTTCCCAACTCGAGCTCCCGAGCAGGTCTCCCGATGCATTATGTCCTTAGTGTGTGACCCAATAGGTTCTCATAACGTTGGCAATGCGCCTAAACCGGTTTAGACACATAAGCAATGAGCGACATCTAGGAATGCATCATTGCTACCCAAGTAACAAGAAAATTCAAGATCCGACATAACCTCCGTGACTATGACAATGTATGACCTTGTCCTTCTATTCTTGATATCTAGATTTACCAATAAGGCATAGACCGTGTTATCCTCAATCAATCTTTGTGTTTCTTGATCCCTGAGTAGACTCACTCAAATAAATGAGCTCAATATCTCATATTGACTCATTTGAGCAAGTCCATGCGTTTTAGTAGTCCTACTCGATCAAGAGGCCCACAGATATCACTCCCGTCATATGGGAGGGATAGATTCCATCTACATCACTCACATGCCTCCGCATAATTCATTACATACCCATTGATCGCCTTTATAGTCCACCCTGTCACAAGTGACGTTTGACAATACCAAAGTACATAACTCCTTATCTAGGGAATCGTAGTGACTTCAGGTTTAAGGATTATTCATACTAATAGTCACATGAGAAAGTTTATGACAATCTATGAAACATTCTCATGGCGGGTCAATTCAGTACACATTCTCCAATGTATATCCATGTGTCAACTTGATATCACATATCCATGACTTGTGAGCTCAAGTCATCAGTTCACCTACATGCTAGTCTCCATGAATTAATATTGTCCTTGAATATTAATACTTGACTAGGAATGGTTTAGAGTAGTGTTCTCTACATCATCTCACTATCGATTCAACTAATCGATATGATGTAGATAAGAACCTACTACCCAAGGATATTATTATACGTAGTTATTTGACACAAACACATAGTAAGTATAATAAGCAATCATGCCTTTATTAAGTATAGAATATGATACAAAATGTCCCTTGTCAATCATTATATAATTGGCTCTAGGGCTCCAACTAACATTATCTACCGATACCTGGTGTGTAGATATGGGAGCCACTAATCATGTCTGCAATTCTTTGCAGGGATTTCAGGAAACCTGACGACTAGCTGATGGAGAGATTACCATATACATGGGTCATGCTACGGAGATAGCGGCTATTGTAGTAGGAGATGTTTATTTGTCTTTTGATAGAAATAAAGTTTTGGTTTTATGAAATTACCTTATGTACCTAGTTTTAGAAAGAACCTTGTTTCAGTTTCTAAAATAATAAAGATTAGGTATTCTATTTCTTTTAATTACCGTGTTGTTATAAAAAAGAATAGAGAGATTATTTGTTCTTGTAAATTGGTTGGCAATTTGTGCACTTTAGAACCAAAATCTCCCACGATGCAAATAGAAGTAAATAACTCATCGTCTAACCTTAAGAGAAAAGAACCTTCGAAGATGAACCAAACATATCTTTGGCATCTAAGACTTTGTCATATTAACCTTAGTAGGATTCAAAGGTTGATAGCTGATGGGCCCTTAGGTTCATTGGTGGTGGAAGACTTCCCAACCTGTGAATCTTGCTTGGAAGGTAAAATGACCAAGAGGCCTTTCAAGGCCTAGGGGTATAGAGCCAAAGATGTGTTGGAATTGATTTATTCTGATTTGTGCGGTCCTATGTCTATCTAGGCTAGAGGTGGCTTTGAATATTTCATCTCTTTTATAGATGATTATTCAAGGTATGGGTACATTTACTTGATGTGTCACAAGTCTGAATGCTTTGGTAAGTTCAAAGAATTCAAGGCTGATGTGGAGAAACATCAAGGTAAAAGTATCAAGACACTACAATCTGATCGTGGGGGTGAGTACCTCTTGGGAGAGTTTAGGACTTACTTATCAGAGGCTGGGATTCAATCCCAATTGTCTGCACCAGGTACACCCCAATAGAACGGTGTAGCAGAGCGAAGGAATATGTCTCTTATGGAGATGGTTAGATCGATGATGAGCTACTCTGAGTTGCCGAATTCGTTCTGGGGATATGCTTTGGAAACGGCAGTGTACATTCTAAACATAGTTCCATCTAAGTCAGTACCCTCTACTTCCACAGAATTGTGAACTCGACGAAAGCCTAGTCTAAGACATATTCGGATTTGGGGTAGTCCAACACATGTGTTGAAGGGAGATACTGATAAGATGGAATCTCTTATAGAAGTGCGCTTGTTCATAGGCTATTCTAGAGGGACGAAAGATGGATTATTCTATAGTCCTAAGGATCAGAGGGTGATCGTTAGCATGAATGCCCGATTCTTAGACGAAGACTATGTGATGAACCACAAGCCGATGAGTAGAATTATTCTTGAAGAATTAAGAGGGAACGTTCCGACCTTAGTACCAATAGTATAGGAGGACATACCACAAGACATTGCATCGCGTATCACAGAAGATACACAGGTGGTACCTCATCGTAGTGGGATGGTTGTTAGACAACCTGAGAGATTCATATTCTTGAGAGAGTCTTCGGACTTGGTCCTTGGCGAACATGAACCTAATCTCTGGACCTATGACGAGGCACTCCAAGATAATGATGCGGAATCTTGGCAAAGGGCGATGAATTCTGAGATAGAATCTATGGATTAAGGATTCATTGCGAAGGGCAAAGAGCATCTTGTGTGTAAACTTAATTGGTCCATTTATGGATTGAAGTAAGCTTCACGATCTTGGAACATCCACTTTTATAAGGTAATCCAGTCATATGTGCTAGGATATATACTAAGAGCCTAGCCTTTTTGTATGAACATCTACATTTTAGAATATGAATCACATGATCATGATTGCATTTTATATATGTATATATGTGTGTGCATGTTGTCTAATACTCTACACTGTAGATAACATGGTGTGTGGTGTCACACAGAAGATCATGTTATCAGTCCCTTGTAGAGTATAAGAAGAGGCTCACAACCTAGATGGTCTTGGACAAACCATTGGCATGGTTGTAGTGTAATTTAATATGGTCTGTCTTGACCATAGAGTTACACTAGTACACTCTGAGTGTATTGAGCGGACCAACTTTGAGGTGATTCAATTTATATTGACTATATAATTGAATCAGACCTCAAGATATTATTTTGTACATGCTCTTAATCCCGATATAATAATGGGCACAGGTACTTAGTATTTATTTCTTTGATTTATCAGTGGGCGAGATTTATTCATTAAATCGATAGACTTGATAAATTGGAAAATAGTATTATTTGCATGGTGTGCCATTGATTATAGGAGAAAACTGCGTCCTATTTTAGGATGATGATGTCCCCTTGAGGAGCTCAGAAAGTTTATCATGTAAACCCTGCAGGTGGACTTGGTCCGGCATGATAATAAGGTTGAGTGGTACTACTCATGGAGTTAGAAGTTAATTAATTAATTGTCTGATTAATTAATTAATTAACGGGCATGTGATATTTTATTCACAGGGAAAATTTTGTAAAAGTTATATATTGGAGGCCATATTTTATTATGGGGGTTGGTGAGGTAATTCAATAATGATCCTTTAGTGGATTGGATCATTATTAACGGATCCGGTTTTGTGGCTAAAAATTTTTGTAGCTAAAAATTTTTTTGTGGCTAACAAATATTTGAGGCTAAAAAAATCCGTTAGGTGGCCAAGAACCAACTCCTCCTCATGGTCCCTATTGTAGCCTATAAATACCTCATGAAGCCTAGATCCAAAATTTATAACTTCTTTGGTTTTATAACTCTTTGGTTTAATCTCTTGGTTTTCCCTCCTCTCTTATTCCCTCTTGGCTGGCGGCAAAAACCCTAGGGTTTACGGTTGGGCGGCGCACAAAGGGAGACGCCTCTCCCTTTGTTTCCTTTGGTGGCCGATTTAGTAAGGGAAGGAGAATTCTCCTTGGTTGCTGGAGAGGATCATCATTCGTGGAGGTGGTGGTCGACGGCGCAACAAGAAGGAGAAGAAGAGGTGCTGGCCGGCGTCACAAAGGAGAGGAAGAAAGCTTCTTCTTCCTTTGTGGATTGGCGCAAGCAAGAGAGAAAGACAAGTGCGGTCTAGGAGGCTTCAATTCTTGGGAGATCGTCGCCCACACGACGTCCAAGATGAGGGATGTCATACAATAGAAGATCAAAAGGTATGAATTTATCGTATTCATTCTTGTTCTTTATCTTTCCTCGTTGTTGTTAATTATTCATTAATTGTCTTTTCCACGGCTAACCGACTAGAAGAGTTGAATTGCTTGGACAACAAGTTTGTTCAAGTGATCGCTCAAGTCATTAGCACGACAACGAAATGGTCGCTTGGAAGTTTCGTATGTGTCCGGATTAATTTCAATAAATAGAATTTTAATCCGGGGACACGGCAACAGATAGATTCCATGCGCAACATCCAAGGGCCTAAAACCCATTTTATACCGGATAAGAGTAGGATGTGTGTAGGCTATCTTTTTGTTGCAAGCATAAGATCCACTATTATGGCCATATGTGTGTATGTGATTGGATGTGATTGTGTGTTTGTAATATTTTTTGACTCCTCGGGGTTGACGAGGCTAGATTAGTATTTAATTTTTGTAATTAAATACGGAATTGTTTAGCCGCTCTTTATTTTTAGTTTACTTTTGATCTAGATTTTTGTACACTCCTTCGTGGAGTATAGGAGCAATGGATGCAAATTAAAAATAATTTTTTATCTAAGCTCGGAGCTCCTATGATGGCTTGCACATGGATCTAGAAGGAGGAGACGAGATGACGACACGACGGGAGGCATATTGGAAGACAAAAGGCTATGATAGTTGGAAATTATATTTTTTCCATATTTATTGCTTTTGTTTTAATATGCATGTTGTGATTGCTAGGAAAAATTCCTCAATGTAAATAACTAAGTGGGAGAGGGTTTTTTTTAATTCTCGTGGCCTCCATTACAATATTGATTAGTGATGCAAACAAACCTGCGCGTTGGCTCTGAGTGCCTTCCTCCATATCGGATGAGTTTGTTTTGTGGATCACTAGGTCAAAAGGGCTTATAGAAAATTATTTAGGAGCGTGTGATCTTCCCCATCGGAAGGGACATAATCCTAAGTAATTGCCTTGGTACCAGGTAATGGTAAAAACTTAGATGCAAATAATAGTATCCTCCCCATCAGAGTCACTACTATTATTTGTAGGGCCAAAGAGGAACCAACTACTAATTTTATTTGTCAAAAGTATGTTTGACAAGATAATAAAATTAATGGGTAAAACCTCATCATACAAATGTAGAATTTGTATACATCCACACTATCGTGGCATGCAATATTCTCGATGTTTTGAGGTGTTCGATGATTTTAAAAAAATTTATTGTTTGAGGAATCAATAAATTTTTGAAATATAATGTTTTGATCCTTGTGATTCTTAGGGACTTTTTCAAAATGACTGTCAACCCACTGGGTTTGATTTTAAAAGAAAATAAACTTATTGGCCCTAATTATGTTGATTGGAAACGAACCTGGATATTGTCTTAACTGTAGAGGAGTATAAATTTGTACTTTTTGAGGAATGCCCTCCTCAGCCTACTGATAGTTCTAGTGAAGGGGAGAGAGAGAGTTATAGGAAGTGGGTTATGGCTGATGAGATGGTGCGGTGTTACATTTTGCCTTCTATGTCAAATGTACTGCAACATCAGCATTAGGCTTTTCTTACTGCCTATGACATGATGATCAATCTCAAGAAACTCTTCGGACACCAGAATTAGGCTGCTAGGAAGGAGGCTATGAGAAACTTGATGACGACCACCATGATTGAGGGAACACCCGTGAGGGATCATGTTCTCAAGATGATGGCTCATTTGAATGAGATGGAAGTCCTTGGAGCTGAGATCGATGGAGAAACCCAAGTCAATATTATTCTCCAGTCTCTACCTAGGAGTTTTGAGCAGTTTCGCCTGAACTACAACATGATTAAGAGGTTGTATTCATTGGCGAAACTCCTGCAGAACTCCAGGCGGCAGAAGGGCTTTTTCGTCAGAGTGCTCAAGCTTTTATTACTCAAAGGGTTTCTACTACTAAGCCAAAAGGCAAGAATAAGAAGAAGAAACAAAGTGTAGAAGGCGACTGGACCTCAGGAACCTCAGGCTGGAGTGAAAAAACCGAAAGGCAAGTGCTTCACGTGCAAGCACACTGGACATTGAAAGGTGAATTGTCCTCGTCGAAAGAAGAACAAAGGTAAATATTTTTCCTTGGTTGTTGAAACATGTTTAGCCATGTTATCAACCGGTACCTGGTGTGTAGATACGGGAGCCACTGATCATGTCTGCAATACTTTGCAGGGGTTCTAGGAAACCAGACAACTAGCTGAGGGAGAGATTACTGTCTACATGTGCAATGCTACGGATGTAGTAGCTATTGCAGTGGGAGATGTTTATTTATTGTTTGATAAGAATAAAATTTTGGTTTTAAGAAATTGTCTTTATGTATCTACTTTTAGAAAGAATTTAATTTCAGTTTCTAAATTGTTTTTGGATGGATATTCTATTTCTTTTAATGACAAGGTTGTTATAAAAAGAAATAGGGGATTATCTGTTCTGGTACATTGATTGGCAATTTCTATACTCTTAAATCCAAAACTCCCACAATGCAAATAGAAATAAATAACTCATCTTCTAAATCTAATAAGAGAAAAAGACATTCGAAGATGAACCAAACATATCTTTGGCATCTAAGTCTTGGCCATATTAACCTAAGTAGAATTCAAAGGTTGATAGCTGATGGACCTTTGAGTAGATTAGTGGTGGAAGATTTCCCAACTTGCGAATCTTGCTTTGAAGGTAAAATGACCAAGAGGCCTTTTAAGGCCAAGGGATATAGAGCCAATGATGTGTTGGAGTCGGTTCATTCTGATTTGTGTGGTCCTATGTCTATCCAGGCTAGAGGTGACTTTGAATATTTCATCACTTTTATAGATGATTATGTTAGGATGTATACTAAAAGCCTAGCCTTTTCTATATGGTCATCCACATTTTGAAAGAGAATCACAACAACACTAGTACATATTTATATTAGTATATGCATAAAAGTCCTTTAGTTTGCATTGTAGATAACATGGAGTGTGTTGTCACACTGAGGATCATGTTATCAGTTCCTTGCCTAGTATAAGCAGAGGCTCACATCCAAGATGGAATTGGACAAACCATCGGGATAGTTGTAGTGTAATTAGGTGTGGTTGGTCTTCACCATAGAATTACACTTGTGTACTTTATGTGCATTGAGCAGGACCAAAACCAGAGGTCATCCAATTAGTACTAGCTTGATAATTGGATAGGACCTCGGATTTTATTATGGAGTACGATCCCTAAATCTCGACATAATAATGGGCACATATTATTTATAATTATTTCTTTAATTTATCAATGGGTGAGATCTATTCTATTAGATCGATAGGCCCGGTAAATTAAAAAATAATATTAATTATATGGTGTGCCATTGATTATTGACGGAATTTGTGTCCTGGTTAGTCAAAATGATGATGCCCCCTTGATGAGCTCATAAGGTTCATCATATTAAACCCTGCATGTGGATTTGATCTGACATGATGATAATATTGAGTGGTACTAATCAAGGATCCAGAAGTTAATTAATTTAAATTGTAAGTAATTTAAATTAATTGACGGATATTCAACATCTTAAACACGGGAGGATGGACTACTCATAATATGTGGAGCCCATATGTAAATATGGGGTTGATGAGGTAATTGAATGAGAATCCTTTAGTGGAATGGATCTTCATAAATGGATCAGGTTTGGATCCATTAGCTGGCCAAGATCCAACTCCTCCTCATGATCCTTATCGTAACCTTGTATATAACCCCATGGTGGCATGAAACTAGGTGAATAATTAATCCAATAGATCACATGAAACCCCTCTCCGCTCTCTCTTCCCCTCTCTTGGCGCCGACTGTTCCTTCACGCGAGATAATTGCTTCATGCAATTTCCACCAAGGTTAAAAAGATAGTTGCATCTGTTAGCAACTTTCTGATTGGTGGAATGCAATTGCACATGGCAATTGTTGGCTGGAGAAAGGGAGGAGGATACAAAGTGGCTCACGACAGATCAATTCCTCTTGGCGGCTCAATTAATCGGAGAGGCTGCAGATGAAATATGTAACTTGATTAATCGAAAAAGCTATGGAGGAATTTTGTATGCTCACGCAACTCTCGACGGCTTGATTAATTGGAGAAGCTGCGGATGAATTCTGCAGCTTGATTAATCGAAAAAGCTGAGGAGGAATTCTATGTGCTACGCAACTCATAGAATTTGCTGTGCATGGAGGCCACCGGCTGTTTTGCGTGGAGGCCTCCGGTTTGCTATGCATGCTGGCGGGCAGCTGCTGTGCGTGGAGAAGGCCAAGTTGCTCACGCAACTTGGCCGCCGACTTCTGTGAGAGGGAGCAGCGATTTTTGATGGGAGGTTCACCATTTCATTATTTACCCAGCCTTCGAATTTTCCTTTTGCCTGTCGTTGTTCATAAATTGGTTGAGGAGTTGAAGGTCCCGAGTCTGCCCTTGCAGGTGGGTACCCGGGAGGTCCCATTGCCGCCTCCGCAGGTGGTCTATATGGAGAAATTGCTGTGGTACTGGATGAATATACTTGCTATGGTGTTGTAATTTGAGAGATCTGTCATAGAATTGGGTATTCCATACCAACTACAATAAGTTCCGCATCAAAAATATCATCATCCCATGATGGATTCTCTGGCTTGTAAGTATAGTAGTAATCTGGTTATTGCGGTATTGTATAAGATACATAATAATCATACTTGCCGTTGGGTTCCCCTAAAGTATCCCATCTGGGATCGGGATCAGTTTCAGTTTCGGGGAATACCTGAGCCCCATCACCTTTTGTTGCGAAGGGTTACTATTTTCATCATCCGTTGTAGAGTAATCATCCCAAATGGGTTCTTCATTGAAGGGCGTTGTTATGGAAGCATGTATTGTATCTGTTCAAAGAACTCTTCAAAATCAAGAGTTCGCATTGTAGCGTCCATGGACCGGAGTGCAGAGGCCCCTGGGCTTGCATCTCCTGCATGGTCTTTCAATGGTATCTTTTGTTCCAAATGTTCAGTAAAAACAGATATTGCATGTTTTTCATACATGCCTATGAATTCTTTCTCCTCCTCATCTGATTTTGGTTTTGGTATTAGTATATCCAGAAGTGCCTTAGTTAGTGCTGGTTGCTACCTTTTGTTGATGGATATTTCTAGTATAGCTTCATTTGAAATCGGATCATTACTGGATGATGATGTAGAACCAAAACCTTGGTTTCCTCTTTTTGTTTCTTCTAGCTATTTTGCTACAAGCAGCTCAGGTAGTAAAATTCTTTCAAATATGAGCTGGGCTATGAAATCCCCCTGTGTTATTGTAATATTTGCATCAGAATGATTGAATGCAAGAATGAGTATTTCACCTCTGAAATCTGAGTCGATTACTCCTGCACCAATGCCCAATCCTTTTCTGTATGCTAGCCCAGATCTAGGGGCAATTCGTCTGTAGCTTCCTCGCGGGATCTCCATTCGTATTCCTGTAGGAATAATCTCCCTTCCTCTTGCTGGTATGATGCAGTTTTCACTAGTAGCCAAGTCATATTTGTTGGATCGGAGTAAATCGATCTTAAAATTTTCGGAAAGTAGAGCGATTATGCAACGGAAAACAAGAAAATAATCGCTAACACAAGTTCTTTTTACTTGGTTCGGAGTCACGATCGGCTCTTACTCCAAGGCCCACGGTCCTTGACCGTTTACGTTGAATAATTCTATGTTCGTAAAGATCTTTTACAGGTTCGAGTACAAATATAGAATTGAAATTGAAAGTATAACACTTTTCGTAATTTTAATGTTACCGACGCTCGAGGTGGATGGAAGTTCGGAGCAGCGGGTCGTCGTCGACGCTTAAATCGCGAAGTCGAAGCTTGTCGGAGTGTAGCGCTTGTACGAAAGTGTTGAGAGCGATGTGACCGAGAAGTGTTGAAGCCTTGGGGGTGAACCCCCTTTTATAGTCGAATCCTGGGCGCCTGTGTTGAAGGGGGCGCCTGACACGTGACCTCTCCTGCGCGAACTCTAATCTGTAGGTTCGGTCAACGCTTATCTCCTTTAATGAGGCGCCTGAGCTGTCTGGGGCGCCTAGCTTGACTTGGTCCGGAGGCTTTATGGCAGTTTGCTTCGATGACCTTGAAATAGCCTTACACTGGGGCACCTGTATCCATACAGGCGCCTAGCCCAGTGAGGCGCCTGAGCTGCAGAAACACCGTCCCTTCGTTTCCTGCAACCAAGGTTAGTTCCAAAATACAAGAAGCAAATAAAATAATAAGTTTAGACCATTGTTTACAGCCTTAGCTGTCTTGGTTCTGACATTGGGTCTCCTAAATGGAACCCTAGGTCAAACCGACGCCTAATGTTCCCTCTACGGGAAACGCGTCCTCACCTACACCTCTCGGGAGAATTTACCTTTTTTTGCCAACCGACTCCTCCGGTTGGACTTTTGCCTAGCTTCACTCACCAGGTCTTATTGCCCAACTTTACGTCAGGACTTAGTTGCCCAGCCCGCGGCCAGGACTTAGTGCCCAATTCTTAGAACTAGGACTTCGTGCCTAGTGTTCCTAGGACTTTTCCTGCGGACTTGAGTAACATCGTTAGAGCACCAATAATACTTAACTTTGAACCCTTTGCCAATATCAAAACAAGGTTCAATATGGTGCTTCCGGCACCAACAATATCCTGTAGCACCTGAACTTTGTCGTTTAGGTAAAATAGCATTTGGTGATAATAGGTGTACCAGTACATCGGGGTGCAGATATCGCTGCTCTTTTACCACCACTGGGTCAAGTAGGTCGATGAAAATGCCATCATCTTCGTGGTCAATAATAACGTCATCATCTTGCTGAATTAGGACTGCAATTGTTTGGAATTGTTCTTCATTTTCATTATCTGAGTTCTCTCATTTATGGAAAGATGCCGACCTTGTGGTTCTGTAATAACTGAAACTTAATGATATCCTTCCATCAATTAGGTTTCTTGTATTTACCTCCATGGGTTCCATAGGGATATGAACCCTGGTTGGTTGGATGAACCATTGGCGCCCTTGTAAGTTAGTTGTTGAAACTCGTCTTCCTGGGAGGGCGTTGACACCACGACTTGTTAAATAATCAACTACGCCTTGTATTTTGTAAGCAAAGCCTACGTAAGGCGTGTTTGACATTCTTCCCACTAGTCCACGGGTAATGAGTAAGTTTGATTCACCATTATTCCATTGTTCATACCCTTGGGTAAGAATTGAAACCTGAATGTTTATGTAAAAATCACCAATAGTAAGCATAATATCTGGAATAACATAAACAAGTTGACTTCCTTTGGTAAGATCAATCTCCATTGTTGCAAGAATTGCTTGATCGCCTATCCATCGATTATCTCTGAAGACAACGAGCGCCATCGTTCCTTCTTCTTGTCTGTGAAGGATTTGTATTCGTACCTAAAGTACTCTGAGGTGGATGTACCTCATTTGGCTTCTTTATAGTTGCTGGTGGCTTTCTTCTTAAATGAAGGCTCTGTCCACCTGGTCTACTTCAGTAACCAGGATAGATTCTTCAGATCTATGCATATATACTCTGTGATGTGCATCGTCCCATCTTGAGTGGTATAAGACTTCCGCAGGAACTATTGAAGCTCGTTCCTGCATGGATAATTGAAACTGTGCTTGGGGGTCAATTTGTTCTTCTATAGTATGAGCTTGTGTTGGTCTCCCCATTATACGTCTTGATAGTCTTCTTGCTGCTTGTTGAGCTGTATGCATTCTTCTCTGATTTCTTCGGCATTCTCTTATTTGATCATCTATAAGAGTAGGTGGGTTCTGCTTGATGAGGGCTCTTGACGTCATTTTAACTTGTCAAGTTCTTCTTTAAGGATCTTGTAGGGGTCTTTAAACACTCTGAGAGTGCCTCTGGGTTCCTTGGGTCACTCCTTTGGTCCTAAAGACAAATTAATAGTTTAGTAATTAAATCTTCAGGTATACTTTGTACCTTAGCGCCTCCTTTTATTTGCTCAAGAAGAGTCTTTAAATCTGACTGGATGTCTTTGAGGCTTTCTTCTATTTGTATCAGTACTTGAAGCTGTGTGTTGTTCTGCTTGATTATGGTTGCAATTCCACTTGGCCCTTGATGCTCATTAGGTTTAATGAACTCGAGAGAAGGGGCTTCAATCTATTCCGTTGCTTGAACAGCTTCCTTGTAGGTGTTGGGACCGGGTGCATGTTGACAAGGATACGGATTCGTAATTATCAAAATATTTACGTGCAGCGGAAGAATTAGCATAAATAATTTCTCAAATTATTTTTAACCACGTATCTAGCATGCGACCTTATGATGTGTGGACATGATCATAAATTAAAATTTTTGCAGAAAAGTAAACTAATTTACTTTGTACCTCGCGTAACTCGAAGAAAGGGACGAGATCCAACCGTAGCGTCCCTTGGAAGCTTCGCCTCTATTCGCGTCCACGCCGAGTTTTCTTCGGGATGACTTCGCAAAGCCACGAGTTTTGTGCCGACAAGAACTACTAGATTCTCCAAATGCACAACTAGAATTTCAAGAGAAAGAGATGGAAGACTAACCACCAAATAACGGAATCAAGATTCCGCGAAGGGAGGAAGGAGACGCGACCCGCTTCGTCTTGGTGGTGGCTCACGGCTAGGGAGGTGGCGCCGGCCCTAGAGGGAGAAAGTGGCACCGACCCTAGAGAGAGAAGGGGTGCCGGCCCTAGAGAGAGAAGGGGTGGGCGCCGGCCCTAGATAGAGAGAGGGAGAGAATGAGAGAGAGAGAGAACTTCTTAATCTCTTGATTAATTGGAATTCAATGCTTGCCTTTAGTTCCTTTATATAGTAGCCTCTCCATTGCCAAGTCTCCCTTTTAACGGAATTAACGGAATAAATTTTCATAAGAAATTTATCTTATAAATTTTCTTATGAATTATTCCGTTATGCCTAGTTTTATTATAACTAACTTTATAATAAAACAAATACATCTCTCCTTTTGATTATGGAATAAAATTTGTATAAAATTTTTCTTATCATGGAAAAATCAATTCATAATTGATTTTATAAATTAAAATTAAACCAATTTATGGTTCATTTTAATTTCCATAAAAAGAATAAATTTCTACAATTTTCTTTATATAAATTTCTTTATATAAATCTCTTTATATAAATTAATTTATTTATCCATAATTTTATAAAACAAATCACACTTGATTTATTTTATAATTTAAACCAATTAAATTGGTTTCCCTCTTTAATATGGCCGACCAAACCAAAGAGGGTGGGCACCCTCTTTGGCCGACCACACCAAGCCAATCTCATCGCGAATTAAACTCATTTAATTCGCCCAATAAGCCTTCAAAAGACTTAGCCATTTTAAGCTACCCATGCGCATCTGATAAACTCAGATTCAACTTATTTCTCTTGATCGAAAAATCCAATTTTCAACTCGTTTTAAATCCCTCAGATTACTCGTAGTACGTGTGACTAAATAGGCTTTCGATTTATGTTGGCCGTCTATAATTCATCAGTTATAGAACGATCATGAGTGGCACCTAGTAGTACATCATGATCCCCAATTAATCGAAAGATCAACGGTTGACCTCAGAAATAATTCTGAAACCCTTCAGCAGCTCTAATGAATCGTGCCTCATTCCCTTCACCATCTTATACCCACTTGGTTCAGGACATGGTCTGTGTGTGTCAGTCCCCACTAGGCTGACTATGTCACACCTAGCCCAAGTAACGTTCTCTCGTCCTTTGGATTTCTAATTACTCTCATGTATTCAAGAGACTCATACTCTAAACTTGATGTGCTCTGGCCAGAGGCTTTGAGTAACAATCCGACGATATGCCTTGGGTATACATCTCCTCGCAAGGAGTGGTGAATCCTTTGTAGGCTGTTCAAACATCTTCGGGCACTTCGGCTTATACCCAACCATCCTGGGTCCACACCTCCTTGGAGATGCTTGCTTAAGATGTTAAAGTATAAGTCTCTATGACCAAGATGACTTGAACACTGCAAGTCAAAGGAACATCGCACTTAAGCTGCGGTAAGAACTTCACTGACATGTCTATGTATAGACTACCATGTGAAGTTTTACAGCTAGTCACTCCAATGAACTAGTTCCCTTAACTAGCATCCATGTTTATCTCCGGACATCCCAATGTCACCAGCCAGTGAGAATCAGCTGATTAGAGAATAACCCATGCTAGTCTCAACAGAATTGATAGTGTCCGTATTTATCAATTCATCGACTAGGGATATTTTCAATACTTCACAATTGCACATGTAGAGATAATCACTAGTTGTGATTCCATCACAAATTCTCTCATGCTGTGAATTGTATTGCGGACATTCAGTAGATGAGTTTAAGATCCCAATCAAATACACAAATATGTATACTCAAATAGTGAATTTTCATTTATTAAAATAAATGATTACAATCATAAGGCTATTGCCTTAGGACACTTCTCTCATATTACTAACAGTAGGAACTTGTGCTTTTAGTAAAATGATGACTGCTCATAGAACAAAGAATAGTACCTACTATCCCTCCTCACACAGGTGTGCCCTTCGGCTTACTTTGTCTTCAATGCCTGCTACCATGTTAGGACCTGTTCTTTTGAAGGACGTAAGCACCTTGCTCTAATACCATGATTGATGGTGAGTAGATGAGGGTGTGCTGCGAGGGATGCTGGGAGGAGGATCGGCTTTCTTTGAGAGGTTACCAAGAACGCTTAGCAAAGAAAGACTTTTGTAATGGAAACACTCAGATATATTAGGAAAGCAAGGGCAATGATGATTACAGATTAAATTCCCCAAGTAGAGCTCAAGGGATGCTTGAAGATGCTCTACAAGGGCTAGAGTTCGTTCCTTATATAGAGAAGGAGAACGATGTTGGGTGCTCATTGGTCCCCATCATCACATGTGTTTCCTTTTCTTGATAAGGACGAATATTATGACTCAACTTTCACAGCTAAGCCAGGTACAATAATTCAACCGACAAGGCTGAGTCGCACACTTTAATAATTCAGCCGATAAGGCTGAACTACAACACACACCATCAGCCGACAAGGCTGAGTCACACACTTTAATAATTTAGCCGATAAGGCAGAACTACAGCACACACCCTCAGCCGACAAGGCTGAGTCATACACTTTAATAATTCAGCCGATAAGGTTGGGCTACAAGTTTTGTACATTATGGGTCCATCACTTCCGCAGAATCTTAGAGTCGAAAGTTCTTCATTCTGTTAACGACGTCAGTTATAACTACAACCACCGTTCCTAATTGTTCATCAATTTACTTTGTGACAGGGTACCAATCCGACCACCAATTGTCAGATGTGCTAAGGCGTTGGCATTCCAGTCTTTTGAGAGCATGGAGTAGTTATCGTTGCCTGAGGGCGTCAAGTGCTTGCTTTGAAGCTTGCTGCTGGAGGTCGTGCATCTGTTGCCTAATTTCATCCATCTCCTGGTTGTCAATTCCTCGTTTGGTTCTGATTCTAATATACTGAACGTGGTCATTGTATTCTTCAGAGAGACTTGTAGGCCTTGGATAACTTTGGATAGTTGCACTTCGACCTTGGGTGTTGGAGCTTCCTTCACTTCCAGTAGAGCCAAAGGGAGTAACTCTAGCTGGTTCATTATTTCTTCCGGCCATTCCGCAATGATAAGTGTTGAGATCAAGTGGGATAAAGAATCTGGTAGCTGATTATCCTTTCCCTCAATATGCTCGAATTTAACCTTCACCCTAGTACCTGTTATATAGTCAATAAAAGCAAGCCATCAGACACGGGATGACTTATTGTTGGCTGTCTTCCCGAAGAAGCTAATAATAGCCTGGCAGTCTATCCTGATGATAAGACAAGATTTATCAAGATAATAGATCATTAAGGCCTCCATAGTATTCATGACGGTGTGGATTTATGTATCTATAGTAGATTTTGGTGGGTTAAATTTGCCACTAGCATATGCACATATTTTTTCAGACGTCTGGGGTCGAATCTTCCTTTTCTCCACTTGCATACCCCTCCCCACCCATCCATGCATCCATCTACCTCTAGAATAATGCAACATTCTTCCGGGGATATTTCTAAGTCAGGTAGGTGCTTTATGAGGCCTTTGATTTTTTTAATGAAAGCCCAATCTTGTATATTAAGTCTCTTGTCTCCTTTTGGTGAAGTCATTCCATAAAGGGGGCGTAGGAGTTTGCCAATGTTAGGGATATAATTCCTGGTGTAATTGAGAAGTCCAAGCCAGGATCTTATACCCTTAGTTGTCTTTAATTCTTTATCTTTGAAATCTACAATTTTTGTAATGATGTGGGGATGTAAGCGGATTCGGTTGTTTCCAAGGATTGCTCCAAGGAATTCAATTTCGGGAACTGTAATCTTCATTTTGGTTGGGCTTAGGACAAGCCCATGTTCTTTGCAGATTTGAAGCATTCTCCTTAAGTGGGTAGCATGCTCCTGTTCTGTAACGACCCGGAAAATCTCCTCAATATTTTCTTTAAAATATTGATCATGTCTAAATAGTTTTTGAAGGAGATTAGAGATACTAGTACGAACTTTAGCCTAGTTATCCATAATTTCTCATTTAAATTGAGAAGCTAAGTACTAATGGGATTTTCTAAGACCATGGTTATTAGTGGATTTTAGGTGAAATTCAATATAAATATAAATGGGTTTTAATTAGGAATATTAGCATGATCATGGGGAATTTTCGAAAATAATATAAAAATAAAATAAAATAAAATAGAAAAATAAAGTGCATGCTCCAAGGATTGAACCTTGGACCTATGGTACCACCATGCATGTACAAACCAATTCACCTAGCAAGGGAGTGCTAGTAGAGGATGAAGTGGATTTTGGTTAAGGCTTAGGAAAAATGAAGAGTTACCAAAGGAAGAGACACCATGACTCTTCACTTGTCCTCCTTAATGTGGTATAAAGGTGGCATGGGAGTTACAATTTCCCTTCTCTTCTTCCCAAGTCATTCTTTCCGCTTCCTCCTTGCTCTAGCCGAAAACCACAAGGGTTCTCCCCTAAGGAAAATTTCCACCAAGGACTCCATCTTGAAGACTCAAGGCTCTCTACTAGGCTACAATGGCTAAGGAGAAGTTTGGAGTCAAGAAGGTTCTTTCTATTTCTTTATTCAAGGATTTAATCCAAGATAAGGGAAGGTAAGACCCCCTCACTTGTGGTATGATAGCTTCCAAGTTATTTGTCATGATCTAAGTACTTATTGGCATGATATGTTGAAAAATCCATATTTAGGACTTGTGAAGGTTTCGGCCAAGCCATGTTTTGGGCTAAAAATCATGTTAAAGACCTCTTTGATGTTTTCAAATGTTTACTCATGATAGGTTAAGCATAAAAGTATGATTTTGGAAGTTTTGTAGCACCCTAAAACCCCCTAGGGTTTCGGCCATATCAAGGTTAAAGGGCTAGGGTAAACTCCAACCATTCCAAGTATGATTAGTATGTTTCCTATGATATCTTATGGGTAATAATGGTGATTTATATGAATTTTTTTATGGGCTTGTTAACCTTCTAGGGTTTCGGCCAACACATGTTTTAGGCCTAGGGCTTAGGGTTAAGTCCAATCAAGGGTTCAAATGGTTTTCCATGGCATGATAGGTAAGGTATGGGATGTTAATCATGACCTAGGCAAATTTTCTATGGACTCACATTCCCTTAAGGTTTCGGCCAATACCCAAACCTAGGGTTTGGTTTGGGTTAGGGTCTCAAGGATGCATGTTTATAAGTTACCATGATGTTAGTACATAGTTAAGCATGATGTAAGGATCTTTATGTTACTAAAATCTTAGTTTATGTGTTATGTAACATGACCTTGTATGTTAGATTTTATGTTATGCTTTACTCATGAATATTTAGATCATATACCATGAATATATGTAATTGATGTAGGAGTATGCTATGATAAATAGAATGATGCATGTATGTTGATAAATGCTTATAATATATTTATGGTTTTATGAAGGTATATGCATGTTTTATGATGAATGCCATGAACCCTAGTAGCATGTGTCATGTTTATATGTAGCTTACCTTGCATGCTTTATGATGAATACTAGGGTTATGTATGCCAGATGAAATGTATCATGTATGGATTGCATGTCTATTTATGAATCATGATCATGCAAGCTTTATGAACCAAGATAATGGTTATGTCTGGAGATATGATTATGCATGTATGTCATATGTTATGAATAAAAAAGATGGATGAAGACGATGGTTATGCCTTAAGTATGAATGATAAGTATGAATGATGAAGGCATAACGATGATATGAAATAAGTATGAATGATAAGTATGAATGACAAGTATGAATGATGAAGCATGCATAGTTATTTTATTTTTATGAATGGGCTTGTACCAGACCGAAGTAAGGGTCCAAGGGATGGGCACCTTAAGAACGCCCCGGTGTTTGGAACTACCGTAGCTGTTCCTACCGTAGTAGGTCGGGGCTCGCTACCTCGTATTTACTTAGGGATGCGCGCTTATGATGTATGTATGTGGTACAAGCCAGGGACTCTAATGATGTTATATTTATGTTTAAGTATTTAAAAGTATGATTTTAAAAATTAAGCATCCTTATGTAAATGCATTTGACTCATGCATCCATTCATGTTATGCATCACACCAGGGTAAGTATGCTTATGCTTATGTTAAGACTGTGTTTATGCTCATGTATGTTAAGGATTATGCTATGTTAAGTATGTTTCATGCTCATGTATGTTAAGGATTATGCTAAGTATGTTTCATGCTCATGTATGTTAAGGATTATTCTACGTTAAGTACGTTTCATGCTCATGTATGTCAAGGATTATGCTATGTTAAGTATGTTTCATGCTCATGTATGTTAAGAATTATGCTATGCTAAGTATGTTTCATGCTCATGTATGTTAAGAATTAGGCTATGCTAAGTATGTTCATGCTCATGTACGTTAAGAATTGTGTCATCCTAGGTATGTGTTAAGTTTATGTTTATGTTAAGAATCATGTCATATGCTTATGATTTACGTCAAGACTATGCTTATGTTTCATGTTCAGAATTATGTTATGTCAGATGCTTGATATGTTTATGTTTAAGCGACGTATGATTTTAGTGAGTAGGAAAGGGTCTTACTAAGCCTGTGTGCTTATATTTTTATTTTCCTCGTACCGCAGATCAAGCATGAAGTTACTAAGGGAAGCAGCAGGAGAGGCAAGAGCATGTGTATGTGTGGCAGTGACATGGCAAAGGATCCTTTTATTTACGCATATCGCATGTCTTGGGTTTTGGAAATGCCTCCTTAGATTCTATGCTATGTTTTAATGGTTATGCCTAATGGATGACTTAAGACTCAGGATGTTTATGGATAAGTTACCTGCTACCTATGATGATTATGAATAAGCTATGAAATGGTTATATCATGATGTCATGCATGTCATTAATATACTATGTCCAATGACACTAGGTTCATGAATGACAAGTTTAGGCATGTATAGATGTTTCATGTATTAGTTGCATGGTTAAAAGCATGTGTAGAAGAAAAGAAGTATTCCGCTGCATTAAGATGTTCTATATGTACATGTATGTTAAGTGTAACGCCGCTTCCTCGCACACCATAAGGTGTGGGAAAAAGGCGGGTGTTACATGTTCAGAAGGCGAGAAGACAAGGATATCATCAATATAAACTGCTATAAAGTCTTTCGTACCTTTGAAGCAGTTATCCATTTTTTCTTTGGAAGATGGCAGGAGCATTCTTTAAGCCGAACGACATCACTAGCCATTCGTAGAGTCCGTCAGGGACCCAGAAAGCCGTCCATTCTATAGAATCCTGGTGCATTGCTACTTGATGGAACCAGCTCTTTAGGTCAAATTTTGAATATATCTTGCTATTTCCTACCTTTTTTAATATGGTATTGATTCCAGGAAGGCTATATTGGTAATTATTTGTAAGATCATTAAGTCTTTTATAATTGAAGACCATTCTTTCTTTGCCTTTGACTTCTTTGCCGGTTATTGGATCAATTGTAGTCCCAAAATTGACGATTATAGCAGTAGTTCTATGCCTGCTAGTATTGGGGCGAATAACACCTATTTCCAGTAGCACCTTTATATGCTTTGAAAATGCCTCCTTTTGTGATGGCGTAAGGTGCTTCAATGGTCTGTCTTCTATAATAAAATCAGGATTCTTGATATCTAATTGACAGACTATTTGATTTTTTGACCAATGTTGAATAGGATTGTTGCCAATATATCCTTGGTCCTTTAATTTTTGGAGGAGTGGACCGAATTTGTCTCTGAATTGCTGCTGTGTTGTTCCTGTGGAGTAATTTACCATTTCTTTTATCTGGATGTATTCTTCCTCATCCAGGTCTAATTCCTCCAGTGCTGCAGCTGCAACAGATGACAATGTATTTATTGTGGTTAGATTTTTGTAGAATGTTACCACATTTCCTTCGATTCGAAGTCCTCCATGCATAGCTCTGATGAAGTTGCATCCTATGATCATTTGAATATTATCTCCTAGGATCATAGGAAAACTCTAAGTATAGGGAATCCGAAAAATATTTTCCCCAATAAACATCCTTCCGAGTTTGAGCTTCATATCTGCTGTTTGCTGAGAATTAATTTTGTTGAAGCTAACAATAAATGTGTTCTTCTCCAGAGCTTTGAGGGGTACTGATTTCATATCTACACAACAGGTGGTAGCCCCGGTGTCTAAGATAGCCTTTAATGAAAACCTGGGAGTACCTAGAATTTCTATTTCCATGGTTTGATTGTATAACATGTTCTTTACTAACCTTGGGCCTTTTGCTTCTTGTGCTGCAACTTTGTGGGTTTCAAGTAGCATACTGGCCATTTCTTCTTCCTCATTTAGTGTTTGTATATTTTGACCTAATTCCTATAGATCTTGGCCCAATTCCTTTTCTAGTAGGAGGGGCTCATACTGATTCTTGTAGTAATTGACTTCTTTCTGTAATCATTCAATTTCACTTTCACACCAGGCAATATAATACTGCTGCTCTTGAAGTAGTTTCTTTGGGAAAAACTGGGCTGGTGCTGGTGGGGCTATCGGGACTTCTTTGTTGAAGTAGTATGGTCCGCATAAATTTCATGCTATTGATAAGCATTTTGGGCAGTGTATTCTTGCTCTTTTGCAACATGTGCATGTTGCAGTCTGTGGGGGTAAGACTGGTTTATTATGTTGTCAGTCATGTAAACAATTTAGTTGTTCCTCCATTACTTTCACTTGTGGTCTATATCCTCCATCTATCTGCCCAAGCATATACATATAATGATCATTTAATTGAAGTGTTTGAACTGACCTTTGGAGGTCTTCATCATCTTCTTCTCCTTCAGAGATGCTAAATATGACATCATTTTGATCTTCTCCTTCTTGGACTGATAAGATGTCACAATCCTCCGGAAGATCTAATTGTTCAAAAATAGCTACCCTTTTGATGTTTCTTCTTTCGTTGGGGCATTCTTTTACAAAATGTCCTTCTTGGCCACATAGGTAGCACTTACATTTCTTGTTCCTTACTAGGTGCTTTCTCTTCTCAATTTTTGCATGTGATTCATGAGGCTTGCCTTTATAGGTCATTGAGCACCGAATTCCGTATTTCTTCTTTCCTTGTCCTTTATAGTAGCCCGGTATAAGAATTTGGCTATAGAAGGACAGGTTCTTCAGGGCTCTTTTAAAGGTTGCTTCCTTGCATTCCTGTTCTATGAATTTATATGCAAATAAAATTCTAGGAATTACCCCAACGCTTAGCCCAGGATATTTTGCATCAAAGGCTGATTTTATCCTGTTGCCATGTTCTCTGGGCATTTTGAACTATAGTTTCTCTGAGAGTTCTGGCATGGCATAGAGTCTTCCAGTTTTTGCTACTAATTTCAAGTAGTCATTGAGGTATTGGATAATGTCTTTAACATTATCACAGGATAATTTTTCTAAATCCCTATAGGTAGCGTCCTGAATAGTTGTTGAGCCTTGAGCAGGATCCTCGAACGAGAATACTCTTCTCATTTGGGAGACAATATTTTGGGTTCCCTCTCGGCCTCCACCTGTTCCGATGAGGGCATCATATTCTGTTGGGCAGTGCATCCTCCATTGTACCCATGTTATCTTTTCAACTTCTCCGAGGAGATTTTCTATATATTCAATCTTGTCCCTGGCATATGTGAAAGCCTGACTTGCCACATGGTTTTTGGTGATTGATTCCCATCTTGAGAATGTGTCGTCAAAAAGTTCCAATCGTTCTGGGATTACAAACATTGCTCCTCCTTGCTATTGTGCTGATGGGAGGTTCCACATTTCATTATTTACCCCGCCATTGAATTTTCCTTTTCCCTGTCATTGTTCATAAATTGGCTGAGGAGTTGAAGGTCCCGGGTCTGCCCTTGCAGGTGGGTACCCGGGAGGTCCCATTGCCGCCTCCGCAGGTGGTCTATATGAGGAAATTGTTGTGGTACTAGATGAATATACTTGTTGTAGTGTTGTAATTTGAGAGATCTGTCTTAGAATTGGGTATTCCATACCAGTTGCAATAAGTTCCGCATCAGAAACATCATCATCCCATGATGGATTCTCCGGCTTGTCAAGGGAGAAAATTATTTTCGCAATTTTTCTCGAGGGAAGAAAAATATGCCAAGTAGGGTTTGTGTTTTGGATTATCTTCTTCTTTGGAGTGGCTGGCGGCATCCCTTGGGTTAGGGATTGGTTGGCGCAAGAAGAAGGGATGGACTTGGTGTCCACGGTTCTTGGTAGATCGTCGCCCACACAACGTTCAAGAGGGAAGGATTATACGGTAGAAGATCGTAAGGTAAAGGAAGGTATAACTCTCTTCCTATGGCTCCTTTGTTTAGCTTCATCATTTCATGTGTGTTAATTAATTATTTTGATTTTGTATCATAGTTAATAATTAATTAATTGGACCCCGACCAGAAACACAAGAACCGACGATCCACTCATCGTCTCTTCCACTGTCATTCGGTCAGGACAATTACAAGGCATGATCTTTGTGATTGGCCAAGTTGTAATTCGTACCGAATGATACGATGCCGAGATGGTCATTGGGAGATGGGTCTCCATTTGGATTTAATTTTTAATCCATAGACATGCAGAGGTCTCTCAAGGACGATCAAGTATTCGCTAAGGAAACCCGCCAAGTCATTCCCAACAATTGGTATCAGTGCTGAGGTTTCCGGTTTTGTGTGTTTAGGATTGGTTAATTTTTGCATTTTTCATACATTATATTTTTCTAGATGATATGTGGATGTGCGTAGGATAACTTTGTGTTGCAGACACTGGATTCCAAATTATCATGGCTAAATATTTGATGTGTGTGAATGTTTATGCAATTTTGTAAAATTAATTAATCCTCGGGGTTGACGAGGTTAGGTAGTATTTAATTTTTGAAATTAAATACAACACATGTTTAGCCGAGCTTATTATTTTACTTTTGATCTAGATTTCATGTACACTCCTTCGTGGAGTATAGAATAGATGATGTAAATAATTAGCTAGTTATTTCGGCTCGGAGATCCCTCAAGGTGGCTTCCGTAAAGGGAAGGGAGGAGCAGACGAAGTGATGATACGACTAGAGGTGCTTTGGAGACCAAGGCTATAAAAGTTGGAAAATCTAGGATTTTCTTTTTCAATATGTTGGTTATGTGCTTGATGTGTACGTGCTAGTTAAAATTCCTCGTAATAAATTACTAAGTGGGAGAGGGACCCTAAGGGTCCCATGGCCTTCATTGCAATCTGACATGTGATGCAAACAAGCCCGCGCATTGGCTCTGAGTGTCTTCCTCCATAACGGATAGGCTTGTTCCACAGATCACAAGGTGAGAAAAGATTATATGGAATTATTGAAGAGCATGTGCACTTCCCCAACGGAAGACGCATAATCCTAAATAATTCTCTTAGTGTCGTGTAATGGTAAACACTTAGTTACAATTATTAGTATCCTCCCCAACGGAGTCACTGCTAATAATTTGTAGGGCCCAAGTGAACTAACTATTGATCTTACTTCTTAAAAAGTTAGGTTGACAAGAGAGTAAGATTGATGGGTAAAACTTTCTCTAACGAATGTAGGATTCATATACGTCCACACTAACGTGGCATGTGAATTCTCGATGTTTGAGGTGTTAGTTGATTTCGAAAATTTATTATTTTGTTTGTTGGGTCAATCTATGGTCCAGGGTGACCATGTGTTTTGATATTTGGGCAAAGGTTTTAAGTTAGGTTTACCCTTGTGTTTTGATATATGTATTGAAGTGCAGGTTACACATATTGACATAGCTGGACGGCTTCGGGAATGGTGAAGGGTGGCATAGAGGCAAGCCGTGGGCTTGTGTGCGCACCCAAGGGACCATGGATAACAGGGATGATGAGCCGAGGGGTGCAGACTTCGAGGCATGCGTGAAGGATGGCATGGAGACAAGCTAGAGGCTTGTGTGCATCCGAGGGATGGGAGCCAAAGACGAAGAGGGCACTAAGGGAATGTACTCAGGGAAATCCTTGGGGTTGAGTGCTGAGAGAATTGTACTCGGGAAGGAAACCTAGGTAGGGCAGTCGATTGGCATCTGGGCAGTTGACTGGTAAACCCCACAATATGATCAGTCGACTGCTGTGGGAGTAGTCGACTTGTAAGACTAGAAATTCAAATGTTGGGCTTGCAACGGTCGAGTTTGAGTGGGGGCAGTCGACTGGCCTTGGGACATTCAAATGGTAGCGGATTTTTCAGCCAAGAGACCTATTTAAAGGGGCTCGATTTTGGCAGGGATCCCTTGATGAAATGAGCTTGGTTAGAGCTCATTAGTAGTCATAGTGGTCTTAAAGTGTGTTCTAGTTTGTGGCGAGGTTTCTCCACCCACAAGGTGCTACACGATCTAGCCGGAGGGCATCCGGGGAGTGATCCGCCAAAGGATCGAGGGATCGTCCACCTTACGGACTGTCGTGGAGTAGGAGCGTCATCTCCGAACCACGTAAACGGGAATGTGTTAGCGTTTGATTGTTTTTATTGTTATTGTTTTCGTTTGCGCACGCTAACATCGTAGGTAGAATTCGAAAGTTGCTATTCACCCCCCCCCCCCCCCCCCACCTTCTAGCAAGACAACTATGATCTAACTGTTAGTGATATGAGAGAAGTGTCCTAAGGCAATGGCCTTATGATTGTAATCATTTATTTTAATAAATGAATATTCACTATTTGAGTATACATGTTTGTGTATTTGATTGAGATCTTAAACTCATTTACTGAATGTCCGCAATACAATTCACAGCATGAGAGAATTTGTGATGAATTCACAACTAGTGATTATCTCTACATGTGCAATTGTGAAGTATTGAAATTGCCCCTAGTCGATGAATTGATAAATACGGACGCTATCAATTCTGTTGAGACTAGCATGAGTTATTCTCTAATCAGCTGATTCTCACTGGCTGGTGATATTCAGATGTCCGGAGATAAACATGAATGCTAGTTAAGGGAACTAGTTCATTAGAGTGACTGGCTGTAAAACTTCATATGGTAGTCTACATATAGATATGTCAGTGAAGTTCTTACTGCAGCTTAAGTGCGATGTTCCTTTGACTTGCGGTGTTCAAGTCATCTTGGTCATGGAGACTTATACTTTGACATCTTAAGCAAGCATCTCCAAGGAGGTGTGGACCCAGGATGATTGGGTATAAGCCGAAGTGCCCGAAGATGTTTGAACAACCTACAAAGGATTCACCACTCCTTGCGAGAAGATGTATACCCGAGGCCTATCTTCGGATTGTTACTCGAAGCCTCTGGCCAGAGCATGACATGTTCAGAGTATGAATCTCTTAAATACATGAGAGTAATTAGAATCCATAGGATAAGAAAACGTTACTTGGGCTAGGTGTGACGTAATCAGCCAAGTGGGGACTGACACACATAGACCATGTCCTGAACCAAGTGGGTATAAGATGGTGAAGAGAATGGGGCACAATTCATTATAGCTGCTGCAGGGTTTCAGAATTATTTCTGAGGTCAACCGTTGATCTTTCGATTAATTGGGGATCATGATGTACTACTAGGTGCCACTCATGATCGTTCTATAATTGATTAATTATAGACGGCCAACATAAATCGAAAGCCTATTTAGTCACACGTACTACGAGTAATCCGAGGGATTTAAAACGAGTTGAAAATTGGTTTTTCCAATCAAGAGAGATTAAGTTTGGTTGAGCCAAATGATAAGTCGAATCTGAATTTTTCAGAGACGCATCGGAAGCGTAAAATGGCTATATCTTTTGAAGACTTAATAGATGAATTAAATAAGTTTAATTCATTGGGGCTTGGCTTGGATGGGCCGGCCAAAGAGGGCTCCATCCTCTTTGCTTGGTCGGCCACAACAAAGGGAGAGAACCAAGTTTTTAGTTCAATTTATAAAATAAACCAAGTGTGATTTGTTTCATAAAATTATGGATGATATAAATTTTTTATATAATAAACCAAGGTTTGGTTTATTTTTCATGAAAATTAAAATGAAGCATGGATTGGTTTATTTTATAAAATCAATCATGGATTGATTTACCTTGATAAGGAAATTTATTCCATAAGAGAGAAGAGACTTGATTGATTTTTTATCATGAATTAAAATATGATTTTAACCATGATATAAAATCAAACTTGGCATGATGGAATAAGTTATACCATATTTGAGAGACTTGATGGTTGAGAGGCCACTATATAAAGGACCCAAGGCAAGACTTGGGTGATAATAATAGAGATGAAGGCATAGGTCCTCTCCCTCTCTTTCTCTCATTCTCTTCTCCTCTTCTTGCCGTGCGTCAACCAGCCCCAAGAATGAGCACCAGCCGACCACCCCTGCCCTTTCCCTGCCGACCACCACCTGCTGCCGGAAGAAGGTGCTACCGGAATTAGAGTTTGCCGTAAGGATCTTTTTGTCGCAAGCCTCTTCTTTTGCTTCGCCGGAATTTTGATTCCGGCCATCCTTTTGTGGTTAGTCTTCCGACATCTCTCTTGGTTTTTCTTGTCGCGTTCTCGGTGAATCTAGTAGTTTTCAATAACACGAAACTCGTGGCTTTGTGAAGTCATCCCGAAGATACTCGACGTGGATGCGAATAGAGGTGGAGCTTCCAAGGGACGCTTACGGTTGGATCTAGTCCCTTCCTTCGAGTTACGCGAGGTAATACGTAAATTAGTTTATGATTCTGCAAAATTTTAAATTTATGATCATGTCTACACAAGATAAAATTGCATGCTTAGATGTGTGGTTAAATGATTTAGAGAAATTATTTATGCTAAACCTTCCGCTGCACGTAATTAATTTTGAAATTACGAACCCGCATCCATGTCAACATGCACCCGGTCCCAACAGTGGTATCAGAGCCGAGGTTTGTGTTCGACATAATCATATAATTGTTTTGCGGAAAGCTTTATTATGATCTCAATTTTATAAAATTTTCAATTATGGAAACTTTCCAATTATTGTAAATTTTCGATTTAGGAATTTCAAAGTTTGGAAATGCTCATGAAATTTCGCAAACTATGTAATATCTCTGTTTCTGAAATTTTATGATAATTGTGAAAACATTCCATTTTTGGAAACTTTCCAATTTAGGAAATTTTCTATTTTGGAAATTTTTCAATTTTGAAAAAATGTAAGTTTTCTTTGTACCAGAAACTTACAATTATTCTGAAAACCTTTTATTTTTTGGAAACTTTCCATTTATGGAAAGCTCGCAATTTTGGGCACTTTGTTTCAAGAAAGTCTAAACAAATTATGAAAATATTAATTGGCATTTAAATTTATAATTAGAAATTAAATTATTTACAAAATTCTTTATTTTGGATTGAGCCTCGGGGAGCCGTCCAATTTAAAATTAGTTGTTATAAATAAATTTCTTAAATTGAATTTAAATTGTCAAATGTTTAATTTGGATTGAGCCTCGGGGAGCCATCCAAATTAAGTTGTTGATATTAATTTTCCATAAATAAAATATGTGATCAAATCTTAGAAAATTTTGAGGTGATTCTCAAACGATAATTTCCTTATTTGATTTAGGAGGTGATGCTCTTACATATTATTGTCTCGAAAATTAATTAGGAAAATTATTTTCTATAAAGTATATTTCCTTAAATAAGATTTTCATGAAAATAATATATGGTTGAATTAAGGGAATCTGTCTCTTAATTTAAAAAGATTTGATTTAGAGAAATCAAATCCTTAAACATATTATTTCTGAAATTGATTATGATAATTCAGGAAATTGTTTCCCAAAACAATTCCTAAAATAAAGTATGAAATTAGAATTAGGAAATCCGGTTCCTAATTCAATTAATGAGACTTCTTAAATTAAGTCACATACATACTTTATTAAGGAAATCGTTAGAACATTACATAATTATATGTCATGAATGTGCATAAAAGAAAAGGATGAGACCCAAAACCCCTTACAAAATATTAAGGCCAACACCTTCCATTAATATGGTTAGAACCAGAGTTTTGTTTCTCGTTTGGGTTGATGGACACATCCATGCCCGGCTTGAACCTCAACATGTTCAAACCATGGAATTAGTTTATGATTAATATAGTTGGAGTCAGAGGTCAATCCTTAGTTTTGGTTGTTGGACACATCCAAGCCTGACTAAACGGTTGAATGAGCTCCAACCATATTAAAACTATTTCTTGATTAATGGGTCAGCCTTAAGCTTGGAGCATCAATTTGTTGTGCCATAGCCAAGGTCGATGTAAAGAGAGGTGCAGTTGGGTGCTATGTATATTGTTGCGTACTTGTTAATAAGTTAACAACCCAATGATTTATGCAAACATTCAATTAGTTGATAGCATAATGTGATAGTTACATATGTATAATATGTAATCGGTATAATTACCTACATTCATAGCTAAGAATAACTTGATGGACTCTAGCCATGGTTGTTCTTATCTATGGTTGGATATCAACCTATTTGGAAATGTTCCTACGATCTCCTGAATTGATAAAAAGGGTTATTCAATTCGAAAAATAAATAGGATTTAATTAATGTATATTGATGCATTCTTTATCATTCTCATCACATAACCTCAATTTATATTTCTAGGATAATCACCTAATCATGTCTTCTTTGAATTTGCGTTCCATTTTGGACACCAATAAGCTGACTGGGCCAAACTTCATGGACTGACTTCGAAACCTGAGAATAGTCCTCAAGGTAGAAAAGCTTGCTTATGTCCTTGAAGAATAACTTCCCAACCATCCTCCTGAAGATGCAACTCCAGACCAGTTAGTGGCCTATCAGAAACATGTGGCCGATTCTGAACTTGCGAGTTGCATCATGCTGGCCGCTATGGTACCTGAGCTACAAATGCAGCATGAGCATATGGATGCTCATACCATCGTCTTCCATCTTCATGAGCTGTTTGATGAGCAGGCGAGATCCGAAAGGTTTGAGGTCTCCAGACTCCTCTTCACCTCTAAGATACAGGAAGGCACTTCTGTTTCACATTTGTGCTGAAGATGTTGGGGTACATTGAGTGACTAGGCACACTCGGATTTGCAATGGATCACGAACTAAGTATTGACTTAATTCTGCATTGTTTGCCCAAGAGTTACTCACAGTTTGTGATTAACTATCGGATGAACAAATTGAAGACTACCATTCCTGAGTTGCTTAACCTGCTGAAGATTGTAGAGCCTTCTGTAAAGCAGGATCAGAAGATGGTACTGTTAGTTGGTTCCTCAAATAAAGGCTCTAAGAGGAATCCCAAAGAACAAAATAAGGGAAGGAAGAAAAAGGCCAAAAAGATTGAAAAGGCACCAAAAGGCACTTGCTATCACTGCGGCAAGGAGGGCCACTGGCGAAGAAACTGCAGGGTTTATCTTGAGTCCCTGAAGAAGAAGGCATCCGATGCCCCATCCTCTTCAGGTATCTTCGTTATTGAATGTCACTCTATTTCCTCGGACACCTGGGTACTTGATACTGGGTGTAGCTCCACATATATGTAATGACATACAGGGGCTAAGGAATAGAAGAAGACTCGTCAAGGGAG
>JAGFNQ010001827.1:231346-257162 GCA_024364735.1 Boesenbergia rotunda | reverse complement strand
GCTCCATTTCCAACTCGCAAATTCGCTTCTCCTTTGACGAGTCTTCTTCTATTCTTTGCCCCTGTATGTCATTACATATATGTGAGCTACACCCAGTATCAAGTATCCAGGTATTTGAGGAAATAGAGTGACATTCAATAACGAAGATACCTGAAGAGGATGGGGCATCAGATGCCTTTTTCTTCAAGGACTCAAGATAAACCTTGCAGTTTCTTCGCCAGTGACCCTCCTTGCCACAATGATGGCAAGTTCCTTTTGGTGTCTTTTCAGTCTTTTTGGCCTTTTTCTTCTTTCCTTTATTCTGTTCTTTGGCCTTCCTATTAGAACCTTTCTTCAAGGAACCAACTAACAGTACCGTCTTTTGATCCTGCTTTATAGAAGGCTCTACAGTCTTTAGCAGGTTGAGCAACTCAGGAATGGTAGTCTCCAGCTTGTTCATCCGATAGTTCATCACAAATTGTGAATAACTTTTGGGCAAACAATGCAGAATTAAGTCAATACTTAGTTCATGATCCATTGCAAAACCGAGTGTGCTCAGTCGCTCAATGTACCCCAACATCTTCAACACAAACTGTGAGGCAGAAGTGCCTTCCTACATCCTAGAGGTGAAGAGGTGTCTGGAGACTTCGAACCTTTCGGATCTCGCCTGCTCTTCAAACAACTCATGAAGATGGAAGATGATGGTATAAGCATCCATATGCTCATGCTGCTTTTGCAGCTCAGGTACCATAGAGGCTAGCATGATGCAACTTGCAAGTTCAGAATCGGTCACATGTTTCTGATAGGCCACTAACTGGTCTGGAGTTGCACCCTCTGGAGGACGGTTGGGAAGTTGATCTTCAATGACATAAGCAAGCTTCTCTGCCTTGAGGACTATCCTCAAGTTTCGAAGCCAGTCCATGAAGTTTGGCCCAGTTAGTTTTTTGGTGTCCAAAATGGAACGCAAATTCAGAGAAGAGATGATCGAGTGATTAACCTAGAAATACAAATTGAGCTTATGTGAGAAGATGATAAAGAATGTATCAACATACATTAATAAAATCCTATTTATTTTCAAATTGAATAACCCTTTTTATCAATTCGGGAGATGGTAGGAACATCTCCAAATAGGTTGATATCCAACCATAGATAAGAACAACCATGGCTGTGGCCATCAAGTTATTCTTAGCTATGAAGATAGTAATTATACCGATTACATATCACATATATGTAACTATTATTTTATGCTATCAACTAATTGAATGTTTCCATAAATCATTGGGTTGTTAACTCATTAACAAGTATGCAACATTATACATAGCACCCAACTGCACCTCTCTTTACATCGACCTTGGCTGTGGCACAACAAATCGACGCTCCAAGCTTAAGGCTGACCCATTAATCAAGAAATAGTTTTAATATGGTTGGAGTTCATTCAACCGTTTAGTCAGGCTTGGATGTGTCCAACAACCAAAACTAAGGATTGACCTCTGACTCCAACTATATTATTCATAAACTAATTCCATGGTTTGAACATGTTGAGGTTCAAGCCGGGCATGGATGTGTCTATCAACCCAAACGAGAAACAAAACTCCGGTTCTAACCATATTAATAGAAAGTGTTAGCCTTAATATTTTGTAAGGGGTTTTGGGTCTCATCTTTTCTTTTCTAAGCACATTCATGACATATAATTATGTCATGACTAACGATTTCCTTAATAAAGTATGTATGTGACTTAATTTATCAAGTCTCATTAATTGAATTAGGAACCGGATTTCCTAATTCCAATTTCATACTTTATTCAAGGAATTGTTTTGGGAAACAATTTTCTAAATTGTCATAATCAATTTCGGAAATAATATGTTTAAGACTTTGATTTCTCTAAATCAAATCTTATTAAATTAAGAGAGAGATTCCCTTAATTCAACCACATATTATTTTCATGAAAATCTCATTTAAGAAAACTCTATAGGAAACCATTTTCCTAATTAATTTTGGAGACAACAATATGTAAGAGCATCACCTCTTAAATCAAACTTCCAAGGTTTGATCGCATATTTTATTCATGGATTAATTAATTACAACAAATTGTTTTCTAAGGGTGGCTCCCCGAGGCTCAGATACCCAAAGAAAAGTAATTTGTCGTAAATCCAATTTGGTCCGCTCCCTGAGGCGTAACCAAATTAAACATGACAATTTTATTCAAAATGGAAATTAAATTACAACAACTAACTTTAAATTGGACGGCTCCCCGAGGCTCAATCCAAAATAAAGAATTTTGTTAATAATTTAAAAGCCAATTCGAATTTAATTGTCAATTAATGATCCATAAATTTGTCTAGACTTTCTTGAAAGAAAGTGCCCAAAATTGCGAGATTTCATAATAGGTTTTCAGAATAATTGTAAGTTTCTGGTACAAAGAAAACTTACATATTTCCAAAATTAGAAAATTTCCAAAATAGGAAATTTCCAAAATTGGAAAGTTTCCAAAGATGGGAAGTTTTCACAATTATCATAAAATTTCAGAAACTAGGATATTTCAAAAGTTTGCGAAATTTCATGAGGATTTCCAAACTTTGAAATTCCTAAATCTAAAATTTATCATAATTGGAAAGTTTCCATAATTGAAAAATTTTCCAAAATTGAGATCATGACAAAGTTTTCCACAAAACAATTATATGATTATGTCGAACACTAACCGGCTCTGATACCACTGTTGGGACCGGGTGCATGTTGACAAGGATACGGGTTCGTAAATTTTAAAATATTTACGTGCAGCGGAAGAATTAGCATAAATAATTTCTCAAATTATTTTTAACCACGTATCTAGCATGCGACCTTCTGATGTGTGGACATGATCATAAATTAAAATTTTGCGGAAAAGTAAACTAATTTACTTAGTACCTCGCGTAACTCGAAGTAAGGGATGAGATCCAACCGTAGCGTCCCTTGGAAGCTCCGCCTCTATTCGCGTCCACGCCATGTTCTCTTCGGGATGACTTCGCAAAGCCACGAGTTTTGTGCCGATGAGAACTACTAGATTCTCCAAAGACACAACTAGAATATCAAGAGAGAGATATGGAAACTAACCACAAAGTAACGGAATCGAGATTCCGCGAAGGGAGGAAGGAGACGCGACCCGCTTCGTCTTGGTGATGGCTCACGGCTAGGGAAGGTGGCACCGGCCCTAGAGGGAGAAAGTGGCACCGGCCCTAGAGAGAGAAAGGGCACCGGCCCTAGAGAGAGAGAGAGAGAATAAGGGAGAGAGAGAGAGCTTCTTAATCTCTTGATTAATTCATCTTCAAGGCTTGCCTTTGGTTCCTTTATATAGTAGCCTCTCCCTTGCCAAGTCTCCCTTTTAACGGAATTAACGGAATAAATTTTCATAAGAATTTTATCTTATAAATTTTCTTATGAATTATTCCATTATGCCAAGTTTTATTATAACTAAATTTATAATAAAATAAATACATTTCTCCTTTTAATTATGGAATAAAATTTGTATAAAATTTTCTTATCATGGAAAAATCAATTCATAATTGATTTTATAAATTAAAATTAAACCAATTCATGGTTCATTTTAATTTCCATAAAAAGAATAAATTTCTACAATTTTCTTTATATAAATCTCTTTATATAAATCAATTTATTTATCCATAATTTTATAAAACAAATCGCACTTGATTTATTTTATAATTTAAACCAATTAAATTGGTTTCCCTCTTTAATGTGGCCGGCCAAACCAAAGAGGGTGGGCACCCTCTTTGGCCGGCCACACCAAGCCAATCTCCTCGCGAATTAAACTCATTTAATTCGCCCAATAAGCCTTCAAAAGACTTAGTCATTTTAAGCTTCCCATGCGCCTCTGATAAATTCAGATTCGACTTATTTCTCTTGATCAGAAAATTCAATTTTCAACTCGTTTTAAATCCCTCGGATTACTCGTAGTGCGTGTGACTAAATAGGCTTTCGATTTATGTTGGCCGTCTATAATTCATCAATTATAGAACGATCATGAGTGGCACCTAGTAGTACATCATGATCCCCAATTAATCGAAAGATCAACGGTTGACCTCAGAAATTATTCTGAAACCCTTCAACAGCTCTAATGAATTGTGCCTCAATCCCTTCACCATCTTTTACCCACTTGGTTCAGGACACGGTCTATGTGTGTCAGTCCCCACTAGGCTGACTATGTCACACCTAGCCCGAGTAACGTTCTCTCGTCCTTTGGATTTCTAATTACTCTCATGTATTTAAGAGACTCATACTCTAAACATGACGTGCTCTGGCCAGAGGCTTTGAGTAACAATCCGACGATAGGCCTTGGGTATACATCTCCTCGCAAGGAGTGGTGAATCCTTTGTAGGCTGTTCAAACATCTTCGGGCACTTCGGCTTATACCCAACCATCCTGGGTCCACACCTCCTTGGAGATGCTTGCTTAAGATGTTAAAGTATAAGTCTCCATGACCAAGATGACTTGAACACCGCAAGTCAAAGGAGCATCACACTTAAGCTGCGGTAAGAACTTCACTGACATGTCTATGTATAGACTACCATGTGAAGTTTTACAGCTAGTCACTCCAATGAACTAGTTCCCTTAACTAGCATCCATGTTTATCTCCGGACATCCCAATGTCACCATCCAGTGAGAATCAGCTGATTAGAGAATAACCCATGCTAGTCTCAACAGAATTGATAGTGTCCGTATTTATCAATTCATCGACTAGGGATAATTTTAATACTTCACAATTGCACATGTAGAGATAATCACTAGTTGTGAATTCATCACAAATTCTCTCATGCTGTGAATTGTATTGCGGACATTCAGTAAATGAGTTTAAGATCCCAATCAAATACACCAACATGTATACTCAAATAGTGAATTTGCATTTATTAAAATAAATGTTTACAATCATAAGGCGATTGCCTTAGGACACTTCTCTCTTATCACTAACACATGGTCTCCTTAATACTTCTGTTAAGGAAAGATGTCTTGACGTCCATTTTCCATACCTCATTGTGCATATGAGCGGCAATAGATAAGAGAATCCGAATAGACTTAAGCATGACTACCGGCAAAAAGGACTCCTCATAATTGATACTCTCTTTATGAGTATACCCTTTCGCAACAAGCCTAGCTTTAAAGGTCTCAACCTTCCCGTCTGATTCTCTCTTTCTCTTATAGACCCACTTGGATCCAATGGCTTTTACACCATTGGGTGGTTCTACTAGCTCCCAGACATGATTAAAATCTATAGATTATATCTCAGAATTCATTGCCCTTTGCCAAGAATCTGCATCCTTATCTTGGAGGGCCTCGCCATAGGTCCAGGATCTGGTTCATGTTCACCAGGGACTAAGTCCGAAGACTCTCCCAAAAACATGAATCTCTCAGGTTGTCTGGCAACCCTCCCACTGCGACGAGGTACCACCTGTGCATCTTCTATGACACGTGGTGCACTAACTTGTGGTGTATCCTCTTGTATAGTTGGTACTAAGGTCGGAACGCCCCCTCTTAATTCTTCAAGAATAAGTCTACTCCTGAGCTTGTGGTTCATAACATAGTCTTCTTCTAAGAATCTGGCATTCGTACTAACGATTACCTTCTGATCCTCATGACTATAGAACAAACCACCCTTCGTCCCTTTAGGATATCCTACGAACAAGCACACTTCTGTATGAGATTCCAACTTATCAATATCTCCCTTTAGCACATGTGCTGGACTACCCCAAATCTGAATATGACCTAGACTAGGCTTTCACCCAGTCCACAATTCTATGGGAGTAGAAGTGACCAATTTAGATGGTACCATGTTCAGAATATACGCTGTCGTATCCAGAGCATATCCCCAGAACAAATCTAGCAACTCAGAGAAACACATCCTTGACCTAACCATCTCCATAAGAGTCCTATTCATTCTTTTTGCTATATCATTCTATTGGGGCGTACCAGGTGCAGACAACTGGGACTGAATCCCAGCCTCTGATAAGTAGGTCCTAAATGTTGGATCGAGAGAAACGATAGAGGGGGGGGGGGTGAATATCGTAAAACGTTTGGATTTGTAAAAGAGAATTAGCAGCGAAAATAATTAAAGTAAAACACACGCGAACACCAAGATTTTACTTGGTTCGGAGTCGCGGTCGGCTCCTACTCCAAGGCCCATGGTCATTGACCGTTTACTGTGGGCAATTCTATATGCGCAAAAAGTTTACAGGAATAGATTACAAGATTAGTATAGTAAACTAAAAGAAAGCCGCTCTTAGTTACCGACGTCCGGAGTAGATCGTATTTTCGAAGCAGAGGGACGTCGTCGGTGCTCGTATCCCGATTCGGGAAGTTTCCGAGACAGAGCACTGGAGCAGAAGAGCGTGAATGTGTTGGAAGAATTCTTGTCTTGAAGCCTTGGGGTCGAGGGCCTTTTTATAGCCCCTGGGGCGCCCGTAACGTTGGGGGTGCCCCCCCACGTGTCATCTGATCCGAGCTCCTCTCGGTCAGCTCTGATCCCTTCAAACTCGGGATCAGACTTTGACGGGGGCGCCCGGGACGCTGGGGGCACCCTGGTTGACTCTTATCCGTTGGCTTCTCGCTGGCTTGCCTCTTATCAGCTTCGTTAGCTTGAGCTCGAGGCGCCCGGGAGCATGGGGGCGCCCGAGATCACGGGGGCGCCCTGCCCATGAGCGGTTGAAGCGTACATTTGCTCCACTTCTTTTTGTATTCACCTTGGGGGCGCCCGGGACACTCCGGGCGCCCTACTCAGCTTCTGCCTCACTCCTTTGAGGCTCTCTGAGCTGCAGACACTCGTTCCTTCGGTCCTGCATCCAGGGTTAGTCCAAAATAACATAGAGCAATAATATGTTAGTTTTATACAGCCTTAGCTGTCTTGGTTCTGACTTTGGGTCTCCAAAATGGAGCCCTAGGTCGAACCGATGCCTACTGTTCGCTCGACGGGGAACGCGCCCTCACCAACTCCTCTTAGGAGAATTTACCTGATGCCAACTGGCTCCTCCGGTTGGACTTTTTTCCCAGCAGTCCTTCACCAGGTGCCTAGCTATCCTTCGCCAGGTCTTCAGTACCAAGCTGTCCTTCGCCTGGTGCGTAGCAGTCCTTCGCAAGGTCTTTGTATCCTGGCATTCCTTTGCCAGGTGCCTAGCAGTCCTTCGCTAGGGCTTTGTATCCTGGCATTCCTTCGCCAGGTGCCTAGCAGTCCTTCGCTAGAACTTTTCCTGCACACTTGAGTAACATGTTAGATAAACATTATATCTTATCTTTTGAACCCTTTTGCCATTATCAAAATACAGGTTCGACTTGGGTGCTTTCTGCACCAACAATCTCCCCCTTTTTGATTTATGGCAACCCTGGTTCAAAAAGTTAATTTAATCAGAACATATAAAATGAAATTTTGTTTCCTCCCCCTGGAAGGAATCTCCCCCAAGAATTTTCAAAAGTTCGTGGGGTTTTGAAAATAACTTCTAAGTCTAAAGATGGATTTATTTTTACTTAGAATAATTTTCAACAGAAACTTTAAAGACATATTTTCCAACATAATTTTGGTTGTGCACTTTGGAAAATTCATACTTATAGGAAAATTTTTGAAAACTTAAGTTTAAATACTTAGAAAAAATTGAAAACTTAAGTTTTAAATACTAGGAAAATTTTGAAAACTTAAGTTTGAAGTACTTAGAAAATTTTGAGAACTTAAGTTTAAAGTACTTAGAGAAAATTTTGAAAACTTAAGTTTAATGTACTTAGAGAAAACTTAGTACTTTTGAAAATGAATTAAGTACTTTTTGAATAAAGGATAGAGTTTGAAATTTTGGATTTAGAAAAAAATTAAAAAATTTTAAAATCTCTCCTTTCCTATCTCTCCCCCTTTGCCATATATCAAAAAGAATAATAGGCGAACAAGGTTTCTAATAGAGAGTGAGTTTTACTAAAATAAATTCAAGTAATGGGGTTAACAATTTTCCAAAAACATAGTTGTCAAGAAAAACTTTAAGTAATGGATTTCATAATTTTACAAAAAATGATGTTCAAAGTAATGGATGTTTTGAAAAAGCATGAAGCTACCCCTTAATGTGACAACTCTTCTCCTTATATTTTAGGATATTTAAAAAAAACTTCAAAAACATAATTTTAAAAAAAACTTAACAGTAGCTTACATAGCCAACATTTTGAAAACAAATTTCCTTTAAAAAATTTCAACTTTTGCACACATGAAAAAATTTCTTTGGAACATATTTTGTGCATTTAAAACTATTTTGTAAAAAACTTTAAATGGACAAGTTTTTGCCAAAACAAGGATTTGTTTGCTAAGAAAACTTTACTTAGAAACATTTGCCCAAAAATTTCCAAAGGTTTTGCACAGACGAACTTTGTTTACTAAGGAGAATTTTACTTAGGAATAAAACTATTTTCAAAATAAATGCACTTAGACAATTTTGAAGTTCTTTAGAAATTTTGAAAGTACTTTGACTAATTTTAAAGCACTTAGAAATACTTGGCTTTTTGTGAAAATAAAATTTCTCTCTCTTTTCTATTTTTCTCCCCCTTGGCCATATATCAATAAGGAGCTTTTGAAAGAAGATTTAAGAAAGAACTGTGTGTATCAGAGCTTATGAGTTTTGAAAAAATACTTAGCATAATTCTTGAAAGCATAGCAAAAAGCTTTAAATTGCAAAACTCCACTTTGAAAGGTATTTAAAAAAAATTGTATTTGTAGGCAAGTCTTTTAGAAAATTCACTCACTTAGAACACTATTGCCTTGAAAAATATTAGTACTTTTGAAAGATATTATGTATTTTTGAAGATATAAGTACTTTTTGAAAAAAATGTTATGCATTTTGAAACCATAATATTTTACTTGACTAGGTTTGTTTTCCAGTCTAACACAATCCTAGGAACCCTTGTTAACTACAAGGACATTTTCCTAAGTGTCCTGGAAATTCTCAAAACTCAAGCAAGTATTATTTCAAAAGGTATTTCAAAAATAATTTTATAAGCTAAAAAAATATTTTAAAATAATAATATTTTGTAAGACAAATTACTTATGTTTTCGACATAATTTTGAAAATATAGTGTATGGAAACATATTATTTTAGAAATATTTAATAACTCTTTTAATTTGACCTCCCCCTAAACTTGACACAGTCCTTGGAAGCTTGTTGACCACAAGTATTCTTCCTCTGATTTCTTAGGGTTCAGTTCAGATCAAAAGAATTATTTAATAATTTCAAAAATAATTGACAAAGAGAATACTTGTTAGAAATACTTTCTCTTGGTTTAGACTCCCCCTAACTTTGACATATCCTCGGAGTCCTTGTAGATTATGAAGTGGACCTTCCTCTGTATCTTTAGGATTTACCACAATCAAAAAAGAATTTTGAACAACCTTTTGAGTATGATAACTTTCAAGGAGATAAATTTTTGAAAACATAACTTGAAATGATAGCACAGTTTTCGAAAAACATTTTGAAATGATGATAAATTTTCAAACAGATAGTAGTATAGGAAGGTTTTTGAATCAATGTTTGAAAACCTTATTTTGAGATGATAATAAGTTTTAGATCATAAGGTTTTTTGAAATTTTTTTTGAAAAAACAAAACAAAAAAAACCCCCCTTTGTATCTGACGCGTCTGACTTTATCTAAGTGCCTTAAGGGATATCAGTGTTGACTAGGATTGACTATTTTGACCATGTTTGACTCAGTTGACTATATTTGACCGATCAATAACCAAATTAAACAAACCCTAGATTATATTTAAAATGAGTCTATTGAGATATTTAACATGAAATTCAATAAGTTAAAAAAAACTGTTAGAGTTGAAAAAGTAGGGTGCAGTAAACTGAATTAATTTGAAAACTAGAGATAATTTTGAATAACTTTTGAAAGCACTTTGAGTTTTATTTAGAAAGATAGTGACATATACTCTTAGGTCCTAGATATCTCACCCAGTTCTATGTGATCAAACATGTTAACCTTATGAGTTTTGTGAGATAAATATTTTAATAGAAAGATTTATTTTGAAAAGGTCATGATTAATTTTGAAAAGTTAAATTAATTTTTAAACCCAATTTAAATTTATTTTGAAAAGAGATATTTGAATCTAAAATTAACTGAAAATTTGTGTTAGATTCGAATTTAACAAAGAGTAAATTGAATTTGAATTTCAAAAATTGGCTTCCAGGTCTTGGCGAGGCACAAGGCCTTCTTTGGTCGTAGCCTTATTGGATCATCAACCCTTTCCTTGACAAAGCCTTTTAATGAAATTTCATCTTCAAAATTACTGTTTGGTAAATTCTGGTCTAACTAGTTTGGGTCTTGGATCGGTAGCTTCGGCTAGTTTCACCAGTCTAAAGAGACCAAGTAGTGTATACTTGACCTCATTAGAAATGGCTTCCCTAACGTACTATTATCTCACCTCCACACAATACTGTGTTGTTCAAATTTCAGTTAATCATTTTAGTCCTTAAACTAATCAATCCTAATTTAAAAAAATAAAATAAACATCAACACTCAATTAAAGCAAACAAGACAAAAATGATCTAAGTTACATCATAATCGAAATAAAACTCTGGGTTTTTAAAATTAGCATGGTTGTGAATTAAGTTTTCTAACGTATTGACCTTGACTAATTTATACGAATTAATCATGTTATTCAAGGTAAATATTGAATTTTTAAATACTATAAATTTACCTTTTGATTCCCGGTTGGGAATCTCCCCCTTGATTCTAGCCATCTCTCTTTTTGATTGTTTCTTCGGCATTTTGTAGTGGTCGTGAGCCAACCAGACCAGTTTCCAAGGATCCCTTCGTTCGTCGTCAGATTCTGAGTCTGAGTCGGACTCAGGTATTGGTTGAGGCCTGTTTTGCGGTTCTCTTGGAGTTTTCCCTGCAATGAAAACTAAACCTTCCTCGACCATTGCAGTATCAACTTGATTATTTAATCTTAATTCAGAAAATGATTCAAAATTAGTTACCAATTTTGTCTCAGAAAACTCATCGTCTTACTCTGGTTCGATTTCGACGTCGGGTGTCGAGTCTGTCTCAACTACTTGTGCCTGAGCCGAAAATGCAAAATCTTCTAAGATCTCAATATCGGAGCTTTCTTCGTGTAGATTGATCAGCTTTTCCCACATCTCTTTGGCACAGTTGAAGGATCCGACCCGCTTCAGTTCTACTTTGGTCAGGCCGCATTGTAAGATTGATGTTGCTCTGGCATCAGTCTCGATCTTCCTCAGAGTTGGTTCATCCAATTTATCCCAAGTGATCGATGTTCCATCTGTTGTGGGGAATGTGAACCCCGTTTGGATTATCAACCAATGTTCCAGATTGGCCTTCAGGTGGGATTCCATTAGACTTCTCCAGGAGTTGAAATTTTCGCTAGAGAAAAGTGGTGGATGGACACTATTCCATTCTTGGCTGGCCATTTAGTTTAACCTTGTACACAAGAGAAGTAACAAAAATGTACCAAGACTTGGTCTTGGATTAGTAGTGCGGGAAAAAAATAGCCAATGAAAATATTGCACGTATTTCGAGAAAAAATAATAAAAAATTAATGATAGATTTTTGAAAGTGTTACTTTATCAATTCTGATTAATGATGAAAGAGTAAGACTTCAATGCTTGAGAGAAAATTTGCTCGATTTAAGGTAGCACGAATTTCGAGAAAAAAAATATTAAAATAATAATAAAAAAAAGTTTATGACAAATTTTTAAAAGTTGATCGTTTTATAAATTCTGACTTCTAGTGAAAAAAATAAGAATTCAAAATTGAAAAAGGTAAAATGCGAAAATCCACATACAGATATTATTTATTTGAAATAAAATGCGAAAAAGATAAAGTGGTGTTGCACCAAACTCGATTAACGAGAAAGATTAAAAATATATATAATAATTTTGAAAATTTGAAAAACTCCCAAATTGGTGGTTGCACCAAATTTGAGCTTCGCCGCTCTGATACCACTTGTTGGATCGAGAGAAACGATAGAGGGGGGTGAATATTGTAAAACGTTCGGATTTGTAAAAGAGAATTAGCAGCGAAAATAATTAAAGTAAAACACACGCAAACACCAAGATTTTACTTGGTTCGGAGTCGCGGTCGGCTCCTACTCCAAGGCCCACGGTCGTTGACCGTTTACTGCGGGCAATTCTATATGCGCAAAAAGTTTACAGGAATAGATTACAAGATTAGTACAGTAAACTAAAAGAAAGCTGCTCTTAGTTACCGACGTACGGAGTAGAACGTATTTTCGAAGCAGAGGGACGTCGTCGGTGCTCGTATCTCGATTCGGGAGGTTTCCGGGATAGAGCGCTGGAGCAGAAAAGCGTGAATGTGTTGGAAGAATTCTTGTCTTGAAGCCTTGGGGTCGAGGGCCTTTTTATAGCCCCTGGGGGCGCCCGTAACGTTGGGGGTGCCCCCCCACGTGTCATCTGATCCGAGCTCCTCTCGGTCAGCTCTGATCCCTTCAAACTCTGGATCAGACTTTGACGGGGGCGCCCGGGACGCTGGGGGTGCCCAGGTTGACTCTTATCCGTTGGCTTCTCGCTGGCTTGCCTCTTATCCGCTTCGTTAGCTTGAGCTCGGGGTGCCCGGACCATCCGGGGCGCCCGGGAGCATGGGGGCGCCCGGGATCATGGGGACGCCCAGCCCATGAGGTGTCGAAGCGTACATTTGCTCCACTTATTTTTGTATTCTCCTTGGGGGCGCCCGGGACACTCCGGGCGCCTTACTCAGCTTCTGCCTCACTCCTTTGAGGCTCTCTGAGCTGCAGACACTCGTTCCTTCGGTCCTGCATCCATGGTTAGTCCAAAATAACATAGAGCAATAATATGTTTGTTTTATACAGCCTTAGCTGTCTTGGTTCTGACTTTGGGTCTCCAAAATAAAGCCCTAGGTCGAACCGACGCCTACTGTTCCCTCGACGGGGAACGCGTCCTCACCTACTCCTCTCAGGAGAATTTACCTGATGCCAACCGGCTCCTCCAGTTGGATTTTTTGCCCAGCAGTCCTTCGCCAGGTACCTAGCTGTCCTTCGCCAGGTCTTCAGTACCAAGCTGTCGTTCGCCTGGTGCCTAGCAGTCCTTCGCTAGTGTGATGATCCCATACTTCTCATCCTTAAGGCGGACGTCACATTTTACTTAACTTATCCATAGCCTTAGGTTACAACTACTTGGCTTCCCTTAACTTGCTCTGAATTTTTTTCTTTTTTTTTCCAAAAAAAAACTTTCATTTTATTTGCTTTGCAAGGATTTGACCCCTAGACCTCTTAGTTGTAAAACTGAACCACTAACCATCTTCCCTACAACAATTTCTTTTCAATGGTACCAGTCGACTGCTAGATAGCCAGTCGACTGGTGTCAGCCACAGAAACCTTCTATGCCCGGCACCAGTCGACTGGCCTCTTGGCAGTCAACTGTTGCATCGAACAAAAGGTTCTGTTCGATAGGGTAGTCGACTGGTATCTGAACCAGTCGACTGACACGCCTGAAAACTGCAGTTTCAGACCTGGGAACTCCTTTCAAGGGTCCACCATTCACACACTTCCAATGCATATAATGAAACAACTCTAAATCTGAACTCCATACTAGTTTTATAAGCATCTTAACAACTCAAAATGAATCCAATAACTTGAAATTAGGATTTCTACGAAATTTAACAAACTTATCAAAACACATGCAATCTCTACTAACTTTATACCCAACTTTGACTCCATGTAAAATTTAAATAAGGTGATCACATCCTACCAATCCAAAACATCAACCATGAGTTTCTATAAATCAAAACGCCTCTAAGACTTATCCCAAAGATCTCTTCCACGGTTCCGCCGCCACTGAACATCAATGCAAGTCCCGTTCGCCTCCTTAACTTATGCTTTTTCTTTACCTTTGTCTACAATAGAAGTAAATGCAACTAATAAGCGAATTGCTTAGTAAGTAAATCCTAGCTCACAAATCCATACGATAAATGATAAACATGCTCTTTTCAAAGAATGCTTACTTCAAAATACATGCACTTGGAAATATTTGCACATGGGAACTTTCATATACTTATCATGCTCAATCATGCTTGAAAACATTTACTAGCATCAAAACACTTGCAAACTTAATATGCTCATGATTTCTTTTGAAACTTACTAATGATACATTTCCATACTTTAAAACACTAACTTCTTTGCTTTTTCTCTTTAACATGCTTATAACATAACCATGTCAACATACATAACCAAAAACATGCACTTAAGGAAATTGAAACACTTATATATACTCATATACTTCAAAATAATAATCAACTTTCTCAGGCCTTGACACTGTACCATGGTATCAATGTACTAATGCATGCATCCCTAATAGGTTTCGGGGTAGCTAGCCACTGCACCCTATTAGAGCTTCTTTCTAACTTTCTGTGGGCCTCTCTTTTGCCCGGTACATGTCACTTTACAAAAGTAAAATACTTTCTTACTCATAAAACTTATACTTATCAAGCTATCTTTCTTTTTGCATAACTTTTTGCACTACAAAAACTTTACCTTTCTTACTTGAAACTTTCATCGAGCACCTTGTGTGCCCTTAACCCAAAACTCATTTTTGGGACTTTTCAAGAACTTAGTCTTATCATACTTAGATCACACATACAAACCTACTCAAATTCAAGTTCTATGATAAGAACATATATTCTTTAGAAACTTAAATCACACAATAAGATAATATTCTCAAAGTATGCACTTAGATCACAAAATTACGGTTCTACAACGAGAATTTACATACAAAACTACTTCTAATTTAGGTGACTGATTTACTTACCCTTTGTTTGAAGAAAACTCACTAAGTATATGGTAAAACTCTAGCGTAGCACTCCTTTTCTCTTTCCTTGTGAAAATCCTCACTCCTTGGCCCTAGGGAAGGAACCCTAGGTTCTCTACTCAAGAGGAAGAAGAAGGAGGAAGAAATCCTTTGCCTTCTCCTTGTTTTCGCAGCCCCCCTTTCCTGTTTGCGCCGTCACCCAGCCCTAAAAGGGGATTAAATCGCAACTTAAGCGGAAGTTGAAACACTTCTTCATAAAAAGGGCTTAATCAAATATAACATTAATTCGCTTCATCCTTTTCTGTGCTTGATACCCCCAACCTATTGGTTAGCCCAACTCACTTAAGGGCTTGCTTTGCCCTGTGGTCGCGGGATCAAACCTCCTCGCGATCTTTTTTTTTCTTTTTATTTTAATTCGAAAATATGCTAGAAAATTTCAAAAAATTCCTAATAATTCACGAAAATTATTGGGTGTTACAATCCTCCCTACCTTATAAAAAGTTCGTCCTCAAACTTAGAATAACTCTGGATACCTTTGCCTCATGCTATCTTCTAATTCTCAGGTTGCCTCTTCATACTTCTGATTCTGCCATAAGACTTTTACTAGTGGTACCACTTTGTTTCTCAGCTTCTTATCTGCTCGATCTATTATCTGAATATGTCGACTTTCATAACTGAGATATTCTTGAACTTGTACCATCTGTGGCTCAATGACTTGGTTGGCATCTGGGATATGCTTCTTTAGCATTGAGACATGGAACACATTATGTTTTGCTGACATCTCTAGAGGTTGTTCCAACTCATAAGCTACTTTGCCAACTCATTTCGTCACTAGGTAGGGTCCTATATATCGAGGACTTAGCTTGCCTTTCTTGTCGAATCTCATTACACCCTTCATAGGAGCTACTTTGAGGAAAATTATATCCCCAACTTCAAACTCTAACGGTCTACGGCGTACATCGACATAACTCTTCTGCCTACTCTGAGCAGCTTCTATTCTCTGGCGGATGCTCTTTATAGCTTCTGTGGTATCATCTATAAGGTCAGTCTGAGACCCCATTTCTTTCTTCTCACTACCTTTATACCAACAGAGGGGAGATCTACACTTCCTACCATAAAGAGCTTCATAGGGTGCCATACCAATAGTGGCTTGGTAACTGTTGTTGTAGGCAAACTCAGCTAAACATAAATATTTGCACCAACTGCCTTTGAAATTTAATGCACAAACTCTGAGCATATCTTCTAGAATTTGATTCACTCTCTCTGTCTGTCCATCAGTCTGGGGATGAAAAGCTTTGCTAAACTTCAGTTTGGTGCCTAGCGCTGTCTGTACGCACTCCCAAAAGTGTGAAGTGAAACGACCATCTCTATCAGAGATAATGGTCTTTGGGACTCCGTGTAGTCGGATCACTTCCTGTACATATAGCTGGGCTAATCTTTCAATTGAATAAAACACTTTGATTGCCAAGAAGTGGGCAAACTTGGTCAATCTGTCTACTATTACCCAAATAGCATCATAGCCATTAGTTGTCTTTGGTAGACCAACTATGAAATCCATGGCTATGTCTTCCCATTTCCACTCTGGAATCTGAATGGGTTGTAGGATACCCCCTGGTCTCTGGTGTTCTGCTTTAACTCTCTGACATGTCAGGCAGGTGCTGACATACTTAGCTATGTCTCTTTTCATTCCAGACCACCAAAATCTTCTTTTCAAGTCCTGGTACATCTTAGTGGAACCAGGGTGCATTGAATAGGGAGTTCTATGGGCTTCTTCAAGAATCTTCTTTCTCATCTCTTCACTATTAGGGACACATAAATGGTCACCATAATAGAGTATCACACTGCTAGATACTCTAAACTCTTTACTTTCTCCTTCTTGTATCTCTTGCTTGATCCTTTGGATATCAGAATCCTCAGCTTGCTCTTTCTGTATATCTTCAAGCAAGGTTGACTCTAGTGTCAATAGAGCTAACTACCCATAAATGATCTCAACTCCATAATCTACTATTTCCTTCTGTAATGGTGGTGATAATGCTGACAAGGACATCAAGGTGGCACAAGTCTTTCTACTTAGTGTATCTGCTACTTTATTTGCCTTACCAGGGTGGTAAAGGATCTCACAGTCATAATCCTTCACTAACTCAAGCCACCTTCGCTGTCTCATATTGAGGTCTTTCTTAGTGAAGAAATATTTCAGACTCTGGTGATCTGTATAAATCTTGCACTACACTCCATACAGATAATGTCTCTATATTTTTAGAGCGAAGACTACAGCTGCCAACTCCAGATCATGAGTGGGGTAATTCTTTTCATAATCCTTGAGTTGCCTGGAAGCATAAGCTATGACTTTGCCTTCTTGCATAAGTACGGCTCCAAGTCCTAGCATTGATGCATCATTGTATATATCAAAGCTCTTATCACCTTCGGGTACTGTAAGAATAGGAGCACTTGTCAGTCTCTTCTTCAACTCAAGAAAACTCTGCTCACAGTCTTCAGTCCACTCATACTTCTTATTCTTTCTGATAAGGGTTGTAAGTGGAGAAGCTATCTTTGAAAAGTCCTCTACAAACCTTCTGTAGTACCCTGCTAAACCCAGAAAACTTCTTATCTCACTAGCATTCGTTGGTCGACTCCATTTACTAACTGCTTCAATCTTGGCTGGGTCTACCATAATGCCTTCTTTGGAAATGATGTGGCCTAGGAATACCACCTGGTCAAGCCAAAACTCACACTTTGAGAATTTAGCGTACAACTCCCTCTGGTGTAAGGTCTGCAACACTATCTTCTGGTGTTCTTCATGTTCTTCTTGAGTCTTTGAATACACTAGGATATCATCAAGAAGAGAATGACGAACTTGTCAAGAAAGTCCTTGAACACTCTATTCATTAGATCCATAAACGTCGCAGGGGTGTTTGTCACTCCAATGGGCATGACCACAAACTCGTAGTGCCCATATCTTGTACTGAAAGCAGTCCTTGGCACATCACTCTCCTTCACTTTGAGTTGATGGTAACCTGATCGCAGATCTATTTTGGAGAACACCGTGGATCCCTTCAATTGATCAAATAAATCATCTATTCCTGGCAAGGGATATCTGTTCTTGATGGTTACCTTATTCAAGGCTCGATAATCTATGCACATTCGCATGGATCCATCTTTCTTCTTGACGAACAACACAGGAGCTCCCCAGGGTGAATGACTAGGGCGGATGAAACCCTTGTCGAGCAGCTCTTGTAACTGTTCTTGCAGCTCTTTCAGTTCTGCTGGTGCCATGCAATAAGGTGCCTTTGAAATTGGGTTGGTTCCTGGAACCAACTCAATTTCAAATTCAATTTCTCGATTGGGAGGGAGTCCTGGTAACTCTTCAGGAAACACCTCTGGATAGTCACAGACTACCCGTACCTCTTTTTACATTAACTCTTCTCTTTGTCTTGCATTTACTATATGCGCTAATAACCAGAACATCCATTATCTAACATTCTTTGAGCTTGTAAGGTAGATAAGAACCTTTTTGTCTTTCTCTTTGGGTCTCCAATAAACTCAAACGGAGGTTCTGCTTCTAGTGTGAACTTGACTTTTCTTTTGCGGCATTCATTAGAGGCACTATACTTGCTCAAGAAATCCATCCCTAAAATGATCGAAATCCTGCATCTCAAGGACTACTAAATCACTATAGAGCTCTCGGTTGGAAATTTGAATTAATACAGCTCGTAGCCACTGAGTAGATGCCATGACCTCTCCCGAAGGTAAGGTTGTTAAGAACTTCATCGTTCAACATTTCTGGTGGCCTTTGTACTGTTTAAGTAGTGCTCAGTGATCAAAGCACTACTTATCAGTTCTTTGGAGGGTTGCGGCCTCTTAACACCACTGGCCACATTTAACGCTATCTCAGGCCTTCACATTTTCATCATTAGCCTGACTCTTTCTTTTTCAGTGCTAACTAGCTCTGGGCACAGATGAGCTAACTGCTTAAACATCTTCACTGCTTCATCCATGGATAGTTCTCCTTGTCTGGACTCCATGAATTCATCATAGTGCTTGTTGGTTACTCGCATGTGAAAGTATTCTTCGAAGAACTCAGTCTCGAAGTCGGCCCATGTTATCTGGCTGACATTTCTCTTGGCCTTGACTCTCTCCCACTATATTCTAGCATCTCCCATAAGGCAGAAAAATACACACTTTATCTTCTTTACTTCAGGCCAGTCCAGTAGCTCTACTATGCTTTCTAAAGACTTGAACCATGCTTGAGCATCCCATAGTTCGGTTGTGCATGAGAAGTTCCCTGGCTTCAATATCTGCCACTAGATGAGGTATACTTCTTGTCGTACCCCCCTTGCCGGGACTACAAATGTAACTGATGGATCATCGGTCACAACTGGTGCTACTATATTCTCCACCGGCGGAGTAATGGGAGCAGCCTGCTGGTTAGCCATTAAGGTGGTAATAACTTCCTGTTGTTCTGTTAACTATTTTTGTAACTGCGCCACCACCTCTAAGAGATTTGGTGGTGGTACTGACTCTGCCTTTTACCCTCTAGAAGCTCGCTCTTCGTTTTGAGCCTTTCTAGGACGTCAACTTGTCATTCTCTTACTATTATCTCATAAAGAGAATAATGACATTACTTTACTAAGGACATTACATTACTTCACTATCATCATTCTCATATCATCATACTCATATCATGATATGTCATATCATGTCATCTTACTCATATAGCATATAATGATCATGCACATAATAACATATAATAATACTAACATATTTCCTGATCATCTTTGACTTATTGATACTAGCAGTCAATAATGAAAAGTATACAAAAACTACAACATATGAACTTCTTACTTGGCAGGCTGCAGGATTAATACTTGATGTCAATGTGGCAGAAGGGTGGAACCTTTGCTCTGATACCACTCTGTGACGACCCCATACTTCTCATCCTTAAGACGGATGTCACATTTTACTTAACCTTAACTTAACCTTATCCATAGCCTTAGGTTACAACTGTTGGTGCAGAAAGCACCAAAGTCAAACCTGTGTTTTGATAATGGCAATAGAGTTCAAAAGTTAAGTCTTACTTGTTGTCTAACATGTCACTTGAGTGTGCAGAGTAAAAAGCCCTAGCGAAGGACTGCTAGGCACTGGCGAAGGAATGCCAGAGTGAAAAGCCCTAGCGAAGGACTGCTAGGCGCTAGGCGAAGGACAGCTTGGGACTGAAGCCCTAGGGAAGGAATGTTAGGCACCGGGCGAAGGACAGCTCGGCATCAAAGACCTGACAAAGGACCGCCAGGCAAAAGTCCAACCAAAGGAGCGGTTCGCATCAGGTACATTCTCCCGAGAGGAGTAGGTGAGGATGCGTTCCCCGTCGAGGGAACAGTAGGCGTCGGTTCGACCTAGGGTTCCATTTTGGGTACCCAAAGTCAGAATCAAGACTGCTAAGGCTGTATAAACTAATATTTTATTGTTTTATTGTGTTTTGGACTAACCCTGGATGCAGGACTGAAGGAACGTGTGTCTGCAGCTCAGAGAGCCTCAAAGGAATGAGGCAACAGCTGACCAGGGCACCCGGAGTGTCCCGGGCGCCCCCAAGGTAAACACAAAACACAAGAAAGCAAAGCAAGCTTCGACAGTTCAACTCCCGGGCGCCCCCGTGCTCCCGGGCGCCCACACTGCTCCCGGGCGCCCCCAGCGCCCCGGGCGCCCCCAACAGCAAGTCATCGAAGCTCAAGCCAGCGAGGCCAAGGGATAAAGTTTGACCCAGTCAACCCGGGCGCCCCCAGCGCTCCGGGCGCCTCGGTCAAGTCTGATCCCGAATTTGAGGGGATCAGAAGCTAACCGAGACCAAGGCAGATTGTGTGACACGTGGGGGGGGGGGGGCGCCCCGGACGTTTCGGGCGCCCCCAGGCCCTATATAAAGGGCCCTCGACCCCAAGGCTCAAGCAACACTTTCAATCAACGCTTCTACGCTCTTCTGCTCTCGCGCCTCACTCCGGAAACCTCCCAACTCGAGCCGACGACGTCCCGCTGCTCCGAAAAAGACAACCTACATCGGACGTCGGTAAAAGAAGATTTTTCTTTTTGTTAAGTTTACTGCACTTATTCTGTAATCTATATTTGTAAACTGATTTTACGCCTCATATAGAATTGCCCAAAGTAAACGATCAATGATCGTGGGCCTTGGAGTAGGAGTCGACCTAGGCTCCGAACCAAGTAAAAATTACTGTGTTCGTGTGTTTGCTTTTATCTTCCGCTGTGCAATTTCTTTTTCCATAAATCCGAACGATTTCCAATATTCACCCCCCTCTATCGGTTCTCTCGATCCAACAAGTGGTATCAGAGCGGGGAAGTTCAAACTAGGTGCAACCACCAGTTTGAAAATTTTTGGTTTTTTTTTTTAATTTATTTTTTTTTCGTTCGAATTTCTTTCGTTAATCGAGGTTGGTGCAACACCCCTCGATATTTTATTTTCCTAATCCCGCACTACTAATCCAAGACCAAGTCTTGGAAATTTCTTTTTGTTAGTTATCTTTTCAGATTAAATGGCCATGCAAGAAGGATTCAATACCGCCAGACCTCCACTGTTCAATGGAGAAGACTTTTCTTACTAGAAAAGTCGAATGGAGGTCCACCTGAAAACTCAGGTGGACATGTGGATTATCATCCAGTCCGGACTGGAGATTCCGACAAATGCTGAAGGACTACCTCAAAGCTACTCAGAATGGGACACCGCTCTGAAGCACAAAATAGAAGCCGATGCAAAGGCAACTCAGACCCTATAATGCAGTTTAACAAAAGAGGAGCTGAAACGGGTGGGCCCCTTCAACAGTGCCAAGGAGCTGTGGGCAAAATTGATCGAGCTGCACGAAGGAACATCAGACACTCGGATCAGTAAGGGAGATCTGCTCCTAAACAAACTGTACACCATCAAGATGGCCGACAATGAAACGGCAGCCCAACTCCACGCACGAATCCAAGAATTGATGAACGGTCTTCACACTATAGGTCACAAGGTCGAAAACCGTGACCTAATAAGGTATGCCCTAAATGCTTTCCCTAGAAATACCTTGTGGGCATCTATGGTAGATGCATACAAGGTTTCAAGGGATCTCTCAAAAATTAAATTAGATGAATTATTTTTTGAGTTAGAACTTCATGAACAGACTAACTGCAATATGGTTGAGAAATGTATTGCCTTTGTTGCATGAAAAACTGGAAGATCAATAAAGAAGAAACCTTAACCTGAACCCGAGTCTAGCTCAGACTCAGACGCAGAAGATGAAGAAGGAGATCGATCTGAGCTGGTCCGACTGGCCCGAAGCTACTATAAAAAATTAAAGAACCAAGCCAACAAACGGAAAATAAGCCGAAGAAGGGACGAACCAGCTGAACCCGCAAGTGACAAAAACAAGCCCAACGTGACCTGCTACGAGTGCAAGAAGAAGGGCCACTACAAGACGGAGTGTCCAAACCTAAAGGAGAACAAAAAGATAAGAAGAAAGAAAACACTCCAAGCAACCTGGGATGAATCTTCATCAGAAGAAGAAGAAGAAGCACCCCAGTCAAACCTACTAGCCTTGACCGCCTCAGAAAAAGTCGAGACCGAGTCAGAATCAGAAGAGGACGACGGCAGACTATCCTTTTCAGAAGACGGCGAAATCAAGGTAAGTGGTTTCAATAGAAGTCAATTAAATGATCTTATTTCTTATCTTTCTCGAGATTTGGCGAAAGCCAAACTCCGAGTCGAATCCCTCCGACAGGAAGTAAAACTCCTAAAAGAGGGAGCTGACTCTAAATCCTTAACCGAGAAAGTTCAAGAAGGAACTCCTACTCAAGTTGAAAAACTTGAGAAAGAGAACTCCTCCCTGAAAACTCAGGTTAAGGATCTTAGAGCGGCCTTAGAACGTTTCACTTCTGGTTCCAAGGGTCTTGACATGATTCTTGGAAAATAGAAGTCCGTTCTAAATCGATCCGGACTTGGGTATAGAACCAAATCCCAACAAAGATCTTATTTTGCTGTACTAAATCAGTCCAGAGGTAAAGTTCAGCATGGGTACCTAAACTGTACCTGAACAAACCAACTGGATCAAATCAGTATTGGATCCCCAAGGACATGATTCACATCTTGCCTAATTGTTATCGTGGCTATAGTCCAGGGGGAGCCAAGTTAAAAACTATTTTTATTGTTAAATATAATTTAATTCTTGCAATTTGCGTGATTGATTGTTTATTTAAATTTCTGCAATTTACCATGCTTAGACTTAGGGTAGTATAAGGACTGAACAAACTTAACTGAAACTTGAAAACATAGTATTGGGTGGAGGTGAGATGATAGTACGTTAGGGAAACCAATTCTAATAAGATCAAGTTCACTTGGTCTCTTTAGACTAGTGAAACTAGCCGAAGCTACCGATCCAAAATCCAAACTAGTTAGACCAGAACTTTTTCAAAGATTAATTTTGAAAATGAATTTCATTAAACGGCTTTGTCAAGGAAAGGGTTGATGATCCAATAAGGCTACGGCCAAAGAAGGCCTAGTGCTTCGCCAAGACCTGGAAGCCAATTTTTGAATTTCAATTTCAAATTACTTTTTGTAAAATTCAAATCTAACATAATTTTCAGTTAAGTATAGATTCAAACATCTCCTTTCAAAATAAATTGAAATGTTTTCAAAAATTAATTAAGGTTTTCAAAATAAATAATAATTTATCAAAATAATTTTACTTATCAAAACCTGTCTCACAAAACCTATAAGGCTAACGTGATTAAAAACCCTAGACTAGGTGAGACAGTAAGATTATGATTCAATTGGAAATACTTTAAATGCCTACATTATGAGTTAATCCTATAGTTAAGGTCATAGTCAAACCATGGTCAACACGGTCAAACCATGGTCAAAATAGTCAAACCACAAGTCAAAGCAGTCAAAGCAATTCAAACCTTGGTCAAACCGATTAAACCATGGTCAAACGATGACAAGACATAAAACTTGTCTTTTCCTATAAAGGCCCGAGCGCCCGGAACCACGCGGGCGCCCCCACCATACCTTTTCTCTCTCTCGAGGCAAAAAAAACTGAATCTGACTTTTGACCAGGGCGCCCGGAACCACGCGGGCACCCCCATCATAGTCAATGCAGCAAAAGCTGCAGACATGCCCTGACCCGGGCGCCCCCCCATTAAAATGCCTATATAAGGCACCCGAACCTCCTTCTCTTCCCACACCAAAAACCAACTTCTTCCACCCTTTCCCCCTTACAAGAAGATCAAGAGACCTTGCAAGCTCTCGTCCTCAACCATGCCTCCCTGAGCTGCCCGATATAATTTTTATTGCATTTAAATTAATTTCTAATTAATGCAATACCTCCATGCTTCTTTTAATTTCCTTAACTTAGAAGACGCCGACCAAACCCGGCCAACCCCGGTGTTGAACCAAGTCCTGACCCTAGATTCCCTACCCTAGAATTATGCAATAAGTTTGCTCAAACCATTTACAAGCCTATTAAAACAAGTTATCTTAATAGACACTTCTTTACCCAATCATGCCACGTAACCATGAATATTATCAACTTCTATCAATTAGATAATCTTGTCTTCTGCACTCATACCATTAATGAATCCTTATGTACAGAATTCTACAATAACATAATTCGACAAGATAATCTCATGTTTCACACTACTGTCCAAGGGATACCTCTGTCTGTCATCCCTACTTTGTTGAACCGATTCCTTGGACTACGACCCTCTCAGTCCACATTTTGCTGCTATCCACCTAGGAATCCTCCATTTGACCTCCCTATCTCACATTACCTTAGACACATCCACCCTACTTCTATAGGGAAGCACTCCCCGCAAATAGACGATTCCAAGCCATTGACTTCAGGCACAGGACTATGCCCTGTACAGAGTCCTGGTCCGCTGTATCTACCACTCTCCACTAGAGATCTCGGGACCATGCGACCCTTTCATGCCTTCCTTTGTATGCCCTAGTCCATCACCTTGACATAGACATTGGACTACATATGTTTCGTACTATTCTACATGCGCCCAGTGTCACGACCCAGGGACGAGTACGTACCCATTCTGCCATATATCACCTCCTCCTTCACACCACGGTTGTGACATTACCGTGGGTAAATAACTTCTATGACTGACTTTGATGAAATAGGATTTAAGAACTTCTCGTTAGCGGGTCTAGAGGTATCAGCCACCGGGGTTCTGAGTTGGAGACGACAGCAGGCCGGGCTCCGATCGACTCAGACGAGGAGGTCGACGTTGACATCGGAGATCTAGCAGCAGCACCCGAGCGCACATAGACGAGCCCGCTCCACGACACTCTATGATCGAGTGGCACAGCTAGAGACACTTTCAAAGCCTCCGAGAGAAGTGGAGGCCAATCATGCCGAAACATGGAGGCAAATCTGGGCTATTACACCGATTACATGAGCACCCCTAGAGCGAGAGGGAGGCCAGAGAGGCACATTAAGAGCTGACAGGGAGGCTAGAGATGCACAGCATCACTAGATGATGACCTATTTCGATCCTGGCAGCCAGGCTCCTCTGATCATCCCGGTCCCTCGTCCTATATTTGCTTAGTATTGTACCAGTACCTATTTGACTGCCCCTACTCTGTAGGGTTGACTTATGCTGACTTGTATGACTGTTGAATTTTGAGTACTTGCTTTGCTATTGACTAGCTTGTCTATTTGTAGCAGTTAGGATTTGTTCTGTAGAATAGACTAACTCATTTTTTTTCTTTATTGATTTAAAATCAATTTCTAAAAGATTTGAAAACTGTTTTACATAATTTCAAAATCATTTTTTCTTAGTTTTATTTCAAAACTACCCCCTTTCAAAACTAGGCTTTTTCGCAAATGGACTTAGCTAGGCCCTAACCCTAGAACTGCATGCACCTATAGATTTAGAAGCCAGCATCTCACAAGCACCTTAGGGTACTTTGATTGATAACCTAGAAAGGGTTGAGATGCTTAGGTCTGTGCCTTAATTCAAGATACTTTAGGTCAGTGCATTTGCAGTAAT
>JAGFNQ010001827.1:44057-222758 GCA_024364735.1 Boesenbergia rotunda | reverse complement strand
CTCCAGTTTGTTCATCCGATAGTTCATCACAAACTGTGAGTAACTCTTGGGCAAACAATGCAGAATTAAATCAATACTTAGTTCGTGATTCATTGCAAATCCGAGTGTGCCTAGTCGCTCAATCTACCCCAACATCTTCAACACAAACTGTGAAACAGAAGTGCCTTCCTGCATCTTAGAGGTGAAGAGGAGTCTGGAGACCTCAAACCTTTCTGATCTCGCCTGCTCGTCAAACAGCTCATGAAGATGGAAGACGATGGTATGAGCATCCATATGCTCATGCTGCTTTTGTAGCTCAGGTACCATAGCGGCCAGCATGATGCAACTCGCAAGTTCAGAATCGACCACATGTTTCTGATAGGTTACTAACTGGTCTGGAGTTGCATCTTCAGGAGGATGGTTGGGAAGTTGTTCTTCAAGGACATAAGCAAGCTTTTCTGCCTTGAGAACTATCCTCAGGTTTCGAAGCCAGTCCATGAAGTTTGGCCCAGTCAGCTTATTGGTGTCCAAAATGGAACGTAAATTCAGAGAAAACATGATCAGATGATTATCTTAGAAATACAAATTGAGGTTATGTGATGAGAATGATAAAGAATGCATCAATATATATTAATTAAAGCCTATTTATTTTTTGAATTGAATAACCCTTTTTATCAATTCGGGAGATCGTAGGAACATCTCCAAATAGGTTGATATCCAACCATAGATAAGAACAACCATGGCTAGAGTCCATCAAGTTATTCTTAGCTATGAAGGTAGGTAATTATACCGATTACATATTATACATATGTAACTATCACATTATGCTATCAACTAATTGAATGTTTGCATAAATCATTGGGTTGTTAACTCATTAACAAGTATGCAACAATATACATAGCACCTAACTGCACCTCTCTTTACATCGACTTTGGCTGTGACACAATAAATCGATGCTCCAAGCTTAAGGCTGACCCATTAATCAAGAAATAGTTTTAATATGGTTGGAGCTCATTCTACCGTTTAGTCAGGCTTGGATGTGTCCAACAACCAAAACTAAGGATTGACCTCTACCTCCAACTATATTAATCATAAACTAATTCCATGGTTTGAACATGTTGAGGTTCAAGCCGGGCATGGATGTGTCCATCAACCCAAACGAGAAACAAAACTCCGGTTCTAACCATATTAATGGAAGGTGTTGGCATTAATATTTTGTAAGGGGTTTTGGGTCTCATCCTTTTCTTTTATTCACATTAATGACATATAATTATGTCATGTTCTAACGATTTTCTTAATAAAGTATTTATGTAACTTAATTTATCAAGTCTCATTAATTAAATTAGCAACCGGATTTCCTAATTCTAATTTCATACTTTATTCAAGGAATTGTTTTGGGAAACAATTTCCTGAATTATCATAATCAATTTCGGAAATAATATATTTAAGACTTTGATTTCTCTAAATCAAATCTTATTAAATTAAGAGACAGATTCCCTTAATTCAACCACATATTATTTTCATGAAAATCTTATTTAAGGAAATATACTATATAGGAAACAATTTTCCTAATTAATTTTGGAGACAATAATATGTAAGAGCATCACCTCATAAATCAAATAAGGAAATTATCGTTTGAGAATCACCTCAAAAATTTCTAAGATTTGATCACATATTTTATTTATGAAAAATTAATATCAATAACTTAATTTGGACGACACCCTGAGGCTCAATCCAAATTAAACATTTGACAGCTTAAATTCAATTTAGGAAATTTAATTATAACAATAAATTTTAAATTGGACGGCTCCCCAAGGCTCAATCCAAAATAAAAAATTTTGTAAATAATATAATTTCCAATTATAAATTTAAATGGCAATTAATATTCTCATAATTTGTCTAGACTTTCTTGAAAGAAAGTGCCCAAAATTGCGAGCTTTCCATAAATGGAAAATTTCCAAAAATAAAAGGTTTTCAGAATAATTGTAAGTTTTTGGTACAAAGAAAACTTACGTTTTTCCAAAATTGAAAATTTTCCAAAATAGGAAGTTTCCAAAATTGGAAAGTTTCCAAAAATAGAAAGTTTTCACAATTATCATAAAATTTCAGAAACAGAGATAATTCAAAAGTTTGCGAAATTTTATGAGAATTTCCAAACTTTGAAATTCCTAAATCGAAAATTTACCATAATTGGAAAGTTTCCATAATTGAAAATTTTCCAAAATTGAGATCATGATAAAGCTTTCCACAAAATAATTATATGATTATGTCGAACACAAACCTCGGCTCTGATACCACTGTTGGGACCGGGTGCATGTTGACATGGATGCGAGTTCGTAATTTCAAAATTAATTACGTGCAGCGGAAGATTTAGCATAAATAATTTCTCTAAATCATTTAACCATACATCTAAGCATGCAATTTTATCTTGTGTAAACATGATCATATATTTGAAATTTTGCAGAAATATAAACTAATTTACGTATTACCTCGCGTAACTCGAAGGAAGGGACGAGATCCAACCGTAAGCGTCCCTTGGAAGCTCCGCCTCTATTCGCGTCCACGCCGAGTATCTTTGGAATGACTTCGCAAAGCCACGAGTTTCGTGTTCTCGAGAACTACTAGATTCTCCGAGAACGAGACGAGAAAAATCAAGAGAGAAGTCGGAAGACTAACCACAAAAGGATGGCCGGAATCAAAATTCCGGCGAAGCAAAAGAAGAGGCTTGCGGCAAACTCTAATTCCGGCAGCACCTTCTTCCAGCCAAGAGATGGTCTGAGCTTCCTTCTCCGGCAGCAGGTGGTGGTCGACAGGGAAAGGGCAGGGGCGGTCGGCTGGTGCTCCTTCTTGGGGCTGGTTGGCACACGGCAAGAAGGGGAGAAGAGAAGGAGAGAAAGAGAGGGAGAGAGCCTATGCCTTCATCTCTTTGATTATTCACACTCAAGTCTTGCCTTGGGTCCTTTATATAGTGGTCTCTCAACCATCAAGCCTCTCAAATATGGAATAACTTATTCTATCATGCCAAGTTTGATTTTATATCATGGTTAAAATCATATTTTAATTCATGATAAAAAATCAATCAAGTCTCTTCTTTCCTATGGAATAAATTTCCTTATTATGGTAAATCAATCCATGATTGATTTTATAAAATAAACCAATCCATGGTTCATTTTAATTTTCATGAAAAATAAACCAAACCTTGGTTTATTATATAAAAATTTATATCATCCATACTTTTATAAAACAAACCACACTTGGTTTATTTTATAAATTGAACCATAAACTTGGTTCTCTCCCTTTGTTGTGGCCGGCCAAGCAAAGAGGATGGAGGCCCTCTTTGACCGGCCCATCCAAGCCAAGCCCCAATGAATTAAACTTATTTAATTCATCTATTAAGTCTTCAAAAGACTTAGCCATTTTACGCTTCCGATGCGTCTCTGAAAAATTCAGATTCGACTTATCGTTTGGCTCAACCAAACTTAATCTCTCTTGATTGGAAAATCTAATTTTCAACTCATTTTAAATCCCTCGGATTACTCGTAGTGCGTGTGACTAAATAGGCTTTTGATTTATGTTGGCCGTCTATAATTAATCAATTATAGAACGATCATGAGTAGCACCTAGTAGTACATCATGATCCCCAATTAATCGAAAGATCAACGGTTGACCTCAGAAATAATTCTGAAACCATTCAGCAGCTATAATGAATCGTGCCTCATTCCCTTCACCATCTTATACTCACTTGGCTCAGGACATGGTCTATGTGTGTCAGTCCCAACTAGGGTGACTACGTCACACCTAGCCCAAGTAACATTTTCTCGTCCTACGGATTCTAATTACTCTCATGTATTTAAGAGATTCATACTCTGAATATGTCATGCTCTGGCCAGAGGCTTCGAGTAACAATCCGACGATAGGCCTCGGGTATACATCTCCTCACAAGGAGTGGTGAATCCTTTGTAGGTTGTTCAAACATCTTCAGGCACTTCGGCTTATACCCAATCATCTTGGGTCCACACCTCCTTGGAGATGCTTGTTTAAGATGTCAAAGTATAAGTCTTCATGACCAAGATGACTTGAACACCGCAAGTTAAAGGAACATCGCACTTAAGTTGCAGTAAGAACTTCACTGACATATCTATATGTAGACTACCATATGAAATTTTATAGCCAGTCACTCTAATGAACTAGTTCCCTTAACTAGCATTCATGTTTATCTCCGGACATCTCAATGTCACCAGCCAGTGAGAATCAACTGATTAGAGAATTACCCATGCTAGTCTCAACAGAATTGATAGTGTCCGTATTTATCAATTCATCGACTAGGGACAATTTCAATACTTCACAATTGCACATGTAGAGATAATCACTAGTTGTGAATTCATCACAAATTCTCTCATGCTGTGAATTATATTGCGGACATTCAGTAAATGAGTTTAAGATCTCAATCAAATACACAAACATGTATATTCAAATAGTGAATATTCATTTATTAAAATAAATGATTACAATCATAAGGCGATTGTCTTAGGACACTTCACTCATATCACTAACATAACCTTTGAGTCCATATGTCCACTTTGGACATTCCTAGACCTACCCTCTTTTCTAGGCATATTCCTTCCCTTCTTGGGATTTATGTCTTGATCCTTAGGTACAACGGTCCTAGATTTATCATGATGCATGTTTTTCCTAGGGTTTTGATCTACCTTGTTAACCCTAGTCCTATCATTATATTTAAAATCAAAATTATGCATCATTAAGCAATTTTTCCTAATTCTAGCATGTATGGATGAATAATTAACTCTATTTTTATCATGCATAGAGGAACTTGAATTTGAATTACATTTTGGCTTAAGGTTAGGAGTTACCTTCCTTATATTTGGAGTTCCTCCTTGATGTAGGCTCCTTTTCTTCTTCCTTTCTTCTTTCTCCCATCTCCTCAAGTGCTCCATTTTCTTTAGCCTACCTTTTCTAGGACACTTGGTGTGGTAGTGCCCTAGCTCTCCACATGTGAAGCATCGGATTTTCTTTTTCTTTTCTTGGGCTCCTCAAATTCTACAACCCACGTTAGATTTAAAAGAATTTGACATTGATTTAGATTTTACCTCCTTTTTACCTAGTGAGCACTTGTCCTTGTAGTGCCCATTTTCATTGCATCCAAAGCATGTAATATGGTCCTTGATCTTAGCTTTGGTGGAGGTAGAGGCTAGGTTGACTTCTTCTTCAACCTTGGATGACGTGGATGCTTCCTCTTGTTCAGGTATGGAAGTAGGTCTCTTGTCCCCCTCAATCCTTGTGGTGTGACCTCTTCCATTTCTTCCTCTTCGGATGTTGAAGATCTCTCACTCTCTTCTTCCACTTCACTTGACGAGATGATCAATTCTTCTTCTTCTTTATCTTCTTGAACCATTGAACTCATCTCTTTGGGCTCTTGAGTTTGTGTAGGAGTCTCATGATATCTTTTTAATTTGTTCCACAATTCATATACGTTTTGGTATCCCCCTACATCACTCAAAATTTTGTTAGGCACAATATTAATCAATATACCCATTACCTTTTCATTTACCCTTGCTTGTTCTTGTTGTTCTTGATTCCAATATCTAGGCCTAACCCTCTTCCTGTGCTTATCCTTTGGAATCTCGAACGGCTCTTCTATGATCATCCTACACGCCCAATCCATGCTAAGCCAAGTCTCCATCCTTGCTTTCCAATAGCCGAAATCCTCATGGTCGTAGGGCGGTGGAGTGTAGATGTCGTCCCCAAGTTTGTCTTCCATTTTCTTCTCCTCTAGCGTGTGCTCCCTCGGCGATTAGTCCGATAAGAGCGGTCCTTCGCCCTGATACCAAATGTTGGATCGATTCCGTATGCTAGAGGGGGTGAATAACGTTTCTTCGATTCTTTTCACCTACGTTGTTAGTTGCGCAGCGGAAATACAAACAAAATAAAACTAACAACAAAGACAATGCTAACAAACCAGATTTACTTGATATCCATCTCGGACGGGTGACTAATCCAAGCATCCATCGGTGGATCACTCCCCGAATAACCTCTGACTAGCCCTTGTCGCTCCTTGTGGGTGGAGAAACCTCACCACAATACCGAGTACACAACCTGAGCACCAAAGGCTACTAATCCACTTTACCCAAGCAGATTTCGCCAAGAGTCTTAGCCCTCACGAAGTTCTCTTTAAATAGAACTTAGGGCTGACAACTCGCCACCAGTCGACTGCTCTCAGGGCAGTCGACTGGTGCCACTGAAATTCGACCGTTGCAACCCCAACGTTCGAATTTTCAGCCAACTCACCAGCCGCTGGGCAGTCGACTGCCCCACTCACACACTTAGGGTTTCCCGTCCCGAGTACACTTCTCTCAGCACTCAAACCCTAGGACTTTCCCGAGTACAATCACACATCACTCGTACCCTCACGACTCGACTGACTCCTCATCAGCAGCCTCGACTATTGCCTTCGCGCCCTCTTCATCTTCGGCTCCCGTCCCTCAGATGCACGCAAGCCTCCAGCTTGCCTCCATGCCATCCTTCACGCATGCCTCGAAGTTCGCACCCCTCAGCTCATCGTCCCTGCTCTTCAAGGTCCCTCAGGTGCACACAAGCCTCCAGCTTGTCTCCATGCCACCCTTCACCGTACCGAGGTCGTCCAGCTAAGTACATATGTGTAAACCTGCGCAACCTGCACACTCAACATACACATATAAGAACACAAGGGAAACCTAACTTAAACCCTTTGTCCAAATATCAAAACTCATGATTGTTAGTGAGAGCCCTAGAGCCAATCATATGATGATTACTTTTTGGACTCATTGTATCATATTCTTGTATATATATTTCTTATATATAAAGGCATTTCTTATGGTTATTGTACTTATGTGTATTGGTGTCAAATAACTTAGTATAATAACATTCTTGAGTAGAAGGTTCTTATCTATATCAATCGATTAGTTGAATCGATAGTGAGATGATATAGAGAACACTACTTTTAATTATTCCTAGTCAAGTATTAACATTCAAGGACAATGTTAATGCATAGAGACTAGCATGTAGGTCAACATGATGACTTGATCTCACAAGTCATGGATATGAGATATCAAGTTGACACATGGGTATACATTAGGGAATGTATACTGAATGGCCTGCCATGAGAAAGTATCATGGATCGTTATATGAGTGTCATATACTTTCTCATGTGACTATTAGTATGACTATTAGTCCTTAGACCTGAAGTCACCATAGTTCCCTACATAAGGAGTTATGTACTTTGGTTTCGTCAAACGTCACCCGTAACTGGGTGGACTATAAAGGCGATTACTGGGTATGTAACAAATTATGCGGAGGGATGTGAGTGATGTAGATGGGATCTATCCCTCCTATATGACGGGAGAGATATCATAGTCTTGATAGAGTGAGATCACTAAGTGCATGGTCATGCCCAAATAAGGCAATATGAGATATTGAGCTTATTTGATTATAGTGAGTCTACTTGGAGTTCAAGACACATAGATTGATTGGAGGATGACACGGTCTATGCTTCATAGAAGATCAATCTAGATATCGAGGATAGAAGGACGTTGTCACATATTGTGATGGTCACAATTATTAGTCACAATGGTGATGTTGGATCTCGACATTCTTGTAACTTGGGTAGCAATGATGTGTTGCTAGATACCTCTCATTGCTTATGTCCTTAAATAGGTTTAAGGGCATTGCCAACGTTACAAGAACCTATAGGGTCACACACATAGAGCAATAGATGGAGAATAAGTCCATATGATAGACCGAGAGTAATGAAGTCAAAGTTTGACTTTGGCTAAATATGGAAAGTCCATAAAAGGCAAGTTTGACTTGACTCAAATTAGACAACTTGAGTTAGACTCGAGTTTGATCCAAGTGTTGGATGAATCTAATCATGGGAGAATAATGAAGTCAAAGTTTAACTTTGGCTAAATATGGAAAGTCCATAAAAGGCAAGTTTGACTTGACTCAAATTAGACAACTTGAGTTGGACTCGAGTTTGATCCAAGTGTTGGATGAATCTAATCATGGGAGAATAATGAAGTCAAAGTTTGACTTTGGCTAACTATGGAAAGTCCATAAAAGGCAAGTTTGACTTGACTCAAATTAGACAACTTGAGTTGGACTCGAGTTTGATCCAAGTGTTGGATGAATCTAATCATGGGAGAATAATGAAGTCAAAGTTTGACTTTGGCTAAATATGGAAAGTCCATAAGAGGCAAGTTTGACTTGACTCAAGCCACATCACCTTGACTTGACCAAGTGATGACTTGGCATCATCATCAAGGCTAAGTAACCTCCCCATTTGAATTTTGAATTCAAATAAGGGGGTTATGGAAGGTGGTGGCCGGACACTTAATGGCCAATAATGGCCATTAAGTGGCCGGCCACTTATACACACAAAATGAGTTTTTCTTGTGTGTGATAGATTTTTCTCCTAATGAGTTTTTGGTTTTGGCTCTCCCTCTCCTCTCTTGTGGCCGAGACCCCAAGCAAGTGCTAGCACACTTTTGGGCTCTCCTCTCCACTCTCTTGCTTGTGTGGATACTTCTAGAGGGTTGCTACTTTGCGTCCTTGAGATCCGACACCAACCGAGGAGCGAGCGGGAATTGCGGGGCACGCATCGAAGGTAGTTTTTCTCTTCTCTAATAGATCTAGGTTGTAGATCGGTTTTGAAGCATGTAAACGAGCACTCGTAAATTTTTGAAATGGTTTTCTTCACTCGGATCCTTTCTATTGGGGCTTTCGGGGTTTCCGCGACGCAAAAAAGCGATTTTCGCAGTCTGAAAAAACCCTACAATGATCACTCCGGATCATAGATTGCCTCAACATTCCCTTCCCGAGTACAGTTCTTTCAGCACTCGAATCCTCACGACTTAACTGACTCTTCATCAAGCAGTCTCAATCTGTTGCCTTCAAACTCTCTTCGTCTTTGGCTCTCGTCCCTCGAATGCATGCAAGCCCATGACCTGTCTCTCATGTCATCCTTCGCGTATGCCTCGAAGTCCGCTTCCCTCAGCTCATCGTCCCTACTTTGCCCACGGTCCCTCGGATGCATGCAAGCCCACGGCTTGTCTCTCATGTCATCCTTCACCGGTCCCGAAGACGTCCAACTAAGTCTATGTGTATCCTGCAAACCTGCATACTCAAATATACATATTAGATTAACATGAAACCCTAACTTAATCATATTGACACACACATCAAAACTAATGATCTACCCGATCAAACTTGGGTCGATTGTACCAACAGGTGGTTCTAAACTCCGCGAAGGAGTTGATAGAACCTTGTGGCATCCTCTGGAACCATCATTGGGCTGCTCCAGATAGGGTGTTCAAGAACACCCGACACTTTACACTGTCAGTGTACTGGTGCAAGAGTGTTGCGTTCTCGAACTTGCAGACGTGATCCTCCGGATCCGTCTTCCCGTCATAATCGGGGATCACAGGCCTACGGAACTGTTTCGGCATGAAGTCTTCAACAATCTCCGATGAGAAGGGAGTAGAGGGAACTTTATGGGAGGCCTTAGGTTCCTCCCTTTTCTCTTGTCCTTCCTCGTGCCTCTGCGCGCTGGAGGCTACCGAGTGGGTCTTCTCGATATTTCCAGGAGAGTCTCTTCGCGGACCCGGGGTTGCTCCGTCTCGTCGTCCCACTGGTGTGACGGATCTCCGTAAGTACGAGACGAAGACTGTAGGGATCTCCTCCCGCGCAGGAGCCCCTTGCTGCGAGGCTGCTTGTTCGACTTGGTGTTGCTCAAACGCTTCTTTGATAGTGTTGGCCACCAAGCGATCGAGTTCTTCCCTTGTAAGGACAATGGGTTGTCCCTCCGGTCCGGCCATCGGTGCTCCTTCATGTGCTTTGCTGGTTTCCCACAGACAGCGCCAAATTTGTTCCGGAAGGAATCGACGTCGATGGCCAGTCACTGAGGTTTGGCCCACGTGGGTGCTGACGGGAGGGGAGGAACTCTGCGCCCTATGTGATCAACACGAGCGTTAGGGGAACACGTCGAAAGTTGTCCGGCGGAGCCCACTCCGACGCTCAAGTCAGTGCCTCAATGGAGAAGAGGAGCAGTAAGCAGGAAAAATATACGAGTAGTAAAGAGTGTGTAACCCCCCTACCTGAGGGGTTGGACTACCTTTTATACTTTTGGCGGCTGCCTTGGCGCGTCCCCATGATCTGTGCCACGTTCCCCATTCGGTGGTTACTGGATAGCCTTTGAAACGGTCCACGCCGTCATTACGTGTTTCGACCCGTTGCGGCATTTAAGGGTCATGATGACTCCGTGTTAATGGGGATGCTTATCCATAGATCCGAGAAAAAGGGGGGATCGTTACTTGAGGTCGAATGTTACTTGGGCTCCGCTTCCCCGAGGTGATCTCGGGGTCTTCTGGCCCGGGCGATCACGAGCACTCTACTTCCCCGAGGTGATCTTTGGACCCGGCCTCCCTGGGTGATCCTGGGAGGGGTTTTCTGATCTGGTCATCCAGGGGGTGTCTCCTGAGAGAGTCCCGGGAGGCTCTCTTCCCGAGAATGTCCCGAGAACTCTAATAGAGGAGTCGCTCAGACTCGTTACACTTTGCCACGCAACTTCTTTATCCCACATGCCCGCCATGGGCTATTCAACCCCATCAGGTGGGATAAAATATTCTATCTGAATTATTTATTTGTATTTATTAAGAATGACGATATTAAACTATTTGAGGTAAGTGATATTACCTTTATATTTCAACAGATTTGATAAAAATTATACACTGATTTTGTCTCACATAGTCATTCTCACTACCATTGAAAGGTAAATTAGAAAACTAAATAAATTATCACATGTGAAGGTATTTCTCTCGGCTTTATCATAAATCAACTCTGGTTTGATTTAACAATTCCTATCACCCGTTTAAATAGAGATGCTCTCCCTTCTCTCTAGAGAGAGCGATAAGAATAACAGGAGGAAGTGTGGATTCCAATCAGTCGAAGCTCCTCAACCAGAAGTAAAGGTTTCGGTGTGGGGGAGGGGGTTCCCCTCCCCCATCAGTTGCGCTTGGACACTCCATCGCCGACGACGGTGAGTAGAAGGAGAAGCTGTGGGAGCACAACTTCATCGGAAATTACAGGGGCAACTTCTTTGAAGGTTAGGCTCCTCCGGATGAGTAAGGCTCTCCGGCCAACTAGGGAAAAGTCATGGAGCATGACACATGAAGTGACTAAGGGAACCGACAAGAAGGAGAGGTTGGTTTTTCATACTTCGATGAACAACGAGAACTACAATGAGCTCTAACTGGGGTTAACAAAGAGGAGATGGAGTTTCAATTTGCAGCTTTGAGTTCTCCATGGGTCAAGCGAAAGCTCCAATGATGGACGGGCGGAATGAGTGGTGGTGTGGTTGTTGCAATGCTCATTGGCGAGAGAAGAAATTTGGAAATCAAGCTGTCACTACCAAAATCAGCCTCTTCTCTGTGGTTGGTCGGTTGATCGACAGCTTCGACGAGCTACCACCATGAAGGAGCTCCGACGAGGTCTTGGGGGCATTATCTTTGAGGTCACCTAGGTTTTGTGGCCAGCTTGACTATGGGAAAGGGAGATTTGAAATTCAAACTCAAAGGGAAAAAGGGGGTTGCTGTGAGAAGGAAGTTTGAAATTCAAAAATCAAACTTCCCCATAACGGTGGAGGTGAGATGTAAATGAACATCAAAGTTTGGATTGTGGAGGGAGGATTGGTTATTGTTTGGGCTTGTAGCCCACAACCTAATAGGCAAGGGACACTTGGAGGATCATGTAGGTATGGCTTGGCGGTTTCTAAGATAATCACGGGGTCGTATCTGAAAGACCTCTCTATGGCTACGGATTAAAAAATTTAACCAGAATAGAGATCCGTCCTTCTAACGACCGACTCGTAGTCGTGTTAATTAATCCAAGTTATAACTTGGCCGAAACCGAGGTTAAGGCCTTGTAACTTTCCGAATTAATTAACTACGGAAAAGATGATGATTTGGATCGCCGATTTTTGTGTTTATCTTCGGAGTCCAGTTAATTAATTATTATCTATAATTCCAAATCAAAATAATAAACTAACATACATAAAATGATAAGACAAAGCAACAAGGCACAAATAAAACATAGCTAAACAAAATTGGAGCTCGGGAGAGTTATACCTCGCCGTTTACCTCGCAATCTTCTACTTTATGTCCCTCTCCTCTTGGACGTCGTGTGGGCGACGATCTTCCAAGACGCGGAGTTACCAAGACCTCTGAATTGACCACCTTTCTTCAAGCTACTTCCAATCACCAACACAAACCCCTAGGGTTGCTTGCGCCGGCCACCTCTCACCCTCTCCTCCTCACGCCGCCGGCCACCTCAAGTTCCAAGGTCCGGCCGGACACAAGGTAGCTCTGAGAGGAAGGCAAGGAAGATGAACAAGAGGAAAATAGAAGGAGAACTAATCTCCTAATCCTCCCACAACAGCCAGCAACCCTCTTCTCCTCCTATTCAAGCTTGTCGGTGCCAACAAGAGCAAACCCTCACTATCCGTCTGCTGACCTCCTCCTCTCCAGGCTGAGACCAGTTCCCCACCTCAAGGAGACTTCAGCCACCAGAGAAGAAGCAATGGAATAGTAAGAAGAAGGAGAAAACCCAATCCAAACTCCTCCACCTTCTTCTTCTTGTTGCGGCGACAAAACCCACCAGCAGCCACCTTTTCCCTTTTGCTCCGCCGGTTCTTGCTATCCCTGAGATTGCACCAGCCAAAAGGGAGAAGAGAGGAAGAAGAAACTGGGGAAGATGATGCCAAAATCTTCCCCTTCTTCTCCTTTGTTGCCGCCGGCCACAATAGGGTTGCCGCAACCCTAAGAGAGAGAGAGAGAGAGGGAAGGAGAGATTTTTGGGTTTTGGCTTATGTTGTTGGATGATCAAAAATTCTAATATTTATAGGGAGTAATTCCTTAATTAATCAGAGATTAATTCCTTAATTACTCCAAGATTAATTTCTTAATTGATCCGAGATCAATAACTTAATTAATCCGAGATTAATTCCTTAATTAATCAAATATTAATTCCTTAAACAATCAATGATTATTTCCTCAATTAATCAGAGATTAATTCCTTAAATAACCGGCCTTGTATCATGACTCCTATGGGGTATTTATTGGGCTAAGATAGGGACGATGAGGAGGAGTTGGTTCTTGGCCCGCTAATGGATCCAAACCCGATCCATTAATGGTGATCCATTCCACTAAAGGATCCCATTGTACTTCCTCACCAACCCCCATATTTTCATATGGACTCCACATATTACGAGTCGTCCATCTCTCCATGTTTAAGATATCGTATGCCCGATAATTAATTTAATTTACTAATAATTAAATTAATTATCTTCTTGATCCTTGATTAGTACCACTCAACCTTTTCATCATGCCGGACCATAGTCCACTTGCAAGATTTGACATGACGATCTTTTTGAGCTCACCAAGGGGGCATCATCACCCTGACTCGCCAAGATACGGATTCCATCAATAATCAACGACACATCATATTATTAATATTATCTCCCAACTTACCGGGCCTATCGATCTAACGGAATAGATCTCGCCCATTGGTAAATCAAAGATATAATAATTAATAATATATATCCGTCATTATTTCGGGATTAAGAGATCGTACTCCATAATATTATCCGAGGTCTAATCCAATTTACTAAGTCAGTACAAAAATTGGATGACATCTCTTTTGGTCCTACTCAATGTACACAAAGTACACTAGTGTAATTCTATGATTAAGATAAACCATACCTAATTACACTATAACCTTCCCGGTGGTTTGTCCAACTTCATCTCGGTTGTGAGCCTCTTTCTTATGCTTCGGTAAGGAACCTGATAACATGATCTTCTGAGCGACACCACGCACCATGTTATCTACAATGTCAAGCATCAGACGTTTAGTGCACATACTAATATAAATATGCACTGTGTGATTTTCTGATTCTCTTTAAAATGTAGATGTATCCTAACCAAAAAAGCAAGGCTTTTAGTATATATCCTAACAAATCGGACAATGCACACTTGGAGGATTAGGAGTCCCTCTGCTCAACATTGCATAAAGAAGGAGGCTCTCTACCGGTGGATAAACCATGGAGTAAACATATGGAGGGGGATGGGGCGCCACAACCTCTCAAGATGGTGTTGTCGGTGGTGAGGGAGAAGTTGGGCTAGTGTGGCAGAAAGGCAACAGAGGTGATAGCTAGGGGAGCTATCCCAAGGAACAAGCGAGCATTGAGTTTTAGGTCATTCGGCATCTAAGCTCACGTCTGATCATTGTCATCATCAAGCCAACCATACTTGTTGTGTTGTTGAATGCTTGACGATGTGCAAACCACAAATACATGGTTGTGTTGTTAAATAATAAAAAAGACAGAATCCACTAGGGTTGGTGATCAAGTATTAACCTACTAATCAAACATAACTGACTAGATAAATCACATGTTATGATTGTTGAAATCTAGAAAGTTTAATAAATAGAGAAAAAAGAAGCAAAGAGAGGAGAGGTGATCAAGGTAAGAAGACAAAATATGATCACAGTGAAAAATCAGAGAAAGACAGATAAGACAGTAGAAAGACAATCAGAGAAAGCGATTCTAAGATTTCGATTTCACCTCCATGCTAGTAAATACTTGATCTATATTTGAATTTTTCCCTTATTGTTGGCTTGTGTAGGTAGACCATCTTATATAATCGATGTGAACTTTTGGTACTACACCGGCGTACCAACCATAATTATTGCCTACTTTCAGGAATCCTGTCACAAGATCCCTCGACCCTTATTTAACCACTTTTCCTACATGTGACAACAAAGTAAGTTTAATCCATTAAACTCTATGACAACCTAGGATTCCTCATGGCATACCAGGTTGTACTTTCATGTATAACTCTCCGTATCTCAATTTTTTATGGGTCAGAGGATTGGGTTCTCTTTTCTGTTCATCCTCAAATCCTCATGGGATATGAATCTCATGCTTTTGGCATTGAGATTGTGTTAATAGGTAGATCCAAATCATAATTCAATATATCACAGAAATAAGAAAAGCAAATATGCATAGATTAATAAAATAGTATTTACATCACACTATGTTACTCCCTAATCCTAGAATTCAAAATTTACCCCATAAACGAATGATTACAATCACCAAATATCATCCAGATAATAGAAGTTCAAATTCAAGTTTAGAAAAACAGAGGGAGAAGAGAAAATCTTAGGCTTGATTGGTGAATCTACCTCCTAGTAGCTCCCGATTGTAGGGATCTATAGGCAAAAACATTCAAAAAATCACAGCGAAAATAAGAGATCCCACGAGCGATCCATGCGAAAGAAAACACAGACAAAGTTAATGTTAGGATGTATACTAAAAGTCTAGCTTTCGTATGAACATCTATATTTTGGAATGAGAATCACATGATCATTGTTTACATTTTATATTTGATATATATATGTTATTGTCTAATACTTTGCATTATAGATAACATGGTGTATGGTGTCACACAGAAAATCATGTTATCAGTCCCTTGTAGAGTATAAATAGAGGCTCACAACCTAGATGGTTTTGGACAAACCATTGGCATAGTTGTAGTGTAATTTGGTATTGGTTTATCTTGACCATAGAATTACACTAGTACACTTTGTGTGTATTGAGCAAGACTGATATAGAGGTGATTCAATTTATACTGACTATATAATTGAATCAGACCTCAGATATTCTCCTGTTCATACTCTTAATCTCGATATAATGGGTACATGTACTTAATATATATTTCTTTGATTTACCAATGGGCGAGATTTATTAGTTAAATCAATAGACCCGGTAAATTGAGAAATAATATTATTTACATAGTGTGTTATTGATTATAGAAGAAAACCGTGTCTTGATGCGTCAGGTTGATGATATCCCCTTGAGGAGCTCATAAAGCTCATCATATTAAATCCTGTAGGTGGACTTGGTCTGACATGATGATAAGGTCGAGTGGTACTACTCATGGAGTTAGATATTAATTAATTAAATTGTCAGTAATTTAATTAATTAATAGACATTCGATATCTTAACATGGGGAGATTTTGTACACATAATAGGTGGAGCCCATATTTAAATATGGGGGTTGGTGAGGTAGATCAATGATGATTCTTTAGTGGATTGGATCATCATTAATGGATCAGGCTTTGATCCATTAGGTGGCCAAGACCCAACTCCTCCTCATGGTCCCTATTGTAGCCTATAAATACCTCATGTGTCATGAGACCAAGGCATACCAAGAGAACCCTAAAGCCTCTCTCTATTTTTCTCTTTTTCTCTCTCTCTCTCTCCTACGGTTGGAGTGGCGCCGGGTGCAAAGGAAGAGAAGGTTTACTTTTCTCTTCTCATCACCTTCTCCTCTTTTCCTTTGGGCGTGGGGCTTCAACAAGGAGTGCACCACCTGGTGGTGTTCGGCGCATAAGAGAGAGGATGGAGAAGTCGCTGGCGGTAACCACAAGTGGGTGGTTTGAGGCGCCGGCGACAAGAAGGAGAGAGTATAGAAGAAGTAGCTTCATCTTCTTCTTCTTCATTTACTCTTCATCTTCTTTCTTCTCTTCTTCCTCCTTGTTGTGCGCAACAGAGAAGGAGGAAGAGGTTGCAAGCCAGTGGTGCTTTGGAAGCTCATGGCGTCGGCGGCAAGGGAAGGAAGAGTGCGGCTAGGGTTTGGTACAAGGGGAGAATTACCTCTCCCTTTCTTTTCTTCTTCCTTCTCCCTTCTCCCTCCTTAGGGTTTCCTAGGGCGAGCAAAGGAGAAGGACTTGTCCTCTCTCTTTTGGTGGGCGGCAACAAGGTGAAAGGGTGGTGGCTGGCGCAATCAAAAAGGAAGAAGGTGGTGCTTCTTCTAGGGTTTGGCGCAAGTCAAAGTTTGGAAGAAGGTGCCTTGGTAACTTCGTTTCTTGGAAGACCGTCGCCCACACGACGTCCAAAAATAGGTTGGGTCATACAATAGAAGATTGCAAGGTAAACAAGAGGAATAACTTCTTGTTTTGGTTCCTTTACATCTTGTATTATCATATGTTTATATTTCATGTTGATAATTATCATGGACCCCGAAGATAAATACAAAAATCGGCGATCCATTCATCGTCTATTCCGCGGCTAATCGGTTAGACGGGTTAGATTGCTTGAATAACAAGTTTGTTCAAGCGGTCACTCGAATCGGTTAGTACGATGATAAGTCGGTTGTTTGGGAAATTGTTCTCCATTCAAATTGGTTTCAATTAATGAAATTTTAATCCAGGGACATGGAGAGGATTCCATGTGTAAACAACCAATTAGTTCCAACAATTAGTATCAGAGCAAGGTTTCTGGTTTTGTATGTTTAGGATTCGGTTACTTTTATGCACTTTATCATGTGTAATTTTATGCCGGATAATAGTAAGATGTGTGTAAGCTAACTCTTTAGTTGCAGACATGAGATCCGACTATTATGACTTATGGTTGATTGTATGTAATTGTGTGTGCATGGATGTAATTATTTTATTTGAATTCTCGGAGTTGACGAGGCTAGATAGTATTTAATTTTTGAAATTAAATATGGCATTGTTTAGCTGTACATTTTAATTTACTTTCGATCTAAACTTGTTATACACTCCTTTATGGAGTATAGGATCAATGGATGTAAATTAAAATAGTTTTTTATCTCGTCCGGAGCTCCTTCATGGATGAAGCTTGCGCATGGTGCTTGGAGGAAGAGACGAGGTGGCGACACAACGGGAGGCATATTCAAGAACAAAAGGTCATAATAGTTGAAATTTATTTTTATGTTTATTGCTTGTTGTTTGATATGCATGTTTTGTGTGCTAGAAAATTTCTCAATTCTAAACTACTAGGTGGGAGAGAGATTCTAAGAATCTTATGGTCTTCATTACAAATTTGACATATGATGCGAACAAACTTGCGTGTTGGCTCTAAGTGCCTTCTGTAGGGATCTATGGGCAAAAAATATTTAAAATTTACAGCGGAAATAAGATTCCTTGAGCAATACATGCAAAAGAAAACTCATACAAAGTGAATTTACAAAAAAAAAACCTATCGTATATGTATACCTTTGGCGTGTGCCCTTCGCTTATCCTGCTTATCCGAGGTATGCTGGATCTTTTGCACATTCAAGTGTTTGTGTCTCTATGCGTATCCACACAAACATGATCTTTGTCTCGGAGAGGAACCACCTTAGTTGTGCTAGCAACTTGGGATGGTTTCACAAAGCACAAGAACCTCCACTAGGAAGTTTTGGACAAGGAGGAAGAAAGAAGAAGAAGAGAAGTTCTCACCATTAGCCTTTGACAAGAGGGGGTATTTATACTCATCTAATGAATACCAAGAGTCTTTGTCCCTTGAGCTCCTCTCATCTTAATGCTAATAAAACCCAATGAATACCAAGCCTTTTGGTATCGCTTGAGACTCTTAATTGTCTCTTAGCCTTCCTCTTAAATAATTTTCATTAAACCATTTAATGAATATTATCCATAATTAAGTGGTTGAGTCTAATCTAGATCAGCCTAACTCAAATTAGACTCAATCCCATAATCCAATTGGATTCACTTGAGTCTAACTCAATTAATCCAATTCGGATCAAATCTTAGTCAAACTAAGATCAATTAATCTCCGAAGCATCGTGTCCTTAGTGTGTGACCCCATAGGTTCTCGTAACGTTGGCAATATGTCTAAACCACTTTAGACACATAAGCAATGAGCGGCATCTAGCAATGCATCATTGCTACCCAAGTGACGAGAAAGTCGAGATCTGACTTAACCTCCGTGACTATGACAATGTATGACCTTGTCCTTCTATCCTTGATATCTAGATTGATCAATAAGGCATAGACCATGTCATCCTCGATCAATCTTTGTGTTTCTTGATCCTTGAGTAGACTCACTCAAACAAATGAGCTCAATATCTCATATTGACTCATTTAAATATGGTCATGCGTTTTAATAGTCCTACTCGATCAAAGGGTCCACAGATATCACTCCCGTCATATGGGAGGGATAGATTTCATCTACATCACTCACATCCCTCTGCATAATTTATTACATACCCAGTGATCGTCTTTATAGTCCACCTTGTTATGGGTGACGTTTGACAATACCAAAGTACATAACTCCTTATGTAGGAAACCGTAGTAACTTCAGGTCTAAGGACTATTCTTACTAATAGCCACATGAGAAAGTTTATAACACTCATATGACAATCTATGAAACTTTCTCATGGCGGGTCAATTTAGTACACATTCTCTAATGTATACACATGTGTCAACTTGATATCACATATCCATGACTTGTGAGCTCAAGTCATCAGTTGACCTACATGCTAGTCTTCATGCATTAATATTATCCTTGAATATTAATGATTGACTAGGAATGGTTTAGTATAGTGTTCTCTACTTCATCTCACTATCGATTCAACAAATCGATATGAAGTAAATAAGAACCTACTACCCAAGGATATTATTATACTTAATTATTTGGCACAAATATAAAGTAAGTATAATAACCAAACATGTCTTTATTAATGATAGAATATGATACAAAAAGTCCTAGTCAATCATCACATAATTGGCTCTAGGGCTCCTACTAACACCTTCCTCCATATCGGATGAGTTTGTTTCGTGGATCAGTAGGTCAAATATGATTATAGGAAGTTATTTAGGAGTGTGTGATCTTCCCCATCGGAAGGAACATATCCTATATTATTGTCTTAGTATCGTGTAATAGTGAACACTTAGATGCAAATAATAGTATCCTCCCCATCGGAGTCACTGATATTATTTGTAGGGCCGAAGAGGAACCAACTATTAATTTTATTTGTCAAAAAGTTAGGTTGACAAGATAATAAAATTAATAGGTAAAACCTCCTCTTACAAATGTAAATTCGTATACGTTCACACTATCGTGGCATACGATATTTCGGTGTTTTGAGGTGTTGCTTAATTTTAAAATTATATTGTTTGAAGAATCAATATTATTTTAAAATCTAAAGTTTTGATCATTGTGATTCTTAGGATATTTCAAAGTGGCTTTCAACCCACTTGCTTTGATTTTAAAAGAAAACATACTTACTGGTTCCAACTACATAGATTGGAAACGGAACATGGACATTGTCTTGACTGCTGAGGAGTACAAATTTGTACTCTTTGAGGTCTGTTCCCCTAAATATAGAGATGATTCTAGTGAAAACGAGAAAGAGAGTTATCGGGAGTGATAAAGGCAGATGAGATGACACGGTATTACATTTTGGCTTTCATGTCAAATGTATTGCAACATCAGCATCAGGCCTTCGCTACTGCTTATAACATGATGTTCAATCTCAGGGAACTCTTCGGATACCAGAATCGGACTACTAGGCAATCTTATGCCTTAGTTGTTGAAATATATTTAACGATATTATCTACCAGTACCTGGTGTGTAGATACGGGAGTCACTGATCATGTCTGCAATTTGTTATAGGGGTTCTAAGAAACCCGACGACTAGCTGAGGGACAAATTACCGTCTACATGGGCAATGCTACGAAGGTGGCGACTATTGCAGTGGGAGACGTTTATTTATCTTTTGAGAAAAATAAATGTTTGGTTTTAAGAAATTGTCTTTATGTACCTTTATTTAGAAAGAATCTTATTTCAGTTTCTAAATTATTTATGGATAAGTATTCTATTTCTTTTAATGACAAAGTTGTTATAAAAAGGAATAGAGAGATTATCTGTTCTGGTGCGTTGGTGGCAATTTATACACTCTTGAACCAAAAACTCACACGATGCAAATAAAATTAATAACTTATCATCTAATCATAATAAGAGAAAAGAACATTCGAAAATGAATCAAACGTATCTTTTACATCTAAGGTTAGGTCATATTAACCTGAGTATGATTCAAAGGTTGATAGCCGATGGACCTTTGGGTTCATTGGCGGTGGAAGATTTCCCAACCTATGAATCTTGCTTGGAAGGTAAAATGATCAAGAGATCTTTTAAGGCCAAGGGGTATAGAGCCAAAGATGTGTTGGAGTTGGTTCATTCTGATTTGTGTGGTCTTATGTCTATCCAGGCTAGAGGTGACTTTGAATATTTCGTCTCTTTTATAGACGATTATTCAAGGTATGGATACATTTACTTGATGCGCCGTAAGTCTGAATGCTTTGACAGGTTCAAAGAATTCAAGACTGATGTGGAGAAACGTCAAGGTAAAAGTATCAAGACACTACGATCTGATCATGGTGGTGAGTATCTCTTGGGAGAGTTTAGGAGTTACTTATCAGCGGTTGGGATTCAATCTCAATTGTCCGCACTTGGTACACCCCAGCAGAACGCTGTGGCAGATCAAAGAAATAGGACTTTTATGGAGATGGTTAGATCGATGATGAGTTACTCTGAATTGCCAGATTTGTTCTGGGGATATGCTCTAGAAACGACAGTGTACATTCTGAACTTGTACCATCTAAATCAATACCCTCTACTCCCATAGAATTATGGACTGGGCAAAAACCTAGTCTGAGACATATTCGGATTTGGAATAGTCCAGCACATATGCTGAGAGAGATGTTGATAAGTTAGAATTTTGTACAGAAGTATGTTTGTTCGTAAGCTATCCTAGAGGAACGAAAGATGATTTATACGGTACTGTAATGTCTACTCTAAATTGACATGTGTCATACCTAAGTTAGACTGTAAAGAGAATAAAGTTAGGAACATGTTAATGAATGACTTATTATAAGATATTTAAAAGAGTCAATTCCAAAAACTAAAAGCTAGTATCAACTATTTTTCATAAATCATACTCAACCCAATTGAATTTCATATATTTACACCAACTAATAATTTCTTCCAAAACTAAAACTCACTAAAAATATGTCAATAACATAACTAATAAACCAAAGTTCAACTTATTTACAACTTTTTTTTTCTCTTCCAAGTCAAGGTATACTCACTTTTTATCGATTGACCACCAACCCTAATTCTGGAGCCAAAGATGCTCATATCCGACACATTATTATTGATTGGTGTTTTAGTACTCTAACAATCAACATAAGCAACAACATAGACTATAAAAAATAAACGAATTGTCAAAGTAAGAAACATAAAGGATCATGAAAAGACAAGCAAACAAAGAAACAAATTAAATTTCCAAAGATCTAAAATTAAAGCAACTTTTAACAAAATAACTTGAATGCAAACTAATGCATAAAAAAAAATGCCTCCTCAAAAATATTTCATTCAAGTGAACCATCATATTTCCTAAAAATTCAAAATGCGAGTGTCAAAATATACAAATCAAAGAGAAGTTGAACTGTGTAAGGCCTAATGGGGCTGCTCCAATGTCTTGGAGCATTTGAAAGCTGGATAAGCATACCCAAAGAACATCCTGCCATCAGAATTTTTAAACAAGATAAAGCGGATCCTTTTGAAAAGTTAGTTACAACTTTACATCTAAAATAAAAGTTAGTTACAACTTTACATCTAAAATTAATCCCATCAAATAGAAGAAGGAGAATCATTAACTTTAGTGTGTTATTGGATAAACTACACAATAGATGGAGGCCAATATTTTCGATATCATAAGATTTTTGATAAAGTTGAATAATATAAATATAATAATAATATATTAATATATTATAATAAATAAATAAAATAAAATATATTTTAATATATTATAATATAATAATATAATAAATATAATTTAATAAATATAATAAAAATATAATTTACTATATTATAATAATAATAATAATTATTATTATTATAATAGTTAAGGAGTAAAGCACATAAATACAAAATTAAAAACATGATTCATTTAAAAGGAAAAGTAAACTTACTTATGATGAGCTAGAAGTTGGGCATACATATATACTAAATCATAAAAAAAGGAAACAACTAAGTTGGAACATGAGGATAGTATGATGTGCTAGTATATAGCTTGATTTGTTGCTAGACATATTATTTACTTGGTTAGAACATGAGAATAGTATTCTTGTCTATCTTGATTTGTTAATTGCTATTGTAGGGGAGATAAGGGAACTATTTCATGATTTTTAAAATACGTCTCATCTACATAAAGAAGGAAACAAACAGCTATTAGTTGGAACATGAGAATAATACGATGAGCTAGTATTGATATCTTGATTTGTTGCGAGACATATTATTTACTTGGTTGGAACACGAGGATAGTATTCTTCTCTATCTTAATTTGTTAATTGCTATTGTATGGGAAATAAGGGAACTATTTCATGATTTTTAAATACGTCTCATCTATGGAAAGGAAACAAACAGCTATTTTATTGGTCAATAAGAAAGATCATCTCAACAATGTTTTTTATAGGAAGATACAATTCCTATACTTGAGGAATGTGCATATTAAACCAAATGGGATTTATTTAAAAAAATGGTCATATAAGAACAAAACCAACAGAAAAAAATAAAAATAAAACTTGTGAATTAAAATACACAGTGCAAACACATTTACTGCACTATGCATAGCAAAGAAGAGCAATGCAGTACAAATGTTGTGTTAAGATTTAATGGTGAAAGAAATTAAAAAAACAATTGAGTAAAATAATATGTTAGCAGAAACTCTCTAAGCGATGATAATAAACTATCAAGATAACCATTATAAACTAGTCCTGCTATCTGTAAGATGAGATTGGCATAGCCCAATGTTGATAATATAAAGCAGAGTTATCTGAAAGTCACCTTCTTAATTGGTTCCACATCTACGATTTCTTTGCCTTTGAAATCCTCATGTTGTTTGGCCTTAGATACTCTTGATTTTCGAAATGAACTTCGACCATTTTTGCTTATTGAACATTTTCTACTTCTTTGACTTTGGAATTTGTCTTCTGAGACTACTGGAATGTCATAAGGATTGTTAATCCCATCCAACTCTTTTTGTAGAGTGATATTATCACTAGTCTCAAACCCCTTCTTTTGCACAAAGGAAGCAAATTACGCATTCATTTCATTGCCTTGATGTTGTTTTCCTGTCAGCTTAGATCTAGGTCTGTCATGCTTACTTCCAGGTGCACATGTTTCAAAGTATAATATAGAACATATATTGAAGAAAAAAAACTTCAAAACTAGAATGATCAGCAAAAAATTTCATAAACAAACAATAAAGCATCTAAGCAATTAGTATAGTCTATGCATACACATAGCAATTGTAAAACAACTTAACAAGCATGTTTTATAGTAACTTAATAATTTACTTGGTAACAACTGATTTCTAGTAGGGCACCAGGTGAAAGTTCACTTTGAATGACATAAAATGCTTCTATTTTAAATAAAATAATTTGATAGAAAGAAAACACTTTAACACTTGGAATCAGTTGTCCCTTACATACTAGAACATTACTTGACCAGTTGTAATAGGACTTTCATCTATTGCAAAGTTAACTGAGAAAGGAAAAGAGTCCGACACCTGCAATCATCAATAAACATACTTAGGTATATAAACTAGGAAGACTATGTCCAGTAAATAGTTGAAACTGAACACAAAAAATGAAAGTTTCATCTAACGAAAAGAAGTATAAGAATATTTGGTAGAAGAATATTTTCATAGAGATATCGAACTGTAAACAGACAAAAATCTGAACTAATCTACAAAGAAAATTATTTTCATGAAGACACAACCCATAATGACATGTAACAATTCTGTCCCGACTATTTGGGATAGGGAACAAAGATCTTATACTATCATTAAACTCTATGTAATGATTACATAAGACTTAGGAGGTTCTTTAACATTTGAATCATTCACTTCTATCTTATCAACAATACCTATGTAAATATTTTCTTATTAAATAATAAATTCAAAACATCTAAAACTTAGCAAAAAAATTTCTTCAAGATAAATAATAAAAGAATCAATAGATATACTTCACAAACAGACAAGAATAAAAAGATGTAAGAATGCAGAAAAGTAATTGTGGTACTAAAATCAAAATATTCAACAAAAGATTCTTATAAGATAAGAAATACTACAAAGCATGACTAACAATGCCGGAAAAAAATAAATACTAACTAGGAGAATGAGACAATTAATGAGCATCAATGCTAGGAGAAAATCATCCAACCAATGAGCAATAGAATCATATACATAGTTTTAAAAGAATATAGAGTTCATGAGACAAGCATTAGTGGAAGTGGACTTCATCAAATAATATTGGCAGGGAATCATAGATTACAATATATAATTGCATGTTTAATGGGATAGTTAATGACCATAATTTCACCGAAGGCATTAATATTTTGCTCAAGTTATCTAGATTCTGAAGGCATATAGAGGCTACAACTTTATTGTACTCGGTTAAAATAATGTCACCTGATTGAGATAACTCTAACAAATAAAGTTTTAACTTCCCGGAGCAATTGTTGATCACTTTTTCACCCGTTTTGCATATCGCAGGTGAGATATCCTAAGATTAAAATTTAGCTAAGTTTAAGAGATATTTAGTCATTCAAACTAGTAACTTTCAGGAGATAGGAATTTACTTTGTTATCACTTTTGACACTATTTAGAAGACATAAAAGTAGCTCCAAAGAAATCTCTTCACTATCTTCTAACACAAGTGTCATTATCTTTTCCATCGAGGAAAAGATCTTATTAGAATGATTTGGCCTGTTTAAAATATACTTAACAATTTCTGTTGCAAAGGATGAAGAATTCACAAGTATCAGGAAGTATGAAAATAAACAAACTATTACATGAGCAAAACACTGATAGAAATAAAAAATTCCTCTTACACCTAACAAGAGGATAAATGAGTGAAAAGGAATAAAAAAGATTATTACCTTGCATTTGGTTGGGGGTTATCCTTGATAACCTTGGTTATCCATCCAAGGTTATCAACAAAAATCTTGTTTGGTTTAGATAATCAGCGATTCCCAAGTAATGATCGATGTCCGACACGTCAGCAAAAGGGGCATGCAACCAGGAATCAGAAAATCTTAGGAAAGTAAGGTTTTTCTTGATTCCGGGGTTATGGAACTTATCTTTCCAAAATTATCCTTGAATATTTACATTTAAGACGAAAATAATCATTACAATTTATTAACTTCCGAAAGCATTATTCGCGATCGACGACCGACAACGACGACCAACGACCCCCGTCGGTGGTGGTCGCTCCGGCGGCCGACGACCACAGCCGACGACCACCGCCGGCGGCCGGCGACCGGCGACCACCGCCGGCGGCCGGCGACCACCGTCGGCGACAATCCCCGGCAACCACCGCCGGCAGCGATGATCACCACCGCCGTCGGCGATGATCCCCGGCGACCACCGCCGGCCGACGACCACCGCCAGCGACCACCGACGACCACAGTCGGCGGCGGTGGTCGTCGGCGATCGCCGGCGACCACAATCGGCGGCGGTGGTCGCCGGCGATTGCCGGCGACCACCGCCGGCGGTCGGCTCCGACAATCGACTGCCGGTGTTGGACACCGACTGCCTACGCAGACACCGACGATCAACGTCGACGCCCTTAAGTCTAAACAAATTATTTAAACAAATTCTAAAAGGTAATAAGGTAAAATATTATATTAGGTTATAGACTATTATCTCCAAACAAACAAGATTTTATTTAATTACCTAAATTGAACCAAACAACTTCAGGATATGTTTCATTCCCCATAACCTTGGTTATGTGATTACTTGGTAATGACATAACCGAGGTTACATATGATAACTTGAACTAAATGCACCCTAAGTCTTTAGGAAATGACAAAAAAATTTCCAAAATTAAAAAATCACATTCGAGATCCAACATCAAGACACATGAATGAACTTGTGATAGGATATTAGAAGCAAACATTCTACAAGGCTCAATTCCCGAACCCCTTGGCAAGCTCAATAATTTGACTCGCATGTAAGATGGACTCATGCACTCTGTCACTAGTTTTGATATATATATACATAGTGTTCATTACAAATTGCTTTCATCAAATAATCTGACAAGGGAAATACCAAAATCACTTGGCAATCTCCACAATTTAAAAGACTTGTATGTTACATCTCTTGTATCTCATCGATATACAAGTATTTTTTTCTACTCAAAAGTCTAAAACTTTAGCTGAGCAAGTTAAGCATTGAACATTCATCTGCAAATTAATTTAACAACATACTTGTGTGACAATATTTTGTCATAAGTATTCATAAATAAAAGCCTAGCAAGCTACACATTAATTGCACATTCATCTACAAACTTAATAAATTAATGTGTAGATTTTTATCATTAATAATCAACCTTATTGATTAAAATAAGTTACCATGGTAAATATGAAGCAATCCTCCTTATTTCTGCAGTATAAATGGTGGAAGTAAAGGTTTATGATTATCTTCACAAGTAAAGCTGCATAAAGAAGTTTATGTAAAGTGTCAAACACATAAAACATTTGCTTGAACCAATGAAATTCAACAATTTAGTTGTACTGCATGCTTAAACTATTTTGCTTTTCTTTTTCTAGTAGAATAGATGGAAACCCAATTTCTGACAGAATACCAAGTTTCATTGGTAACTGGACAAATCTTAAATGCTTGTAAGTCGTTAATCATTGCTATTCTAAATCAAATGTTAATCATCCAAAATCTTGTCAGTCTTCTAACTCTACCTCTGCACAACAACTCAAATCAAGAAAACAAAAAAAAATGGAAATAACGATTCTAGGGTTTCACGTCAGTAGCTCACCAAGGACGTATCCTAAGTTATGCATCCTCTCCTCAAGGTCGGCGATGTATCTCTAGTTGCTCTTGAAGACCACGTTGTAGTCGATGAGGAGCTCTTTGAAGGAGACGATGCTGAAGGCCGTGGACTTAAGGAGGTTGAGGTCGGCATTGCATAAAGAGATTTGTTGCTCGACTGATTACAAGAAGATAGATGCAGCCAAATTTGGAGGAGAAAGAAGGATCATATCTGAGTTTCACCATGTAAATCCATAGATGGAGTGAGGGGAAGCTAAAATCCCTTTTCTTCATAACGTTACAGAGGGAAATCAAGCGGCGTCAGATAAAGTCGGAGAGGAATTTGGAGGCGGAGTCGACATGATAATAGAAGGTGGAGAGGGAACGGCAAAAGGTGGAGCTTGGCATAAGACAGAGCTCGTGGCTATACGATTTGGAGGTGATTTCGAGTAAATACTTTTTAGGGTTAAGATTTTTCATTTATTTATTGTTTTTGTGATAAATAATGAAAGTCACACATGTGTTTGAATTTCTAGTGTGAATTTTGGAGAAAAAAAGATAATGGTTGGAATTACATTTAAACGATTTAAAATCGTTGTCTTTTTATCAAAATAAAAACAGATTTATGTACAATTATTCTAATTGTTATGAAAATTTTCTTATTGATAACGGTTCATTTAACCATTGTCTCAACTGTTGTTAAAACAAAAAAAACTCAATAAAAGATAATAGTTTGGAAAATCACTGTCGAATACGTTGTTATTTTAAAAAATCGTTGTGTTAACGATAATGGATAATATAAAATCGTTGTCTTTAGTGTTATGTGTTTGCTAATAGACAACGATTTGGTCAAAAATCATTGTCTTTTGTAAAATTAACAACAATTTAGCAAAAAATCATTGTTTTTTGGTATTGTTAAAGATCATTTTTCTTGTAGTGGAAGCTTCCACTAATATAAGTCCCGGAAAAGAGTTAAGTCACATTTGATTCTTATATTACAAGAGGTTGTATCCACTACTTAAACCCGTGACAGTAAGATCACTTGACAATAACTTTATTATTATGCTAAGACTCCCCCGATGAAAGTAATAATAAAATAAAATAATTCTATACATAAGATAGCAAATAATGTTGACGCAATACCAAAAGTGAAATCACAAACCATATAAAAATTTAGACGAAATTGATGAAGTGAAGATATTAATTTTATCAAGAAGAGAAAACAAAGTTCATATAAAAAAATTATTAGAGCAAAAGATGATATCACTCACCCCAAACGGTTCAGTATCATCGGTCTCATAATAAAATATAGATAGGTAAATCACGAGGGACATTTTATCTTAACGAAACGGCCTTTTATATGACGAAGGTCAAACACCCAATGAAATATTGTATACCTGTTGAAAATTAACATTAAGACCTATTGAAATAAACATCCATATTAATGGTTCAATATATATACGAGTTTACCTTTGTAGACTCATTATCAACTACACTAGGAAAAACACACCACTACTTGTGAATCACAATAATCCCATTGTCTAGAGCCAAGTGGCATGAGATGGATTAATATCTCTAATGAGTTTCTTTAACATGAATCCCAGAGGAATGCTTTAGTCGAGCTGTTTGTTGCCGCAGAGCCTAAGTTCACAAGTGTATCATGAGTAAGCTTGAAGATGACAATACGAGCTAACAGTGGAAGGGTTGTGTTGTTGGAAATAATGATTATTTTGTGTAGGCTTTCCCTAGGATGAGATAATATTTATTGTAAATACATATAATTTTAACCTTAATTATCTATATATAATTAAGGACTCAAACTTAAAAGATTAATGTTGTCATTATTCTTAACTATAAAGTAAATATATCACTCAATCTGTTTAGAAGTCAATTAAAGTTTTGATAAAAAAAAATTGAAAAGTGTGTATTTAGGTTAGAGATTTTGTATGTCAAACATAATCTGCACAGCATGATATATAAAAAGTTAAGACATACGAATTGTATATAACATCTGAATTTTATCAGAGACTAAGCTATTTTTGGTAGGGTGTAATCCACCCTGTAATGTAATCAAGATTATATTACAAGTTGGATTCTTTTGTTTGGAATAACTTTAAAATTATAATGTAATGTAATCTCGATTACAAAAGAGGTTGATGATTTGTAATCTGGATTACAAAACAAAACTTATGTAATCTGGATTACATTACAGCTTGTAAAGTCGTTGACCGGGCGGCGACAATTGTCGGTCGCCGGCGGTTCGCCGGTCGCCCGGCGGCGGTCGTCGATCGTCGCCCGGCGGCGGTCGTCGATCGTCGCCCGGCGGCGGTCGTCGATCGTCGCCCGGCGGCGGTCGTCGATCGTCGCCCGGCGGCGGTCGTCGATCGTCGCCCGGCGGCGGTCGTCGATCATCGGCCGCCGACGTGAGTGGGGTCGCTGGCCGCCGGCGGTCGCCGGTCGTCGGTCGGCGGCCGACCGGCCGGTCGCCGTCCGGTCGCCGGCCGTCGACGGCGGTCGCCGGCCGGTCGACGGCGGTCGCCGGCCGGTCGACGGCGGTCGCCGGCCGGTCGACGGCGGTCGCCGGCCGGTCGACGGCGGTCGCCGGCCGGTCGACGACGGTCGCCGGCCGGTCGACGGCCGATCGACGGCGATCGCCGGCCGATCGGCGACGGTCGTCGGTCGTCAATCTTGATTACATTACATGATGAATTACCTCTCACCAAACAAAGGAATCCAACTTGTAATGGTTATCAAAGATTACATACAATTCATTATCAAACATAACAATGTAATCAAGATTACATTACATTACAAACTTGATTACATTACAGACCCGATTATATTATTCCCTATCAAACGTAGCCTAAATGTGATCAAATAATAGGCAATACAAGCTAGACTTAACTTTATTATTGTATGCGACCCTAGAAATTATGAGTAATCTCATAAATAATCTCTGATGCATAAATATCATTTTATTCATCAACACATTGCAACAAAAAAATCAAACGTTGGCCTTCCCACAAGAAGGATTTCATAATAGAGAGATAAATCAAAAATTATAATAAAACTATAATTGACCATCACGTGGAAGGACATTATATATGATTTTTTTCGAAATTCAATGCATACCCATGTCAACAATGCTTTCAGATAGCCAACTTAGGGCAATTTTATTCATCAACACATAATTATGAACAATATTGTAGGATTTAGCAAATCCAAGCAAGCCACTAACAATATCGTCATGACCATTATATAGTCTACGATAATAGCATGCCATATTGCTGAAAGTAAAAGCAAACCATCAAACACTTGGGAGGCAAATACAGCTGCTTCTCCCCGAGCATTCCACGCACTTTATTGGTATTATAGTATTATTATATAGCGCTTTGCCGTAATCGCTCAGGCGTAGGGAGCCTTGTCCACGCCCTCCTGATGGCGGAACCACACGGTCGTCTCCACCTCGGCAGCGCCGCTCCCTGGACCAGCGACAAGCTTAGCGCCGCTCCCTGCCTCGAAGGCGCTGCCGTTGTCAGCCGGGCCGAAGACGCCGGTGGTGGGGTGTGGGCCCCAGTACTTGTCAGAGCTGCTGGCGTTGATCACATAGTCCGGTACCACGCTGGGGCGGACGTGCTCGTCCACGTTCTTGTCGTACGACGAGTCGTGCACCGCCCTGGATCTGCAAAATGGGCACGCGTTACACGGGAGTGCGACAGGAGAATCTGTTTGCTGACTCGCGATGATACAGGATTAGGTCTGTCTATTTGGTGGGTTGGAGCCCACTTTTATATTTAAGAAATTAAGAAAAGGTGGGACCCAGATTGTCGCGTGCTGTGCTGTCACACCTCCCTTGATGTGGATGAGCATGCCCATCGACGGGCGTACCTGTGGATGTTAACCGTACGAATTAACAGACCCACTGCGTACGATACTACGCGGCGGTGCACATCAAAAAATGGCAATCCAACAAACAGTTGTTTCACTTGTTTTTTAAAAAAAAAGGGAAAGCCACTCAACGGCGAAGCTGTGTGAGATCGGGAACTGGAAGAGAAAAAGACAAATAGAAACGTATGGAAAATGGATCTACTGAAACATTGTTCTATATGGATCAGATGCACGATTTCGCAGTCCATTTATAATAAAAGAAATCGATAAAACGTTTAAGCCAATAGCATGATCCAGAAAAAGTTGGCTCTACTTCACATCCAAATTAATTCATGCGAAATCAAAAGGGTTCAGAAAATAAAGACATGTAATGTTCTTTTGGGCGAAATAAGAGGACAAGAACATGATGGAAGAGTAGATCTATGCAGATATAGAGTAGCGTTGAAGGTCTTTAATTAGGAGAGCACAAGAAGTTAATTTACCTGCAAGAAATCACCGGAGAGGCGACGGAGAAGGCGGGGAGAGGCAAAGCGGCCCTAACCTGGTGGAGGAATCGCTTCCCGAGGCTTCCTGCAGCAACCGATCGCCAGTTCAAGTAGGCTGCCATACAAGGAAGAGAAAGACGTGGGAGTCGAAGAGAAAGGGCGGAGCGAATAAAGAGAACCGGTGAGCCTACCGAGGCCACGCTTATTCTTGGACAAGTATTTATAGCAGTCCCCACTCACGCCGTCAACATCTGTTAACGGAGACTGACTACCCTATCAGACGTCGCACGAACACCGTTTTCAAATGACGAAAATGACCTTCGTATGCCTTTTTAACGTTAGAACATTTAATATTGTCCGCTACTTTTCTAACTTTGTTCCCACCATTCTCATCTACTCATGCTCACTGCTGACTCAGCAGAGGGCCCGCCAACAATCACACCGGACCCACTCTATTCCGTGCTGCACATGTACTGTGGGAGTACACGAAAGAAACGAGAACCTTCCAAAAATGAGAAGTGACGAAAATACCCTACACTGTTTAAAATATTTACCAATTGCCTACGCGAGGAAATAAGCTAACAAGGGTAAGCGGAAGTCCGACTCTCGTATTTATTCGTTGCTATTACCCCAGACACAGACGCGTACGCGTGCGAGCGTTATCTGGCCGTTCCGGTATGTATCTAACGTGTCGGTTGTGATCGCGCGAACGTGTAGACGGGCAACGAGATACATTCACGCGCCCACCAACTTCTAGTGAGAGAATATTAATTTCTGCATTATTGAAAATTATTGACAATTTTATTTTGACGGTATTATATGAGAAAAATATTCTAAATTTCTGCATGTAAACTAAACCTTTTCCTCAGTCCTGTATCTAAAAAAATTTATTTCTACTCCCTACATATAATATTTCATGTATTTCAACTACAGATTTATCGAATTATTCCTTAATTTTTTTAGGTACAAAAAGTCTGAAATAAAGTATAATTCTTTCTAAATTTAGCATCATTTAATTAAAATTTAATATATTTTATATCAAATTAAGTATAGCCTAATCAATTCATCCTAAGCTAATTAATTGATATAAACTCCTAATCAATTAGTCCGGTGGAAAAAGAATTGTGCTCAATTTGATAGAATATATATTAAATTCTAATTGAAATATATTGAATTTAGGAAGAATTATATTTATTTTTGGACTTTTTATACGTATAAAAAGTGTGGTACTTAATTTAATAAAAAATATACTAGATTTTAATTATATGACACTGAATTTAGGAGGAACTATACTTAATTTAAAATTTTTTACCTAAAAATAATAAGAGCAATTAGGTATGAACTCGTAATCAATTAGTCCGGTGGAAAAAGAATTGTGCTCAATTTGATAGAACATATACTAAATTCTAATTGAAATATACTAAATTTAGGAATAATTATATTTTTTTTGGACTTTTTATACGTATAAAAGTGTGGTACTTAATTTGATAGAAAATATACTTGAAAATATACTAGATTTTAATTATATGATATTGAATTTAGGAGGAACTATACTTATTTTGGACTTTTTATACATAAAAATAATAAAGATAATTAGGTAAAGTAATATTTATTAGAAAGTTAAAGTAAATAAAATTTTGTATGTAAAATATGGAAATAAATTTTCTCTGATATAAAATTCAGAATAAAATTTAAAATTTAATTAAAGATTTAAAGATAATTTCTCGTTAATTTTTTCGAAAGGGAAAATTTGACAAAAGAATTATTATTCTCTCTGCCCCTACCGGCTGGCACGGGGAATGGATATGGCTCAACTACATATCTAGACGTCACTTCTAAACCGACAAATACACGTAGTTGCTCTTTATTGAAAGTTGAAAGTAGGGTCACCTCGCATGGATACTGCGAAAGTACGTTTGTCCAATTTTTTTCAGTATTTAAAAATCAAATGATGAATTTTTTTAATAGATAATTAATTTTAAAACGCCGAGTTGAAGGTTTGATTATTTACTTTGAGTATTTTTTATTTATTTTGATAATCTATTAAAAATTTATAGAGACTGGGTTAGTTATTTAAATTAATCAGTAGAAATTGAATATAAAATAATTAATATACGGGCATAATTGTAAAAATTGGAACGGATTCCTATCAAACTATTTGTGGTCATATTTGCTTTTTGAATTCAATGGGAATTTTTTTTTATGAGGTTGAGTTCATCATCATTAAAATTAATCAATTTTAAAAATTAAATTATTTGATTGAAAAAAATGAACCATCAACTAGTTAGGATGAACCGGTCTACCTACTGCTGTCATGAATTGATCCGTCTGTCTGATGACTCCGGTCGAAAGGAATTGCATGCAGTTTAGGACTAATTACAAATAAATTATTACGTAAAAGTTGATTAATTGCTGAAACATATATATATGCCGGGGATGGATGAAGTAAAGTTGGTCGTGAAAATACCTCGTGGGCCCGGGACAGCTGGCAATCTATCTCCGGGCGGAGGAATATGATCTAGGCTTCAGTTGGGGGAGGCAACTGGTCAAATCGTTAGTTTGAAGTTTGACGAAGCTTGTAACTCCATTTTCTAGAAAAAGGATCGATTTTTTACTTGGAAGGAAAGCAACTAACGTAACGGCGTCTTAATTAGGGAATATTCTTCGGAATCCGGGTTCTTAGATTCCGCGTCGAATTAATTTGTCAAGGTTTGACGATAAGATCTTGGCCGCTCGCCAATATTAATTGACTATATATGTTCCTTTTGTTAAATAGTCAAAAAGTTGTAGCATGTAGCATGAAGTTAATCCAAAAGTCACTTTGCATTTCTCTTTTTTTGATAAGTAGGTAGTTATACATGAGAAGTACGCAATTAGTCTATCTACATAAGCACCAAGTTTACTCCAAATTCATTTTTTTTCATTTTATTCTTATTCATATTCATGTGTTTCTTTTTTTCGTTTTTACGTTCTCATTCTAGATGCTATCACAAACCACAATAAATCCAAAATTTACTCTCTGTCTGTCCTATAAATATATATGTAATTAACTAATAGTATTATAAATTAGATGGGCCTATAAACTTAAATAAAGAGATAGATATAGCTAGTCAAATTAAAGATATTGAATATCAAAATAAATTTCCACCAACATATTTCAATGTCTGCTTACTATTGATGTTGCTTGGCTGATACATACATCCACCAATTGGACATTTAGAATTATGTCAAAACTCTTTTGTGTTGGCTCTGGGATGAATTGGCGGTGATCCCAGGCCAGCTTACGTGTAATCTGGCCTGACAGCCTGACGCTCAGTCAGAAGGAAGGTGGCTAGTGATCTGAACGATCCCGTTAGGTAGGGGCAGCGGGCTTAGGCCCCCGGGCTTCCACGGCAAGGCCCACATAGTCCTGTAGCAGCTCTCTCCTAAGCCAAATGGTCTAAGACTCGCCCAGGTTCGGCTCCTCGCCGACGCGTGGCGGCCCGCGCTCCGGGAATAAACCTGAGCCAACGGAGATGTCACTCAGTGCCCCAGTCGGCACCCACATAGGGCCTCAGCCGGCCTCGTTACTCAGTACCCCAGTCGGCACCCCCATAGGCCCTCAGCCGGCCTCGTTAACCAGTGTCCCAGTCGGCACCCTCATAGGCCCTCAGCCGGCCTCATTACTCAGTACCCCAGTCGACACCCCCATAGGCCCTCAGCCGACCTCATTAACCAGTGCCCCAGTCGACACCCCCATAGGCTCTCAGTCGACCTCGTTAACCAGTGCCCCAGTCGGCACCCTCATAGGCCCTCAGCCGGCCTCGTTACCCAGTGCCCCAGTCGGCACCCTCATAGGCCCTCAGCCGGCCTCGTTACTCAGTGCTCCAGTCGGTACAACAACTCCCTGACACTGGACTACCAGAAGTTGTACGGGGTCGGGGCAGGACCTTGGTCATCCTGGTCCCCAGTGGCGGATATCTCGTTGAGGTATTGATCTGCCTGCCGCATCTTGTCCCCCGTACCTCGACCACATGCCCTGGTATCAGGCCAAGCAACGACGCCGACTCTTAAGTTGACAGTGCCCCTTTCCTTAATACAGCATGTGTCACTTTACCCTGCCATCACTGGACATGCATTATCCTGTCCTCGCTATACAACAGCAGGTGGCAGGCAGGGCAGAACCTGTCAGCTTCCCCGGCTACATATACCTCTCACTTCGCATTTCCCAGGTACGCGCGATAGTGCAATTTTCATACTGTTCTATTGCCTTCCATCGCCACCGTCGTGTACTGACTTGACCGTTGGAGTGCCTGACCGGAGATTTTTCCGGCGGGTTCTAACGGTCTTTGTCTCGTAGGTTGAAAGCGACCCAGCTCGTCAGGCTACCTCAGCGACCTCGTCCTTCCCGGAGGCTTACTCAATTGTAAGGGCGTCCGACTCACTTTACGACAGGATCAGACGGAGATAAGGGGCCAACGAATTACCTTTTGCCACCAAGAATTATGTCAACACGGAAGCTTCGCTTAGCCATGCATGCATCTCATGTATGTTAATAACAAACATCCTCCTCATATAATTAAAATGATGCATATATATGAAATGGAACGCATCAAAGGATTTCTTCTAATTAAGCGAGCGATTCCGTATTAAAAATCTTCAAAATTTAAAGTGTATATATATATATATATATATATATATATATATATAATATATATATATATATATATATATATATAATTTTAATTCTAACGAAGCAGAATTTAAAACGCACATTCATTGATAGAAAATTTTTAATTAGGTTTATATTTACATTAAATAATTTTAATTGACCTAGTGTATATATATGTGTGTTTATTTTAATAACTCTTAGATTATTTTTTATGGATATAAAATATTTTATTAAGTATCTGATTTTCTTTATATAAACGACCACTTGCCTAATTGTATCTTACGGTAAGAGTTGGGATTGACAAATATTAAACAGTATTATCTTTTGCTCCAAGCCTCCAACATTACTAAATGATTCAATAATCTATTAAAAACAAGATGTATATTTATTTATTTATTTAATAGTGATATGATCGAATTATATATATACTCAAGAAGGGCAGATTTACATAAAATTTTTTAATATTATTATTTATATATAGAAAAAATTTGTTTTCTTACTCGTATATATAATTTGGTTTTTTAAAAGATAAATATGTATATTTGGTCTAAAAGTAAATTTTATTTTTTTTAGCATACATCTCGAGTTTAAACTCTTTGGATAACTAAATTTTAATTTATTTTATATTTCAACTGAATATATATTATGCATCTTAGAAAATTTGAAAAGGTCATTATTACACAAAAAAATTTAATAATTATTTTTATATATAATATTTTTAAATTTTAAATCTTAGATCTGCCTCAGTATATACTATATGATTAAAATTCACACACACAATGTCAATACTATTATTTTGCAGTAAGATATTGGCTTTGCATGAATCTTGTCTTTTATGAATATAAAAATTGATTTCCATATTGCAGAAGAAAAAAGTATAAGTGGCCTTTATCCGAGCACGGTGTAGGACCAAGACATTTGATTGATTCGAAATTCAATTGGAATAAAGACATTTTATAGTGAATTTTAGACTGTGAAAATTGATTGCTGGGCGAATTATCATAAGCGCTTTCGAATTTGTCCAGTCAATGAATCGGAAAAAAAATCGGTCATCTCTAAAATTAAAATTAGTCAGGTTTGTAAATATCTGAATTAATGAAAAAAATACAAACTGAAATGATTGAACCTTCTTTGGTCTTCACGTTCACAGCTCAGGAAAGGATCAGTTTATGAGTATACGCAACAAATTGAGAATCAGTAACATCCTCCTTAACTTGAGGCGCACTATTACAAAATATCTTATATTAATTATATATTTTTTAAAAAATATTTTTTATATTAATTATGAATCAAATCTCTAAAAACAAGATTACAATATATATACAGAAAAATTATCCTAAATTCTCTAGATATAAACTCAACTTTGTCTTCAATCTATGTGTCAAAAAAAAATTTGAGATTTCAATATTACTCAGTCTTTTAATTATATATATATATATATATATATATATATATATATATATATATATATATATATATATATATATATATAAAGCAAACTGAATCAAAGCAAAGTGAATCAAAGCAAATTTTGTGTGTGAACAAAATTATTGAAAATGTTAGGGTTAGGGCTTGACCTGCGTTCACCGCGAGGGGGGAGGCGGGGAGAGGAGTTGGCGCGAGAGAGAGAGCCTTACCTTGCGGCGCGAGCCTGACCTTGCGGACGCGAGTGAGGGAGGGAGGCGGGAGAGCGCCGGACGCGAGAGAGGGAGGGAGGAGGGAGAGGAGGACGCGAGAAAGAGAGGAGTCGGCGGGGGTTAGGGGGCTTGCTTCGGCGAAAGACGAACTCGGCGGAACAGGAGTCGAGACGAGTATGAGGGTTTTGGGTAGTACATGAGGGTTTTGTATGCCACGATATCAATTTATCTCGCAAGGTCCGTAGATGGTCTGCACGTAAGGTCCGCATGTGATCAGTTATATATATATATATATATATTTTGCACAATATTAATAATATGGTATCAATATCACTCAGTCTTTTAATAAGATACATATCCCATTATTCATTTAACCAAAACTAAATAACCAGTTGAAGGATGCTGCATGCATGGGATTTCAGCACAAAATATATCGAAAAAAAATAAAAGATTGTGCTAATTTAAATTCTACAAACTGACCAATTATTATACAACTGTAGTTGATGTTGTAGCTTCTTAAATAATTCTTGTCAATTGAAGCTAAGCATCACTGACACCGTTAATAAAAACTAGATCACACTGCGTACAACATTCAATGTAGAAATTTTTTAATAATCATTTCTACAATTTATATTATATATTATTCTAACAATAATCTCCTAACTTGGTGGATATATAGTATTCGGTAATTTATCAAAGGACGTACATCAGAAATGAAAATTATCAATTGGCGTACTATAGTTTTTATTTTACCAAAGGGCGCAGCCCTTTAAGTGAACTTCCTATTATACCTCTCCCGTCATAAAATACCTTTTTCTATTCTCATTTTCGAGACATCCGAACCACTTTAGCAGTAAAGTAATATTTTGTGGTTCGGGTGGGCAGGTAGTCGAATTTTTCTCCATTCCCTCTCAGCGCAACAACGTAAATGGTATTGTCGAAGGAGGAGGACATTGTGCGTGCCCTAACTGTGCTATAGTCGCGAGCTCATCCCTCGAATCCCTCCGCCCAACCAAAACCTAGGCAAGTATCGAAAGTGTTAGTGTGTGATCCTGAGGCGGCTTTAAGTGTTAACGTTGAAGTCCAAACTGTTCGGCACTATCAAAGTAGGGGTTAGAGTTTATGCACGGTTGATTTTTATGATAATGACAGGAAAAATATCTGTGGGTGGTTCATCGTTTCTTCCTTGGCATTATTCACCAAGGTATGTTAGCGATAGGCTTAGGTAAGAACAACATAGTTTGTGAAAATGTTTAAACTTATTTTTGCTGAATAAATTTGTAATGTATAAAAACTGTAGGGTTCAGATGACTTTGGATAAAAATTACATTGGTGTAGTATTTTAGGCAATTTTAAACTTTTTTTTGAAGCATTTGAAATTTTAAATGATCGACACATTGCGAAAATCAAAGAGTCGCCCTTCAGTTTTTTCTTAGACATACAAGAATTGCAGCATATCCGTGGAATTTTGGTTAATATATTTGAAAGTTGGGATTCAACCTCGCAAGTTTTTAAATTCTCAGGTAATAGTTTAAATTATGATTTGTAAACAATATCTATAGTAAAATAAAACTTAGATATAGATGACCTTAAATGATTTATATTTAATCAATTTAAATGATATTTTAGGCCTACCGAGGGCTTGAAGTGAAATTCAATTAAGGTCCTCGGTAGGCCTGAAATAAAATCATTTCAGGCCTACCGAGGGCCTGAAGTAAATCACTTCAGGCCCTCGGTAGGCCTGAAGTATTTTATAACCCCACTTATTGAAATCAGAAATACTATTTGTTATTTTCAGCGTGGACTGTGCCTTCTTTGTGATGCAATACGTCCGATGTCTCCTATACGATGAGAAGATGGATTTTAAACAAGGAGATATGACGAAAATAAGATTTTATCTGACAGTTAATATTATGAGGGACATGTATTGTAAAACATGAGACTCAATCACTTGAAGTATTGTTGTAAAAAAAATCCTTTGCTGGTGATTAGCTCATTTTTTTTTTTTTTTTTTGACATTGTATTATGTAAAAAACCATGAGATTGATACATCACTATGAGCTAACAAGAATATTGTTGAATGAAAGGGTTAAGGAATTACTTTCAATTATTGAAAAAGGGCATGGAGGCTCAAGAAAGCTATCCTGTAGTCGTTCTTCTTTCTGATCCAGTATCTTGTAGAACAAGGAGAGGACGGGACCGAAATCGGTATGATTACAGGGATACTTCAATTGACAGTCCAGTATGGCACCAGCTATTACCTAAGGGGAAGCGGAGCAATAAACAAATATCAAAAGTCATGGACAAGGGAAAAAGGAAACTTAGTGAGGAGGATATGGATGAAGCAAGAGAAACCATTACTGTAATGGAAGTAATGTCTGAAGAAGATATAGAGGAGGAAAAAAGAAGGACCTCCGAACCATACAAAATGAGGCAACAAGGCATTGATGTATGTGAGTTATTTTCATATAAATTAAGTCAAATTTATTGAATTTGGTCATTAATTAGTTTGGGCTAAATTTTATCGATGTAGTTTGTGAAGAAGCATTTTATGAATTCAAAGAAGAAAAATCAAGATAAAGTAGTGGGCTACCTGATAAATAAATTGGAGAACCTATAGTAAGTTATGAAACATAGTTTAGTTAATATATTTTGGTCTTTAATATATAATCTTATCAATTTACTTGGCAGGTTGGCTAATGAATTTATCTGGGAGGATGCACCCTTTGCTTTGAATTTGCATTCATTCTTACAAATCCTCAATGGAGAGGTTTTTACAAAAGGCGAGGTCATTGATGCCTTCTGTAAAATTATATTTAGGGGAGCATCCACATGTGGTAGGCCATACAACAAGTCAATATATTGTTCAACCTTCTTCACAATAAGTGATGTAAATTAGTATCAATTAATAGATTGTAGAAGACGTAATATTTTAATGTGGGTATTAATAATTTTGAGTATGCAAATTTTTAGGCTTCACTAAGATCGTCAAGAAAATTTTCCCTGCAACAAGTGATGAGGACTGATATGATAGAACAAGGGTTTAGATATATTTTAATACTTTGTGCAGTGGTAATACACACTTTCACTTGTTGGCGGTGGATACAGAAGCAATGACTTTCAATCATTTAGATTCTCTTGCTAGTGGTCGTAAATATAAGAATGATTTTGACTCAGCCGTGAGCTACCTACCTTTATTCATATATATGTTCATCATTTGGTCTAAAATGTCATTGAAATTCATGATATATTTTACAGGTAAAAGAACTTAAACAATATACTCGCGAGGAACTTACGACTATTCATCCATATCTACAAAGTCATCATCCCTTGGACAAATGGCCCTCCGTCAGACAAAAATGTCCCCAACAAGAATATAGGTAAGTAACTGAGGAAGAGTTTCAAAATTTTAAAATTATGAAAGTATTTTATAACCCCACTTATTGAAATCAGAAATACTGTTTGTTATTTTCAGCGTGGACTGTGCCTTCTTTGTGATGCAATACGTCCGATGTCTCCTATACGATGAGAAGATGAATTTTAAACAAGGAGATATGATGAAAATAAGATTTTATCTGACAGTTAATATTATGAGGGACATGTATTGTAAAACATGAGACTCAATCACTTGAAGTATTGTTGTAAAAAAAAATCCTTTGCTGGTGATTGAACTCCATTTGTATCCAAATTTTGTATTTTGTAGATGTTGTCATATGAATATAATTTATTGTAAAAAAACAAAACAATTGTGTGATGGTGATTCACATCCAGTTGCTGCAATGTTGTGTACCAACTGATATGGTAAGATAACATAACTCATAATGATTGGGACTAAGTTTGCACACCAGAAATAACATCTCTTTCGTTAACTCTAACTACTGATATCGAGTATGGACATATCCAAGTATCGAAGGTCCATCAGTGGGTTTCGGTAGAAACCCACTACCGAAACCCACTGATGGATTTACAACACTCCTATTGCAACATAATTTGAAATTTTGACTTAATGGTCTCGATGGAATTGAAATTTGGTATGCATTCTGTATTTAGTTAGTAAGATGGATTATGTCTACCATTAATTTAATATACTTGTTTCAAATTTTAAAAACTGTAATACTGTTTTGATAAAATTCAGGCCCACGGTGAGCCTGAAATAAAATGATTTTAGGCCCACGGTGGGCCTGAAATCACTTCAATTCAGGCCCAGTGTGGGCCTGAATAGCTTCATTTCAGGCCCACCGTGGGCCTCAACTGGGAAAATTTCAGGGTCTTTATTAACCATAAAATCCTTTTACTTTAAGTTGGTGAACAATAAATTTGTAATTGTATAGGTGTATAGATCTGACTGTTAGTAGGAGCCCTAGAGCCAATTATGTGATGATTAACTAGGGACATTTTGTATCATATTCTATCATTAATAAATGCATTGTTATTATACTTACTTTGTATTAGTGTCAAATAACTAAGTATAATAATGTCCTTGGATAGTAGGTTCTTATCTACATTATATCGATTGGTTGAATCGATAATGAGATGATGTAGAGAACACTACTCTAAACCATTCCTAGTCAAGTATTAATATTCAAGGACAATATTAATGCATGGAGACTAGCATGTAGGTCAACTGATGACTTGAGCTCACAAGTCATGGATATGTGATATCAAGTTGACACATGGGTATACATTGGAAAATGTGTACCGAATGATCCGCCATGAGAAAGTTTCATAGATTGTCATATGAGTGTCATAAACTTTCTCATGTGACTATTAGTATGAATAGTCCTTAGACCTGAAGTCACTAAGGTTCCCTACATAAGGAGTTATGTACTTTGGTATCGTCAAACGTCACCCGTAACAGGGTGGACTATAAAGTGATCACTAGGTATGTAATGAATTATGCGGAGGGATGTGAGTGATATAGATGGGATCTATCCCACCCATATGATGGGAGTGATATCTGTGGGCCCCTTGATCGAATAGGACTACTGAAACGCATGGTCATGCTCAAATGAGTCAATATGAGATATTGAGCTCATTTGTTTGAGTGAGTATACTCGGGGACCAAGAAACACAAGATTGATTGAGGATGACACGGTCTATGCCTCATTGGTCAATCTAGATATCAAGGATAGAAGGACAAAGTCATACATTATCATAATCACGGAGGTTTAGTCGGATCTCGACTTTTCTTGTTATTTGGGAGCAATGATGCATTGCTAGATGCCGCTCATTGCTTATGTGTCTAAAGGGTTTAGGCGCATTGCCAACGTCGCGAGAACCTATTGGGTCACACACTAAGGTGATCACTAGGTATGTAATGAATTATGCGGAGGGATGTGAGTGATGTAGATGGGATCTATCCCTCCCATATGACGGGAGTGATATCTGTGGGCCCCTTGATCGAGTAGGACTACTGAAACGCATGACCATGCTCAAATGAGTCAATATGAGATATTGAGCTCATTTGTTTGAGTGAGTATACTCGGGGATCAAGAAACACAAGATTGATTGAGGATGACACGGTCTATGCCTCATTGATCAATCTAGATATCAAGGATAGAAGGACAAGGTCATACATTATCATAATCACGGAGGTTTAGTCGGATCTTGACTTTTCTTGTTACTTGGGTAGCAATGATGCATTGCTAGATGCCGCTCATTGCTTATGTGTCTAAAGGGTTTAGGCACATTACCAACGCCGCGAGAACCTATTGGGTCACACACTAAGGACATGATGCTTCGGGAAATCCGAGTTGGGAACTCGGGAGATCTGAGCCCGAGTTGAGAACTCGGGAGGTCAGTTCGGGAGCTCGGCACTCGGCAAACTGAGTCAGGAGCTCGGCACTCGGCAGACTGAGATGGGAGCTCGGCAGACTGGGTTGGAGCTCGACAAACTGGGTCGGTGCTCGGCAGACTGGGTCGGGAGCTCGACACTCGGGAGACTTGGTCGGGAGACCTAGTCGGAAGCTCGAGTGGCCCGGTCGGGATTAAAAGGGAAATTCATTAAAGTGTTTAATGAAGGGAAAAGAAAAGATTCTTTTCTTGCATGGGAAAAAATGAAGAGCCACATGAAAAGATGTGCTCTTTATTGGTATTAATGAAGGAAGCCAAAGAGACACAAACCTCTTGATATTCATGGGATGAGTATAAAAGAGGGCCTTGTGACTTTGGATAAGGCTCTCCTTCTTCCCTTTCTTCTTCCCTCCCTCATCTTCCTCCTTTGGCCGAAACCCTACTATAGGGTTCTTGGTGTTCTGCAAGCTACCTCAGTTGCTAGCACAACTAAGGTAGTTCTCCCAAAGTTGAGAGATTGTGTCCGTGTGGATACGAATAGAGGCACAGACACTTGAACGTGCAAGAGATCCGGCGCACCTTGGACGAGCGGGATAAGCAAAGGGCAGCCTCCGAAGGTATATCTTCTTTAGAAGTAGATGTAGAACAACTTTGTACGAGTTTTCTTTCGCATGGATCGGTCGAGGGTTCTTGTTTCCGCTGCATTTTTATGTATTTTATAACCCCACTTATTGAAATCAGAAATACTGTTTATTATTTTCAGCGTGGACTGTGCCTTCTTTGTGATGCAATACGTCCGATGTCTCCTATTCGATGAGAAGATGGATTTTAAACAAGGAGATATGACGAAAATGAGATTTGATCTGATAGTTAATATTATGAGGGACATGTATTGTAAAACATGAGACTCAATCACTTGAAGTATTGTTATAAAAAAAAATCCTTTACTGGTGATTGAGCTCCATTTGTATCCAAATTTTGTATTTTGTAGATGTTGTCATATGAATATAATTTATTGTAAAAAAACAAAACAATTGTGTGATGGTGATTCACATCCAGTTGCTGCAATGTTGTGTACCAACTGATACGGTAAGATAACATAACTCATAATGATTGGGACTAAGTTTGCACACCAGAAATAAATCTCTTTCGTTAACTCTGACTACTGATATCGAGTATAGACATATCTAAGTATCGAAGGTCCATCAGTGGGTTTCGGTAGAAACTCACTGACGGATTTACAACACTCCTATTGCAACATAATTTGAAAATTTGACTTAATTGGTCTCGAAGGAATTGAAATTTGGTATGCATTCTGTATTTAGTTAGTAAGATGGATTATGTCTACCATAAATTTAATAAACTTGTTTCAAATTTTAAAAACTATAATACTATTTTGATAAAATTCAGACCCACGATGGGCCTAAAATAAAATGATTTCAAGCCCACAGTGGGCCTGAAATCACTTCAATTCAGGCCCAGTGTGGGCCTGAATAACTTCATTTCAGGCCCAACGTGGGCCTCAACTGGGAAAATTTCAGGGTCTCTACTAACCATAAAATCCTTCTAATTTAAGTTGGTGAACAATAAATTTGTAGTTGTATAGGTGTATAAATCTGACTGCATCTTTCTGTCCTAACTGATACGTTTATAGAACATAAGTCATAATTATTGATACTAAGTGTGCACATAAAAACTCACTGATATACCTAAAAACCTCCTATTGCAAACTACTCCTATTGTGATATAGAATTATTTGCTGTTTGGACACCAAAAATATCATCTCCTAGCTCTACCCTGTCTATTGATATAGGGTTATCAGAAATTCAGATATGCTAGGTCTATCAGTGGGTTTTGGTCAAAATCCACTGATATACCTAATTAAACTACTCCTATTGCATTGGTGATATAGAATCATTAGATGTTTGAACACCAAAAATATCATCTCCTAGCTCTACCCTATCTATTGATATAGAGTTTTCAGAAATCCAGATATGGTAGGTCTATCAGTGGGTTTTGGTCAAAACCCACTGATATACCTAAACTACTCCTATAGTATTGTGATATAGAATCATTAGAGGTTTGGACACCAAAAATATCATCTCCTAGCTCTACCCTGTCTATTGATATAGGGTTTTCAGAAATCCAGATATGGTAGGTCCATCAGTGGGTTTTGGTCAAAACCCACTGATATACATAAACTACTCCTATAGCATTGTAATATAGAATCATTAGATGTTTGGACACCAAAAATATCATCTCCTAGCTCTACCCTGTCTATTGATATAGGGTTTTTAGAAATTCAGATATGCTAGGTCCATCAGTGGGTTTTGGTCAAAACCCACTGATATACCTAATTAAACTACTCCTATTGCATTGGTGATATAGAATCATTAGATGTTTGGACACCAAAAATATCATCTCCTAGCTCTACCCTGTCTATTGATATAGGGCTTTCAGAAATCGAAATATGGTTGGTCCATCAGTGGGTTTTGGTCAAAACCCACTAATATACCTAAACTACTCCTATAACATTGTGATATAGAATCATTAGATGTTTGGACACCAAAAATATCATCTCCTAGCTCTACCCTGTCTATTGATATAGGGTTTTCAGAAATTCAGATATGCTAGGTCCATTAGTGAGTTTTGGTCAAAACCCACTGATATACCTAATTAAACTACTCCTATTGCATTGTGATATAGAATCATTAGATGTTTGGACACCAAAAATATCATCTCCTAGCTCTACCCTGTCTATTGATATAGGGTTTTCAGAAATTCAGATATGCTAGGTCCATCAGTGGGTTTTGGTCAAAACCCACTGATATACCTAATTAAACTACTCCTATTGCATTGGTGATATAGAATCATTAGATGTTTGGACACCAAAAATATCATCTCCTAGCTCTACCTGTCTATTGATATAAGGTTTTAAGAAATCCAGATATGGTAGGTCTATCAGTGGGTTTTGGTCAAAACTCACTGATATACCTAAACTACTCCTATAGCATTGTGATATAGAATCATTAGAGGTTTGGACACCAAAAATATCATCTCCTAGCTCTACCCTGTCTGTTGATATAGGGCTTTCAGAAATCGAAATATGGTTGGTCCATCAGTCGGTTTTGGTCAAAATCCACTGATATACCTAAACTACTCCTATAGCATTGTGATATAGAATCATTAGATGTTTGGACACCAAAAATATCATCTCCTAGCTCTACCCTATCTATTGATATAGGGTTTTCAGAAATTTAGATATGCTAGGTCCATCAGTGGATTTTGGTCAAAACCCACTGATATACCTAATTAAACTACTCCTATTGCATTGGTGATATAGAATCATTAGATATTTGGACACCAAAAATATCATCTCCTAGCTCTACCCTGTCTATTAATATAGGGTTTTCAGAAATCCAGATATGGTAGGTCCATCAGTGGGTTTTGGTCAAAACCCACTGATATACCTAAACTACTCCTATTGCATTGGTGATACAGAATCAATAAAGTTTTGGACACCTAACCCACTGATATACCTAATTAAATAATAAATCATGATAAATAATTCATAATTTATTTTTATAAGATGGAAAAAATATTTCATTCATTGGTGAGCCTGAATATCTGACATATCAGGCCCATGGTGGGCCTGAAATCAGAGATATTCAAGCCCACTGTGAGCCTGAATAACTCTTATTTCAGGCCTAGCGTGGTTCATATATATGTAAATTTGAGAGCCTTGAAAATTAAATATAAATACATAATCAATAAAATGCACATGATAAATCAGAAATATATATGATATATAACAAATTTAGTTTTAGTTTTAGTTTTAGAAATAAAAATAGATATATAACCTAAATTATATTTATAATACATATAAAGAAAAAAGGCCCGCGTAGGGCCTGAAATCCTCTTATATCAGGCCCAGTAGTGACTCAGGTTTAAAGCGTCCCTGGGAGCCTAGTGCTAAGCAATCGTCTTCTAGCTCCTGATTTGTTACGATTTGAAGCTAGCGTGCTTGTCTTCATTGGAGTAATTGTGGGTGACATCCTCGTCATCGGATTAGTCGAATTGTACGTACCCTAAATTTTAATTTGTCATTTCAGTTCTTGCTTGTCACCTAGGGTTAGCGATAGTCTTCAGTAAAAGACCGAATATGAGGAGGCCCTTTTATGAACGAATTCTAAGTGTCATTTTTGTTTGATGGTTGCTAAGTTCGGGATGGCTCCAAAAGATCATCTTCAAAGAAAGCTGCTCCTACAAAATCGAAGAAATAGCAAGGCCCTGGGGGAAGTCATGGGAAAAAAAGCAGACACAACGAAAAATTAAATTGCCTACCGAGTATACAAGTTTTGCCAACAGAGCTCGAAGTAAACGAATGAATTGGAAAAGTAGCCTTTGTCATTTTAAAAATTTTATTGATTCTGTTCCACCCACACCAGCACAAGAACAGTTGCTTCAAGAAACACCCTTTTCTTGGGTCCTCAACCTCCCCACTAGTTCTTGTGTAAGACCCCAGGTTCAGAATATGTTTGATAATTGGGATGAAGAAGAACATAACTTTGTATTCCATGGGAAAAAACTCAATTTCACAAAGGTTGATATATCACTTATTCTAGGGCTACCTGACAATGGAGAGATAGTCCAACTTGATTTGAATGAGGCCTCCAGCCCACTGTACAAGGAGTATTTTCAAGATTCCAGTTGTTCTGCACAACATTTGGAGAAACTGCTAATAAAGTCTACATCCAATGACAAGCTGTACTGTCAGTTGTATATACTCTTTTTTTTCTATAGTTCTATTTTGTGGTACTAGCAGCATACTTGTCATTCCTGCCCTGTCACTAATTGATTGCGTAGATGATTTTGACAATCTACCAAACTATAATTGGTGCAATGCCGTGTACAATTTCATGGCTCCTCAGTTGGAAGCCATTGGAAAGGAGGTGACATTGAGGCATAAACCACATGTAGGTGATTCAACCCAACCGACCAAGGCTCCCTTGCTCAAGGGATTTTCAAATATTTTGGCAGTAAGTTAGAGTACATATACCTGCTCATATAATTTGATGATGGATATTATTTACTGATTATAATCATGTTGCAGGTATGGGTCAGTGAACATATTAGTATTGCTGCTCCTGAACATCCTCATAGATTGCCAAGAATACTTCGCTGGACTTGGCCTAAAGCCCATGTTGAGAGTATTAAGAGGATGATAGACCGTGTGGCCACAAATTTAATTATTGTTGATTTAATTCCATTTGATATAGAGCATGATTTGGTACCTGACTACTCTCCTCCAACTCAACCACTTGAGGTACAATGTGAGGTATTACAGCAGACACCAGAAGGAAGCCAGGCAGCACAAGGAAGGCTACATGCCTTACAAATGGAAGCCTGCAATATATGTATAGAAAAACAAGAACAAATTGAGAGCTTACAACAACAATTAAGTATAGCACTTAAAAGTTTGGACGATGGCAAAAGTGAGACGGCAACAGCCATCAGTGCCAAGGATCAAATTATTGCTCAGAAGGAAACAATAATTGCGGAGAAGGAGTCCCAACTTAAACAAAATGATGAAATCATTGTTGAAAAGGATAAAATAATTGGTGACAAAGATTCCCAGCTTAAAGAACAAGATGATCAAAATAAAAAAAATGGTAGTTGTAAGAGATACGATCATACTTCAGACTAACCAAAGAATCATGAAGCTGCATAAACAATTGGAAGGCAAAGGGTCAGATGAAGGTGAGCCACTTCCCAAAAAAAGAAAAATAACTCAGCTCAGACCATACTACCAGGCCAAGGCTGTTGGTGTCAGAAGCACCATATCGAACCTTGTTTTGATATTGGCAAAGGGTTCAAAGTTAAGTACTATTTGTGATCTAATAAAGTTACTCAAGTGTGCAGGAAAGTCCTAGTTAATCTAGGCAAGAAGTCCTGGCCGAGCGCTGGGCACCTAAGTCTTGACATAAGGTTGGGCAATAAGTCCTGGTTGTGGACTGGCACTAAGTCCTGGCCGAGGGCTGGGCACCGAAGACCTGGTTCGAGGAATTGGGCACTAAGTCCTAGCCGAGGGCTGGGCACCGAAGACCTGGTTCGAGGAATTGGGCACTAAGTCCTGGCTGAGGGCTGGGCACCGAGACCTGGTGAGTAAAGCTGGGCAAAAGTCCAACCGGAGGAGCCGGTTGGAAAAAGGTAAATTCTCCTGAGAGGAGTAGGTGAGGACGCGTTCCCCGTCGAGGGAACATTAGGGGTCGGTTCGACCTAGGGTTCCATTTGGGAGACCCGAAGTTAGAACCAAGACAACTACGACTGTAAATATTGACTAACATTCTTGCTTTGTTTGGTTTGGAACTAACCTTGGTTACAGGGACCGAAGGAGTGTGTTTCTGCAGCTCAGAACGCCCCAAAGGAAGGGGGTAGGAAACTGGGCTAGGCGCCCGAGAGGTCCCGGGCGCCTAAGGTCAAAGCCAAAACAGCAAAGAAGCAAGAACGCTTCGAAATCACACTGGGCTAGGCGCCCGGGAGGTCTCGGGCGCCCAAGGTCAAAGCCAAAGAGGTAATCGAAGCAAATCAGCCACGAAGCCAGCAGACCAAGTCAAGCTAGGCGCCCAGGAGGTCCCAGGCACCCCAGTCAGCTCCAGAGGCCGAGTCGAAGGGGATAAGCACTGACCGAGCTGCGGATTGAGTTTTCCGCAGATGAAGGCACGTGTCAGGTGCCCCTAGGAGCACTATAAAAGGGTGCTCGACCCCAAGGCTTCAAAACAACTACTTTCTAACGTTCCAAAGCTTTTCGTTCAAGCGCTCCGCTCCTGCAAACTCCGACTTCGAGATTCCAGTGCCAACGACGACCCTCTGCTCCGAAGTACGATCCACATCGGACGTCGGTAACGAAAAGTGTAGTTTTTTTTCATTTACTGCAATATTCTTGTACTGAAATTTGTAACCCTTTTGCGCGATTATAGAATTGCCCAAAGTAAACGGCCAAGGACCGTGGGCCTTAGAGTAGGAGCCGACTGCGACTCCGAACCAAGTAAAATACTTGTGTTTCTGTGTGATAGTTTTTGTTTCCGCTGCATTTACTCTTTCCTTAATCCGAAAAAAAAGTTTTAACGATATTCACCCCCCCTCTATCGTTTTTCTCGATCCAACAAAGGCAAGGGTAAAAAAGTTGTTCAGGATGAGGATGAGGATGAGGATGAAGATGAAGATGAAGATGATGAGCCTCCTGCCCCATCAATGTCAGATACTACAATGCAAACAATAAAATCTACGACCTCCACCCAAACAAACATATCTGAACATCAGGCAACTAAAGCAAAAGAATTTCAAAAGGTGAAAAAGCAAAATCTTGAATAATGCCAGGGCATTTTTAAGAAGAATAAAGATGCAGAGATTGCTGAAACATTATTAAAGCTTAGTAAATTAAAGTGAGTTAGTTGCTATTGCGATTGGAAAAATTTTGTAAAACAATGATAATTATTGACATTCATTAATAAAATTTAACCATTCACCTTGTTATTAAGTTGCTTATCTTATTTGCATGTAGGTATGAGTTGAATCCAGTATGGTCCAATTGTTGATGCAGTCTGGCCCTGATTGTTGTTTTGGTGTTGACACCGATTTTAGTTTAGGTGGATGATGTTTGATTATGATTAAGTCCTGATCGGGGATCAGACATGGTATGGAAAATCCTAGTCTGGAGGGCTAGGTGTTAGAAAATCCTAATCTGGAGGGTTAGGTGTTGAAAATCCTAGCTTGGAGGGCTAGGTGTATGAAAAGTCCTAATTCGGAAGAGGTAGGTGAAAAGTCCTAGCTTGGAGGGCTAGGTGAAAAGTCCTAGCTTGGAGGGCTAGGTGAAAAGTCCTAACTTGGGGGCTAGGTGCAAATTCCCATCTTGTAGGATTAGGTGGAAAAGTCCTGGCTTGGAGGGTCAGGTGCCTAGCTTGGAGGGCTAGGTTGGATGATGTTCTAACTCGGAAGGGTTGGGTGAAAAGTCCTAGCTTGGAGGGCTAGGTGAAAAGTCCTAGCTTGGAGGGCTAGGTGAAAAGTCCTAACTTGGAGGGTTAGGTGCAAATTCCCAACTTGGAGAGTTAGATGGAAAAATCCTTAGCTTGGAGGGCTAAGGTGAATGAAATCCTAGCTTGGAGGGCTAGGTTTGAGTCCCTGGATCGGTCTGGTGACCGATCAGGGACATTGACACGCTGCTCCTTCGTGGATCGGTCTGGTGACCGATCCAGCGATGTCTGATCGGACTGGTGACCGATCAGGGAGCGCACAGTGAGGTTGGGAACCTACTGTGTGGCTCCTGATCGGTCCGGTGACCGATCAGGGAGCAGGCCGCTTCCTCGCTGCCTTGCTCCTGATCGGTCTGGTGACCGATCAGGGAGCGGACAGTGAGTGAGTTCTCCTCCGGATCAGACCATGGATCGGTCCAGTGACCGATCAGGGACTTAGGATCTGATTAAAAAATCACTGTTCATATGTCCTGATCGGTCTGAGTGACCGATCAGGCTTCACTCTGATCGGTCTGGTGACCGATCAGGCCTCACCCTGATCGGTCCGGTGACCGATCAGGCCTGTGTTGCCGTAAGAGCTGGGAATCCCAGCAAAGCAGTAGATCGGTCTGGTGACCGATCCACAAGCCCTGGATCGGTCCGGTGACCGATCACTTTAATTCAAATTACACTGTCAGACGCGGTCAGAGCGTCTGATCGTATCCGATTCGCTGCTGTTTGCCTCTGATATTTGATTTACTGTGTGATTTACTGCTCTAACAGTCTGATTAAGCTGCAGGTGACAGGGGAGGATTCAAATGTTGAGGCAATCGGCCCTTGAATGATTGGAAGATCATGGTTTTGATGAGTGAGCGAATAGGTTTAAAGTTAGAGTGTTATGTTGTATTTGATTTGTGTGATTGAGTTTGCAGGACTTGAAGAATCACACTTGGTGGACCTATCTGAGGGACGAAAGCCGAGGGAGGAGAGCTCCAAGGGCAAGCCGGGAAGTGGACTTCAAAGGGTACACGTGAAGGGTGGCATGGAGGCAAGCCAAGGGAAGGCTTGCGTGCGCATCCGAGGGACGATAGCCAGAGGAAGAGGACTTCAAGGGGCGAGCCAAGGGAGCAGACCTGAAGGCACACACGAAGGAGAAGGTTTGGAGTGGCTGGAGCTGATCTGGGAGGCAGGGCAGTCGACTGGCCCGAAGGCAGTCGACTGCCAAAACCCACAGAGAGTTCGCAGCTTCGGACCAGTCAACTGGCCCTGGGGCAGTCGACTGGTATACCCCAAAACTAGCCGTTGGCTAGCTGTTTGCTAGCCGTTGGCTAGCATTTAATGCCGGGCCAGTCGACTGCCCTAGGGGCAGTCGACTGGTGCGTGTCTGGACAGACTATGAATTTGTCCTTTTCACCTATAAAAGGAACTCCTCATTACACGTGTATGCACAGTTCCGTACAGTAACGAAGTGTTGCCAATTTGTAGAGTGACTTTTTGCTTCCTCCATCATTTTTCTACATTTGTAAAGAGGAAGCTTTTGCTGTAAAGGTTTCTCCACCTCAAGGAGACTTTTCGATAGTGAAAAGTGGTGCTCGCGGCGTGGATCCTTGGATTAGTCACCCATCTGGGTGGATACCAAGTAAAAGAATTTTTGTTAGCATTGTTATTGTCTTTGAATATTATTTCCGCTGCGCTAACATCTGTGTAGAGATCAAACGATCAAAAGAAAGTACATTCACCCCCCCTCTGCACGCCCACATCGATCCTTCATCAAACACTCAAGGAGAAGTCAATGGAGACTTTCCTTGGAGCAGGTTTGTCCGTTTTCCATCTCAGGTTGCAACGGCCGAGCTGCAGACTGGAGTTGAGACAGGAGCTTGACTGAGGGAAGCTCAAGGAGTCCAGGGATAGCTAAGTGGTTGCTGGCGTTGGCAGATGAGCAGCTGGGAGCTGCAGGGATGGTGTCATCTGATGCTTGGTGGAGAAACAAAAGGGAGAAGGAGACTTCGGCTGAAGCAGAGAAGTGTTCGACAGTTTTTCTGTGTTGAGCTTGCTGAAGTTCTTGCTGCACCTTGTGTTTCTCCACAACTTGCTTGTTGTGTTCCTGAAGTCTTCATCATTTTGAGCAAGCAACCGCAATCGAGAAGCAACCAACTCTAACGTGAGTGCTGGGAGGAAAGAACAAGGGGCTTGGAGTCCAACAGTGAGAAGACACGAAGGAGGGAGTCCTTACGTGAGATCGTCGCTGGGTGGAGCTCAGGATAAGCTCGCTGTGTTCTTGTCCTTGCTAAGTGCTGAGTAAGAGTTTTTCTTTGTGTTTCATTAAGCTTAAATCTATATCCTTATTTGAAACGCTGTGGAGAGGTTTCTCCACCGAGAAGGAGGTTGTGTTATATCCGGTGAACACCGGGGCTTGATCTGCCGACGATCAAGGGATCGCCCACCTTAAGGGCACGCCAAGGAGTAGGGGCAAGTTATCCTCAAACCTTGTAACCCCTCTTGTTAGCGACCTTGGTAGTTGTTCTTGCTTGCTTTCATTTCTGTTTTGTTTACTGCACTGCTTCCTTTCTTTTGCTTCTTCCGCTGTGCTACTGATAAGTTGAGTGCAGAAACCTCACAAGTGTTTAAAGTCAAAGAGATTGACTATATTCACCCCCTCTCTAGCCATCCGTTTCCAACACCAATGAGACCTTTTCATTAGATATGCAATCATTTTTGACAATATTTGATTGGAATGACTACACCACCGGGGATTGCATAAATACATACTGTACAATTCTTGTAAATGAAGCAAAAGCGTGTAACTCACCATACCACCCCTCCATATTCTGTGGGGCGGGGTTTGATGTAAGTCAATTAACTACTTGTTTTGTTATTTTTTTCTATGATTTAGTCCACTGACACTTCCTTTTTAATAAACATAGGAACTTTTTGAGGTGATTCACGCCCAGGCATTTGAACAAACAATTGCCACTGATACGGATAAGCCAATTAGATATATCATCTGTCCTCTAACTAATGCAGATGATCATTGGCATCTAATGATTATTGACCTCGAGCAAGGTAGTATCCATCATTATAATTCTCTCAGCGCCACAGAAGGGTACACTGCCAAATTTGAAAACACTGTAAGTTTTCTATTTCATATATATACCTTTACTAATGCAATATAATTGTCACTAATGTACTAACTGTGTAGGTGGCATTTTTCAAAAATTTGAACTGGTCATATTACAAGATATGGAATAAAGAATTGCCTTCCATATCTGGGATAGACTTTAATAAAATTGTAGTAGAAGGACCCACGCAAAGCAGGTCGTAAGATGATATTTTTTTTGGTTAAAAATAATAATTGATTTCATGGTTGGATTTATAAGATGACAACAATGTGAATATTGGTTTTTCAGGTTGGATTGTGGTTTTTTCATTATGCGGTATGCTGAAAGTCTGGTTTTTCAAAGATCTACAGAGTTTAGCCAAAAGAAAATGAAAAATTATCGATTTCAGGTGGGATATAAAATAATGAAAGACAAGTTCTGGAAGCTAAATCTGTAAATATTATTTTTGTTGATACTATGGATATGTAAGTATCATGACAAACATTGTATATTTGTAATTATACAATCTATGTAATCCTTTTCAAATCAATGAAACATTGCTTTCGATCCTTGTTTTTGTCTCATATATAATCTATAATCTGTAATTGTTGTCGAACCCATCAGTAATATTGAACCTTGCTTTTGCTGGAATCATTTGAATTCATGACCACGGTGGGCCTGAAACAATCAAATTTTTGGAAACCCACTCAGGGCTTGAAACAAAATGATTCAGTTGTATAATGTAAGTATACTGACAAACAATGTATATTTGTAGTTATAATGTATGTAATCCTTTTGAAATCAATGGAGCATTGTTTTCGATCCTTGTTTTTGTGTAATCTCTAATCTATAATCTGTCCTCTTGTCGATACTATCAATAATATTGAATCGTACTTTTCCTCTATCCTAATTTGAATTCACGCCCACGCTGGGCCTGAAATGAGATCATTTCAGGCCTAGCGTGGGCCTGAAATAATCTCATTTCAGGCCCACGCTGGGCCTGAAACAATAATGTTCAGGCCCACGCAGGGCCTGAAATCCTCTGGCTCAGGCCCAACGTCGGTCTGAAATAAGATTGCAAATAATTTAATAAAATTATGATTAAATATTTTATATAAATACATGTTGTGATTTTTTTTTAATATGAAACAAGAAGGAGAGTACCTAAATACACATTGCATACCACAATTTAATTCCATACACATCATTACCTCATATTTTAAGAATTTGGCACAGCGGGAGGTTTGTATCATGGACCTATGATATTTTGATTTCTCAAAACACATTACCAGTAGTTAGAGTTTAGCTAGGAGATGGTATTTTTGATCTCCAAACATAGTCCTAATGATTATCAATTACGTATTAATATAGTATCAGTTGGCACAAAACAATGAATCAACAAAGCAAACAAATAGAGGGCCTCAAATGACAGATATTCACAAACCATAGGACTTCAGGACTACAAGACCTGAAATAACATTATTGTGGGTTTAAAAATCAGAGAACTTCACGACTGATCTTTTCTGCTTACATAAAATAACACAAGGAGAAATGTATCATAATATTGAAATACTTCTTCAAGTCACAACATTAACAACAATTAGTTTTTTGACAATACTATAGCTGTACAATATACAAAATATATACATTCAGTTCTCCTCCTTACAAAATATACACTTCAATCAGAATATTGGGTCAATATATATACCAATTAACTCAAGACCTTGGGGCTGGCGGCATTCTACATGTCCTTTTATTATGACCAAGTTGTTTGCACCGGCTGCATTTTAGTTTCACCTTGCCATTGTGTCTGGACTCAATCCGTGCATTCTTTCGTCTACTAGGCTGCACAAGGCTACGGGGACATAGAACCGTAATGTCTTTTACTCCAGTAGGCCAAAATTGCTTGCTTCTACAAGAAAAAATACGATCCATGTAAACCCACTTCCAAGTTTCAGAATAAAAATAATGTTCACAATATGGGAGTGTATCCATGTTCCTATGAATGATTACGGCAATAGCATGTGAGCAAGGAAGTCTTGAAATTTGAAACTCCCCACAATGACAAAACTTTTTTTCCAAATCAACAATGTATGAAGTGCCCCATGTTTCTACTTCTATTTCTGATTGAGAGTAAGGGTGAACCTTATAAGCTCTTACTTTCTCTCTCCTTGAATCCATTTCTTTTGTAGCATAAGATGTCAAAGCAACATGCCATTTGGAGACTTCCTCTCTACGATTATAGAACCATTGAGCAACTTTTCTTCTTGTATTATCAATTAACCTGTTTATGGGAAGCTCACGAGTAGACTTGAACAAAACATTTAAGCTCTCCACACAATTCGTGGTAAGCATTCTGTACCTTCTCCCAGTAAAGTGTGCATTTGCTCACCTTTTAGGCATTGTTGTAAAATTCGGCGCCTAGGCCCGCCTAGGCGCCGCTTAGGCGTTAGGCGGCACCCCACCGTGGTGCCGCCTAATGCCTCCTAGCGCCGCCTAGCACCGCCTAGGCGCCGATTAGGTGCCGACTAGGCGCTAGGCGGTAGTCCTCCGCCCGACTACCGCCTAGCGATTTTTACAACCTTGCTTTTAGGGTCAATGTTCTGAAGCCACTTATGGGCATCTGGATGTTTTTCAAGCATTGTCTGCATTATCATATCATATTGGAGTGTTGTGTTGGCTCGTGTTGCTGCCCAAAACAAACCTACAGCAGCTCTACTTCTAGTATCAGTTACCATATTACAACACATGTGGTGGTAACAAAAGGCATGATGCGCGTTTGTGTAGACTTTTCTAACTGTTGATATAATGCCCCGATGTCTATCTGATACTATGGTGATTGAGTGATCATCGACAGCAAAGAACCTCTTTGTATGCTCCAAAAATCACTCCCATGCAGACCGACATTCAACTTCAGCTATTGCGAAGGCAAATGGGAGAACATTGTCATTACCATCAATCGTCGTTGCAATCAACATTACTCCCAGATACTTTCCTCTTAGGTGTGTGGCATCAATTCCGATAAGTCTACACAAATAAGACCTGAACACCCTTCGGCAAGCACCAAAAGCCCAAAAACACCGCTGGAACTGATTGTTACCATTCCTGCATAGTGTCACATACGTTTCAGGATCTCTAACTCTTAACTCACACATATATTGTGGAAGAACTCTGTAAGCCTCATCATAATCTCTAACAACCTTTTTCAATGCTTTCTCCCTAGCTATGCATGCTTTTCTGTATGATATGGTCACTCCAAAGCTAGCTTTAATATCCGATATAATCATATTTGGTTTGTATTGTTCATTATGAAGAAATTGCTCTTCAACAAAAGAAGCAACAAATGATGAAGAGCATGCATGATGATCAACACTTTCCCTAACAGTTCCACATTGGTGTTCCTTTATATATTTTGTAACAGTGAACTCTACTTCCCCCCTTGCTACTACTCTCCATGTACATGGTTGGTTGAAGCACACTGCTTTAACTCTATTTTTTTGGGTGTCAACTGGGTTATATCTCATATGCTTAACCATGGCATGTTTGACAAGTGTATTCTTGAATTCTTCTCTAGATGGAAATATCTGCCCCACAAAAAATTCATGCTCATCTCTTGCCTCTACATCTCTAATTGGCCCAGCAAGCAATCGAGAATTCAAAATATAAGGATCTTCAGCTAATGGAAACTCCTCCTCTAAGTCACTGTATTGATCTGGGGGGAATTCATATTGCTCAATCTGCATATCATCGGTTTGGAATTCTAGTACACTTGTACTGGGTTCTAATTCATCTGCATTCCGGATTTCAATTCCTTCCTCCCCACTCCAGGTTGGCTCAAAGAATTCAACAACTCTTGTAGAAGAATTTAAACCCTCATCTTCTAGATTTGTTGCTTCTTCATTTAGATCAATTGTCAAATTCCTTGTAATTTCTGATCCATTCCCCGTGACAGTATTATAATCAAGAGTATTCCATATCTCGGAGAGAATTTCGTCAACAACATTATCATCCCTGAAAAATAAATTACAATTATATTTTCAAACTTTGAAAATCATAATCAAGGCACTATGAGGGTCTGAAATCAAATGAATTCAGGCCCTACGAGGGCCTGAAATCTTTTGATTTCAGGTCCTGCGAGGGCCGAAATCATTATATTTCAGGCCCTTGGAGGGCCTGAAATTCTTTTATTCAGGCCCTCCCAGGCCCTCAAATCAAATGATTTCAGCCCCTGGGAGGGCCTGAAATCTTTTCATTTCAGGCCCTGGGAGGACTTGAATTCCTTTTATTTCAGGCCCTCCCAGTGCCTGAAAATAACATATTTCAGGCTCTCCTAGGGCCTGAAATCTAATGATATCATGCACTCCTAGGAACTGAAATCCTTTAATTTCACGCCCTCCTAGGGCCATATATGGTAAGATATCACCCGTAGGTCGAATTCAAGCATTAATTTATGTTATGTTTAACAAATTTCAGAGATCCCTTATTATGTAATGCATATCACCCTTAGACTCCTCCAAACATAAAAATTGTAGAAAGAGTTTATCAAGTATAAAACTAGGTCTGATACCATATCAAAGATGACAATCATACGTACATTACTATTTGTATTTGTTACCCTTTTTCTCCTTCAACACCTATCTTTCTCAGCTGCCTTGGTGATAAATTGAGTTGTGCAAGGTCGAAATATATACGCACCCTCGTGATGATTCGACTTGTGCAAGGTAGTAATATATATATAGGCTGAGAAAATTTCCACTCCCTGGTCATCCGAACCACAAAATATTAATTTACTGCTAAAGTGGTTCGGATGTCTCGATAATGTAAATTGAAAAAGGTATTTTGTGGCGGGAGGGGTATAATAGGAAGTTCACTTATAGGGATGCGCCCTTTGGTAAAATAGAAACCATAGTACGTCATTTGGTAATTACGATTTCTTAGGTACACCCTTTGGTTAAATTGCCGTATAATATTCAAATGACCAATTCAATCTAGAGAAGATGGTAAAGCAAAAAAATTCACTCCTTAACTCAGAGAAATTTACAAGAGAGAGCCTTAAGTCATGAATCTCACGTAAATCCTACGCTAATTGCTCAACCGATGGATTGACTTGCCGACGGGCTATGCCGACCCAGCCCGAAATTGGAATCTGATCAATCGAGTCACTAAGCCAATTACCCATTGACGAGTCAGTTAAGGGAAGAGCCCAAATAAACCTAGGCCGTATTAACAATATTATAATAAAATTAATGACATAGTTGAATATAAATTAATACATTTGTTTTAAATTTTTCAATGGGGAACTATGGTACATTTCTATTGAGTCAAGTTTTAATTTAGAGGGCTATCTGTCTCTCTCTAAGAAAAAATAAAGTTTTAATTTATTAGCCTACTGTTTTAACGTGGGACCATTATTATACTTTTAACTTATAAAATTTATCATTCTAATTTTCATAATAGGTTATTTATAGATGTTATTCGACCTTTTCATTGTGAACTAGAACTAGATGATATATTCATTAATAAATTTATTAAGAGATACAATTTAATCGATAATAAAATCATAATGAAAATTATCCTCGAAGAAATAAAATTCATAAAAAAAGATGATTCAAAGTTTGGTATAATATTATTCTCAATGCTTTTTTTTAAACTCAAACCCTACTACTTAATCATTGAATTAAAGTTAAAAAATAATAAAATGAATATAATTTTCAAAGGAGGAACCAAAGATTTTAATAACGAACTGCTGATTTTAATTCCCTGTAAATAAATAGTCGACTTAAATAAAGACACGATTTTTTTAATTTTTATTTGGCACATTCATAAATTTTAAAATGTTTGTAAAAGTATAAAAATATTGAACTGGAATCAATAATTCTGCGGCTTTTTACCAAAGAGCGTACCCAAGAATTGGTAATTACCAAAAAGAGTATCATACTTTCTTTTTTACCAAAGGGTGCATCCCATATAGTGAACTTCCTATTATACCCATCCTGCCAAGTGATGGCTTTCTCGATTCATATTTCGAAACTTCCGAACCACTTTATCAGTAAAATATTATATTGTGGTTCGGATGGACATGGAGTCGATTTTTTTTCAACCTACATATATATTTATACCTTGCACAAGTCGATTCATCACGAAGGTACATATATATTTCTACCTTACACAATTCGATTCATCACCAAGGCACCTGAGGAAGATAGATGTTAAAGGAGAAAAAGCAAGCAACAGTTTGGTATCAAATAGAAATAGTAATGTACGTATGATTGTCATCTTTGATATAGTATCAGACCTAGTTTTATACATAATAAACTCTTTTTACTATTTTTATATTTGGAGAAGGACTCTAAGGGTGTCATGCATTACATAATTAGGGTTCTCTGAAATTTTTTAAACTTAGGATAAATTAATGTTTGAATTCACCTAGAGGGTGATATCTTACCATATCAGGCCCTAGGAGGGACTGAAATCAAATGATAGGAGGACCTGAAAAAAAGAACTTCAGGCCCTAGGAGTTCCTAAATAAAACGATTTCAGGCCCTACGAGGGTCTGAAATTAAAGGATTTCAGGCCCTGGGAGTGCATGAAATCAAAAGATTCAGGCCCTAGGAGGGCCTGAAATCGTTTGAATTCAGGCCCTGGGAGGGCGTGAAATAAAAGGAATTCAGGCCCTCCCAGGGCCTGAAATCAAAATATTTTAGACCCTTGATTATGATTTTCAAAGTTTCCTAAATGTAATTGTAATTTATTTTTCAGGGATGATAATGTTGTTGACGAAATCCTCTCTAAGATATGGAATACTCTTAATGATAATGCTGTCATGGGGAATGGAGCAGAAATAGCCAATAATAATATTCCATTATCTTCCCAGTATGGTGATAATAGAATTACAAGCAATTTGACATTCGATCTAAATGAAGAAGCAACCAATCTAGAAGATGAGGGTCAGAATTCTTCTACAAGAGTTGTTGAATTCTTTGAACCAACCTGGAGTGGGGAGGAAGAAATTGAAATTCGAAATGCAGATGAATTACAACCCAGTACAAGTGTACTAGAATTCCAAACTGATGATATGCAGATTGAGCAATATGAATTCCCCCTAGATCAGTACAGTGACTTAGAGGAGGAGTTTCCATTAGCTGAAGATCCTTATATTTTGAATTCTCAATTGTTTGTTGGGCCAATTGGAGAGGTAGAGGCAAGAGATGAGCATGAATTTTTTGTGGAACAGATATTTCCATCTAGAGAAGAATTCAAGAATGCACTTGTCAAACATGCCATGGTTAAGCATATAAGATATAACACAGTTGACACTAGAAAAAATAGAGTTAAAGCAGTGTGCTTCAACCAACCATGTACATGGAGAGTAGTAGCAAGGGGGGAAGTAGAGTTTACTGTTACAAAATATGTAAAGGAACACCAATGTGGAACTATTAGGGAAACTATTGATCATCATGCATGCTCTTCATCATTTGTTGCTTCTTTTGTTGAAGAGCAATTTCTTCATAATGAACAATACAAATCAAGTATGATTATATCGGATATTAAAGCTAGATTTGGAGTGACCATATCATACAAAAAAGCATACATAGCTAAGGAGAAAGCATTGAAAAAGGTTGTCGGAGATTATGATGAGGCATATAGAGATCTTCCACAATATCTGCGTGAGTTAAGAGCTAGAGATCCTGAAACTTATGTGGCACTATGCAGGAATGGTGACAATCAGTTTCAGCGGTGTTTTTGGGGTTTTGGTGCTTGCCGAAGGGTGTTCAGGTCTTATTTGTGTAGACTTATCGAAATTGATGTCACACACCTAAGAGGAAAGTATCTAGGTGTATTGTTGATTGCTACGGCGATTGATGGTAATGACAATGTTCTCCCAGATGCCTTTGCAATAGCTGAAGTTGAATATGGGTCTGCATGAGAGTGGTTTTTGGAGCATACAAAGAGGTACTTTGCTGTCGATGATCACTTAATCACCATAGTATCAGATAGACATCGGGGCATTATATCAGCAGTTAGAAAAGTCTACACAAACGCATATCATGCTTTTTGTTGTCACCACATGTCTTGTAATATGGTAACTGATACTGGAAGTAGCGTTGCTTTAGGTTTGTTTTGGGCAGCAACAAGAGCCAACACAACACTCCAATATGATATGATAATGCAGACATGTTAGTGATATAAGAGAAGTGTCCTAAGGCAATCGCCTTATGATTGTATCATTTATTCTAATAAATGAATATTCACTATTTGAGTATATATGTTTGTGTATTTGATTGAAATCTTAAACTCATTTATTGAATGCCCGCAATACAATTCACAGCATGAGAGAATTTGTGATGAATTCACAACTAGTGATTATTTCTACATGTGCAATTGTGAAGTATTGAAATTGTCCCTAGTCGATAAATTGATAAATACGGACACTATCAATTCTGTTGAGACTAGCATGGGTTATTCTCTAATCAGCTGATTCTCACTGGCTGGTGACATTGAGATGTCCGAAGATAAACATGAATGCTAGTTAAGGGAACTAGTTCATTGGAGTGACTGGCTGTAAAACTTCATATGGTAATCTACATATAGATATGTCAGTGAAGTTCTTACTGCAGCTTAAGTGCGATGTTCCTTTGACTTGCGGTGTTCAAGTCATCTTGGTCATGGAGACTTATACTTTGACATCTTAAGCAAGCATCTCCAAGGAGGTGTGGACCCAGGATGATTGGGTATAAGCCGAAGTGCCCGAAGATGTTTGAACAACCTACAAAGGATTCACCACTCCCGAATTGATAAAAAGGGTTATTCAATTCGAAAAATAAATAGGATTTAATTAATTTATGTTGATGCATTCTTTATCATTCTCATCACATAACCTCAATTTGTATTTCTAGGATAATCACCTGATCATGTCTTCTCTGAATTTGCGTTTCATTTTGGACACCAATAAGCTGACTGGGCCAAACTTCATGGACTGGCTTCGAAACCTGAGGATAGTCTTCAAGGTAGAAAAGCTTGCTTATGTCCTTGAAGAACAACTTCCCAACCATCCTCCTGAAGATGCAACTCCAGACCAGTTAGTGGCCTATCAGAAACATGTGGCCGATTCTGAACTTGCGAGTTGCATCATGCTGGCCGTTATGATACCTGAGCTACAAAAGCAGCATGAGCATATGGATGCTCATACCATCGTCTTCCATCTTCATGAGCTGTTTGACGAGCAGGCGAGATCCAAAAGGTTTGAGGTCTCCAGACTCCTCTTCACCTCTAAGATGCAGGACGACATTTCTATTTCACAGTTTGTGTTGAAGATATTGGGGGTACATTGAGCGACTAGGCACACTCGGATTTGCAATGGATCACGAACTAAGTATTGACTTAATTCTGCATTGTTTGCCCAAGAGTTACTCACAGTTTGTGATGAACTATCGGATGAACAAACTGGAGACTACCATTCCTGAGTTGCTTAACCTGCTGAAGACTGTACAGCCTTCTGTAAAGCAGGATCAGAAGACGATACTGTTAGTTGATTCCTCAAAGAAAGGCTCTAAGAGGAAGCCCAAAGAACAAAATAAGGGAAGGAAGAAAAAGGGCAAAAAGATTGAAAAGGTACCAAAAGGCACTTGCCATCACTGCGGCAAGGAGGGCCACTGGCGAAGAAACTGCAAGGTTTATCTTGAGTCCTTGAAGAAGAAGGCATCCGATGCCCCATCCTCTTCAGGTATCTTCGTTATTGAATGTCACTCTATTTCCTCGGACACCTAGGTACTTGATACTGGGTGTAGCTCACATATATGTAATGACATACATGGGCTAAGGAATAGAAGAAGACTCGTCAAGGGAGAAGCGAATTTGCGAGTTGGAAATGGAGCAAAGATTGCTGCTGTTGCCATCGGAACATATTTGCTAAAGCTCCCTACTGGACTTGTCTTAGAATTTGATAATTGTTATTTTGTTCCTTCGTTAATAAAGAACATTGTATCTATTTCATGCTTGAATGAAAAGGGTTATCATTTAACTTTTAGTAACAATTGCTGTTACATAACTTTAAATGGTGTTCTTTATGGGACTGGAACTTTATGCAATGGTATCTACACGTTTGATTTATCCGGTGACGTTTTCAATATCGAAGTTAGCAACAAATGTGCTCGAATAGATAATCAAATAGACTCCTATATGTGGCATTGTCGTCTTGGCCATGTAAGTAAGAAACGCATGACCAAATTACACCGATGTGGAATTCTGGAATCATTTGAACCCGGTTCATTTGATACATGCGAATCATGCTTAAAAGGCAAGATGCCCAAATTACCCTTTTCCGGAAAAAGTAAACCAGTGGGAGAATTGCTTGGTCTAATACATACTGATGTATGTGGACCAATGTCAACTCTTGCACAAGGAGGCTATAGCTACTTCATTACCTTTATCGATGATCACTCACGATTCGGGAATGTGTTCTTAATGAAACACAAATCTGAAGCTTTTGAGAAATTCAAAGAGTNGACTGTGGGACTTCTTCTTCGGAGGAGGAGGAGGACTCATCCCACGTTGCATGAAGTGCCTTTTTCCTTCTATTCTTCTTGGTTTCCTTTAGGTTCGGACACTCCGTCTTGTAGTGACCCTTCTTCTTGCACTCGTAGCAGGTCACGTTGGGCTTGTTCTTTTCATTTGCGGGTTCAGCTGGTTCATCCTTTCTTCTGCTGGCTTTCCGTCTGTTGGTTTGGTTCTTCAATTCCTTGTAGTAGTTTCGGGCCAGTCGGACTAGCTTTGCTCAATCTCCTTCTTCGTCTTCTGAGTCTGAGTCTGAGTTAAACTCGAGTTCAGGTTGAGGCTTCTTCTTGGTTGCCCTTCCAATTTTACCTGCAACAAAGGTAATACCTTTCTCGGCCAGATTGCAGTTAGTCTGTTCATGTAATTCTAATTCAGAGAACAATTCATCTAATTTAATTTTTGAAAGATCCCTTGAAACCTTGTATGCATCTACCATAGATGCCCACAAGGTGTTTCTCGGGAAAGCATTTAAAGCGTACCTTATTAGGTCACGGTTTTCTACCTTGAGACCGATGGTGTGTAGTCCGTTCATTAATTCCTGAATTCGGGCATGGAGTTGAGCTGCTGTTTCGTTGTCGTTCATCTTGATCGTGTACAACTTGTTCAGGAGGAGATCTCTCTTGCAGATCCGAGTGTCTGAAGTTCCTTCGTGCAGCTCGATCAGTTTCCCCCACAGCTCCTTGGCACTGTTGAATGGACCCACCCGGTTCAGCTCCTCTTTTGTTAAGCCGCATTGGAGGGTCTGGGTCACCTTTGCATCAGCTTCAATCTTCCATTTCAGAGCGGTGTCCCACTCTGTGTAGGTTTGAGGTACTCCTTCAGCATTTTTTGGAATCATCCAGTCCGGACTGGATGATAATCCACATGTCCACCAGAGTTTTCAGGTGGACCTTCATTCTGCTCTTCCAGTAGGAGAAGTCCTCCCCACTGAAGAGAGGTGGTCTTGCAGTGCTGAAGCCTTCTTGCATGGTCATTTTATCTGAAATGTAAACTTAAAAGGAAAAAGGAATATCCCAAGACTTGGTCTTGGATTAGTAGTGCGGGATAAAAAAAATATTTGTCGAGGGGTGTTGCACCAACCTCGATTAACGAGAAGAAATTCGAACGAAAAAAAAAGAAAAAAAATATTAAAAAAAGAAATTTCGTAAAAATCTGAAAAATTCTCAAATTGGTGGTTGCACCAAATTTGAGCTTCCCCACTCAAATACCACTTGTTGGATCGAGAGAAACGATAGAGGGGGTGAATATCGTTAAACGTTCGAATTAAGAAATATAGAATGCAAAGGGGAAATTAACACAAACACACGCAAACACCAAGTTTTTTACTTGGTTCGGAGTCGCGGTCGGCTCCTACTCCAAGGCCCACGGTCGTTGACCGTTTTCTGCGGGCAATTCTATATATGCGCAAAATCAGTTTACAAAAACTATTACAAAAATTATTGCAGGAAACTAAAATTAGCTCTTCGTTACCGACGTCTGGTGTAGATTATATTTTTGAAGCAGAAGGACGTCGTCGGCGCTTGTATCTCGAGTCGGGAGGTTTCCGGAGCAGAGCGCGGGAGCAGAAGAACGTGAATGCGTTGGAAGAATTGATTGCTTGAAGCCTTGGGGTTGAGGGCCTTTTTATAGCCCCTGGGGGCGTCCGAAACGTCGGGGGCGCCCCCCCCCCCCGACCTCACGTGTCAGCTGATCCGAGTTCCTCTCGGTCAGCTCTGATCCCTTTAATCTCGGGATCAGTCTTTGACGGGGGCGCCCGGGACGCTGGGGGCGCCCCGGTTGACTGGGTCACCTCTTATCCATTTGGCTTCGCTGGTTTCTGCTTCGTTAGCTTAAACTGGGGGCGCCCGAGAGCATGGGGGCGCCCGGGAGCACGGGGGTGCCCCGCCCATAAGCTGCCGAAGCACTCTTTTTGCTTAGTCTGTTTTGTGTTGCCCTTGGGGGTGCCTGGAACACTGGAGGCGTCGTGCTCAGCTGCTGCCTTTCTCCTTTAAGGCGTTCTGAGATGCAATGACTCATTCCTTCGGTCCTGCATCCAGGGTTAGTCCAAAACAAGTACAAAGCAATAGAGTATTAAGTTTATACAGCCTTAGCTGTCTTGATTCTGACTTTGGGTCTCCCAAATGGAGCCCTAGGTCGAACCGACGCCTACTGTTCCCTCGACGGGGAACGCGTCCTCACCTACTCCTCTCGGGAGAATTTACCTGATGCCAACCGGCTCCTCCGGTTGGACTTTTGCCCAGCAGTCCTTCGCCAGGTGTCTAGCTGTCCTTCGCTAGGTCTTCAGTACCAATCAGTCCTTCGCCTGGTGCCCAGTAGTCCTTCGCCTGGTCTTTGGTTCCAAGCAATCCTTCGCCTGGTGCCTAGCAGTCCTTCGCTAGGGCTTTGTATCCTGGCATTCCTTCGCCAGGTGCCTAACATTCCTTTGCTAGGGCTTTATATCCTGGCATTCCTTCGCTAGGTGCCTAGCAGTCCTTCGCTAGGTCTTTGTATCCTGGCCTTCCTTCGCCAGGTGCCTAGCAGCCCTTCGCCAGGTCTTTGTATCCTGGCATTCCTTCGCCAGGTGCCTAGCAGCCCTTCGCTAGGACTTTGTTTCCTGGCAGTCCTTCGCCAGGTGCCTAGCAGCCCTTCGCTAGGACTTTGTTTCCTGGATACTTAATAAGCATATTAGACAACCATTATACCTTAACTTTTGAACCCTTTTGCCATTATCAAAACACAGGTTCGACTTGGGTGCTTTCTGCACCAACATCTTCTTCCTCCGAGATGGCCAACTTTGTTAGGAGAATGATAAGGAAGAGCCGGCGCTTCAAGGGTAAAGGTAACCCTAGTGAAGTTAAGGTTGATAAATCTAATATTACTTGTTATGTGTGTAGCAAGAAAGGGCACTTCAAGAGTGAATGCCCAAAGCTAAAGAAAAAGGAGGAGAAATCCAAGAAGAAGAAGGCCTTGAAGGCTACTTGGGATGAATCCTCCTCAAGCTCATCCGAAGAGGAGAAGGATGAGAAGAGTACTCGCCATGTAGCACTCATGGCATTGGAAGATCAAGAGAGCAATGATGAATCGAGTGACTCATCAAACGCGGCTTCATCATCTTCGGATGATGAAGAGGTAATCACTCCCGAACTCGATAAATGCTATAGAACGATTGCTTGTTTAACCGATTTATTGAAAAAGTCAAAAGCAAAAATTAAATCATTGAAATTTGAGGTTGAATAATTGACATCCTCTAGGGATGAGGATGTGGATGATTTACATGTAGAAATGCTTGAGGATGAAAACAAATCTTTGAAGAGTGAAGCTGAGAGACTCAAGAGTGTTCTTGAGAAATTCTCAACAAGCTCAAAGACTCTAGACATGATCCTAAAAGCCCAAAGGGCAGTCTACAATAGGGCCGGTATTGGTTACCAACCCAAAGATCCATCATTTGTGTCCTTAATGTCTAGGACTGATATTAGACAATCTAAGACACCTAGGGTTCAAAGAAAGGTAGTCAAGGCATGGGTGCCTAAGTCTTGCTTAGTAGGTGCTTTAGGTCCCAAAGTTTGGGTACCTAAATCTTCTATTTTTCGAATTGTGTAGGTTGTGATTGAGGGGGAGAATCTATCAACTTGGTTCCTTGATAGTGGGTGCTCCAAACATATGACCGGTGATAAATCATTATTCACTACCCTTCAATGCAAAATAGAGGTAATGTTTCATTTGGTAACAATGGTAGTCTTAAGGTTATAGGGATAGGAGACATTCAAATATCCGAATGTCTTAGGATTAAGAATGTCCTTCTTGTCAAGGGGATGACATTTAATTTCCTAAGTGTCAGTCAATTGTGTGATGCGGGTTACACAATTGATTTCCAATCAAGTCAATGTCTAGTTAGACAACATGACACCTTTGACACGGTACTAGTAGGCACAAGAGTAGATAACATTTACCAAGTTTCTTTTAAAAGTGCTACTAATGCTTTTGCTAAGTGTCTCATGTCAAGAGAAGATGAATCCACCCTTTGGCACCGGAGCTAGCACACGTGAACATGAAGAATATCCGAAAGTTAGCCAACAGGGGACTAGTACGTGGCTTACCAAGCATCAAGTATGAAAAGGACAAACTTTGTGATGCATGTCAAATGGGTAAGCAAACAAAATCTGCACATAAGGTAAAAGCACTGTAAGTACTTCTACAGCATTGGATTTACTTCATATGGACTTGTTTGATTGTAGCACCATTATATCCTTGAATGGTAGTAGATACTGTTTTGTTATCATTGATGATTTTACTAGATATACATGGACCTATTTTCTAAAGTATAAGGATCAAACTTTAGATGTGTTTATTTCATTCTGTAGAAGAGTTGAAAATGAAAAATCATCAATCATTAAAACAATAAAAAGTGATCATGGAGGTGAATTCCAAAATCAAAGATTTTTAGAGTTTTGTCAAGATAGAGGGTATAGGCATGAGTTCTCCACTCCTAGAACACCACAACAAAATGGTGTTGTAGAGAGGAAGAACCGAGTTCTACAAGAGGCTGCACGAAGCATGCTCAATGAGTACTCATTACCGGGGTACTTGTGGGTCGAAGCTGTAAACACAGCTTGCTACGTGCAAAACTGAGTCCTCATTCATAGATTTCTAGGAAAGACTCTTCATGAACTTTGGTTTGGAAAACCACCTACGGTTAAACATCTTAGGATGTTTGGTTGTAAGGTGTTCATTCTAAACACCAAGGACCATCTTGGAAAGATCACAACAAAAGATGATGAAGGGATACTAGTTGGGTACTCCCTGGTCAGCAAAGCTTACAGAGTCTGCAACAAGAAATCGAGATTGGTTGAAGAGTCTTCTGATGTTGTCTTTGAGGAAATTCCCAGAGTAAATGATCAATCAGAAGATGTTGAAGGAGCTCAATTCGAACTCAGGCAACTGGGTCTGGATGATAGTCCAAATGTTGTAGATGGTGGTGATGAGTCTGATGACGGTGAGCCTAGACAACTTATAGATCAGCCGGATCCTGAGGCTGAGCTTGTGTCTAGTGACACCATTCAAGAAACACCACCAACACCAAGGACAACTAGGTTAGCCTCTAGTCATCCCCAAGACCAAATTGTTGGAGACATCCACCATGGGGTTAGGACTAGATCATTCTTCCGGAATGAGGCGAATGATGTTGCCCTAATTTCCGAAATTGAACTTAGAAAAATTGACGAGGCATTAAATGATCCCGATTGGATCATTGCCATGCAAGATGAACTAGGTCAATTCGAAAGAAGTCAAGTTTAGGACTTAATCCCTAGACCTAAGAAGACCACCATTATTGGAACCAAATGGGTCTTCAAAAATAAATTGAACCATAAGGGAGAAATCATAAGGAACAAGGCACGCCTAGTAGCCAAGGGCTACAGTCAAGTTGAAGGCCTTGATTATGATGAGACCTATGCTCCCGTGGCACGATTAGAGTCCATCCGATTGATGCTTGCATTTGCAGCACATCGAGGTTTCAAGCTATATCAAATGGATGTCAAATCGGCCTTTCTAAATGGTTTAATAAGAGAAGAGGTCTATGTCGAACAACCTCCGGGGTTTGAGAGTACCGAATTCCCAAACCACTTGTTCAAGCTCAAGAAGGTGCTCTACAGCCTTAAACAAGCACCCCGAGCTTGGTATGAGCGGTTGTCGGCATTCCTAATTGAAAAAGGTTTTGTTTGAAGACAAATAGACCCTACACTATATCTACGAAGAGATGGTGACAATATATTTGTAGCCCAAGTATATGTCGATGACATAATTTGTGGCTCAAACAACAAGGGTTATTTAAATGAATTTATTGGGCACATGAAGAGTGAATTTGAAATGAGTCTAGTGGGAGAGTTGATTTTCTTCCTTGGACTTGAAATCAAGCAAACACGTGATGAAATCCATGTGCACCAATCAAAGTATACTAAAGAGATGCTCTGAAAATTTAACATGAGTGATTCGAAGGAAGTTACCACTCCCATGGCTATAAACACAAGATTAGACAATGATGAGAGTGGTAAACCCGTTGACCTAACTAAATATCGGAGCATGATAGTAGTTTGTTATACCTCACAGCCAGTCGACCTGATATACTTTTTGCTGTGGGTATGTGTGGTAGGTATCAAGTATGTGCCAAGGAATCTCATTTAATTGTTGTTAAACGGATTTTGAGATACCTTAAGGGCACAATTGGAGTTGGTCTGTGGTACCCCCATACAGAGTCATTTGATTTTCCTGGTTACACCGACTCCGACTATGCTAGATGCAAGTTGGACCGGAAAAGCACAAGTGGGGGTTGCCAATTCATAGGTTCATTGTAACGCCCGTTTTTTTTGCGGCGTTACGTTAACATACTTAGGGCATGTAGACATCATAATGCAGCGGAAACCATTAACTTACTCCTACATGCACTTACTACCATTTCTAGCACCATAACATGGGAACTTGGCGTAGTAACTTTATACTTAGCATCATATCATACTTAGCATCATGTCATTCGTAGCATCATGTCATACTTAGTATCATGTCATAGAGTCATACTTAAACACATAACAGTAAAGATAAAGTTCTATCATGAGACGAGCAACCATATTGCTCCTTCGCCAAGTCACTATCACACACATTCTTTGATGCCCTCCTGCTGCTTCCTTACTGTCCCCTTGCGTGATCTGCGGTATAAGGAAATAAGACTATAAGCACATAGGCTTAGTAAGACTCTTTCCTACTCACTAAAACCATTCATCATTCATTCATGAGCACATAAGTCATTACATACTTAGTGCTTTACTTAGAACATAAGCCTTTTCATCACTTAGTATACATTCGTCATGGCATAAACATAACATAATCATCTTCATAGCATAGCATAACATAACCATAAACCTTCATGGCATGGCACAATACTTGGCGTAGACATAAACATCGTAACATTTATAGCATGGCATAGTGCTTAGCATAGACATAGACATAACAAACATAACTTCATAAACATTCTTAGCACGAACCTAAATAAAATCATGGCGTCCTATCTCAGTATAACATAGTTAAAACATGGCATCATAAATTGGTATGGACATCATTAAAATCATGGCATTCTAACTTAGCATAAACATAATTAAATCATGGCATCCTAACCTAGCATGAACATAAATCAAGTCATGACATTCTAACTTAGCATAAACATAATTAAATCATGGCATCCTAAACTAACATGAACATAAATAAAATCATGGCATTTTAAACTAGCATGAACATAAATAAATCATGGCATCCTAAACTAACATGAACATAGATAAATCATGGCATTCTAAATTAGCATAAACACAATCAAATCATGGCATCATATAGTAACATGAGCATAAACAAAATCATTTGCATAAACATATCTTGCATAAACTTACTTTGCATAAACTTACTTTGCATAATATTCTTATCATAATTATAATGCATAACATGGATGGATGCATGAGGCAATTGCATATATATAAGGATGCTTAGTTTAAAATCATACTTTTCATAAACATACTTTTTCATAATGAATGCATGGGCAATGCGTATATATCATAAGGATGCTTAATCTTTAAAAACATACTTTTCATTTCTTAAACATAATCATCATATTATTGGGCCCTGGCTTGTACCACATACATACATCATAAGCATGCATCCCTAAGTAAATACGAGGTAGCTAGCCTCGACCTACTAGGGTAAGGACAGCATAGTCGGTAGTCCCCGAACCGAGGCGTTCTTAAGGTGCCCATCCCTGTTACCCAGCTCCGATAGGGACAGAACCGTGAACAGCTTCAGTAGTCCAAAACCAGGGCGTTCTTAAGGTGCCCATCCCTTGGACCCATACTTCGGTCCGGTACAAGCCCATACATAAAGTAAAATACTTTTCATGCTTCATCATTCATCATTCATTCATAGCATACTTAACATAGCATAACTTGTTACGGCTCGGCCCGTCTACCGGCCCATTTATCGGTCCTCTCGACCGTCGTACCGTCAACCATCGACCGTGCCGTTTAGCATATTTATGCCTTAAAGACATAAGCATCATCTTTCATTCATCATACTTGTCGTTCATCATCATTCATTCATCATACTTGTCATTCATCATACTTAACATCATAGCTGTGCCTTAAAGGCATGTACTTTAACTTCATTCATAAGACATGGCATACATGCATATTATTCATAAAACATGGCATATCATTCATATCATAAACCTAACATATCATAGCATCATTTTTATCGTGATCATAACCCTATCATTCTTATCATGGCATCATTCATATCCTGAACATAAACTTATCATACTTATCATGGCATCATTCATATCATGAACATACATAATCACTTAGCATGTTTCTTAGCATAGCATGGGCATATAACTTAACATGGTTCCCTACATCACCCTTATATCATGGCAACAAATAAACATATACTTGAAGTTAAAGGCTCAACCCTAACCCTTGGGTCCTTGAGGTTGGCCGAAACATATGGGTCTCTAGGGTAATCCAAAAATTCCCAGAAATTATACTTAACCTCCACACATCATAAGGGAACATAAATTAACATTATAAAGATTTTTGTCTTAATTATAGACCTTTAAATCATGGTGGCCGAAACCCTTAAACTTAGAATTCTTAGTTTTGTTTCTTTCATGATGGCCGAAACCCTAGGGTGTCCTAGGGTACTTCAAAAATTCCCAAAAATTATACTTCACCTACACATAATAAGGGAACATTAAATTACATTATCAAGATTTTTGGCATAATTATAGACCTGTAAATCATGGTGGCCGAAACCCTTAAACTTAAGGTTCTTAGTTTTGTTTCTTTCATGTTGGCCGAAACCCTAGGGTGTCCTAGGGTACTCCAAAAATTCCCAAAAATTATACTTAACCTCTACACATCATAAGGGAACATTAAATAACATTATCATGATTTTTAGCATAATTATAGACATTTAAATCATGGTGGCCGAAACCTATAAACATAGGGACCTTGGTTTTGTCCTTTTCATGTTGGCCGAATCCCTAGAGTGTCCTAGGGTACTCCAAAAATTCCCAAAAATTATAATTAACCCCTACACATCATAAGGGAACATCAAATAACATTATCATGATTTTTAACATATTTATAGACATTTAAATTATGCTGGCCGAAATCCATAAACTTAAGGACCTTGGTTTTTCTTTCCTTTCAACATCACATCCAAACTAACCTATATATCATACTAAAAATCATGGAAATCATAGATAACTATTATACCACAGGTGAGGGAGTCTTACCTTGGTGTTTCTAAATTTTTAGACCTTGGATGGAGGGAAGGAAGAAGACTTGATGGCTCTTGACCACACCTAGTCCTTGAATCCTTGTAAGAACTTTAGATCTTGGGTGATGGAGCCTTGGTGGAAGCTTTTCCAAGGGGGAACTCTTCCTTAGAGTTTCGGCTAGAATGAGGAGGGAGGAGGGGAGCAAATGCACTTGATGATGAAGAGAAGTAACCCCCCAAACCCCCTCTTTATAGCTCCTTTAAAGAGGCAAATGAAGAGTTTTCCATGGCCCTTCATCTTCTTCTACTACTTAACTATCATCCACTTCCTTTCCTCATAAGAATTCCTTGCTAGGTGAGTTGGTTAAAGCATTCATGGTTGTACAAGAAGTCCAAGGTTTAATCCTTGGCCCATTCACCTTTATTTTTATTTTATTTTTATTTTATTTAAACCCCTTTTTCTTATTTTCGAAAATTCCCTTTTATTTCGAAAATTCCCCTAAAATCCCCCATAATTATGCTAATATTCCTAAATAAAATTCTTTTATATTTATATAAAATTCACCTAATTAATACCTATTTTTTGGAGCCCATTTAAAGCCCATTAGTACCTAATTTCTCGATTTAAGTAAGAAAACTAAGCTAAGACTTACCTCTAATCATGCTAATATGTCTAATTAGATCCTATTTATATTTATACTAATTTTTCCTAAACTATTTATATTTATACTAATTTTTCCCTAAAATCCAACAATAATTATGATGCTAGAAAGGCCCATATATGGCCCATTAGTACTTAGTTTTCTCAATTTAAATGAGAAAACATGGATTTTCTAGCCCAAAGCTCGTATCAATACTTCTAGATCCTTCGAAAATTATCTAAACATGCTCAATATTTTCATAAAATATCAAGAGAATTTACCAGGTCGTTACAATCCCCCATACCTCGTGAAAGTTCGTCCTCGAACTTAGAATAACTCTGGGTACTTACGCCTCATTTCGTCCTTGCGTTCCCAGGTAGCCTCCTCGAACCGCTGGCTTTGCCATAAGACCTTGACCAAGGGTACCTCCCTACTCCTCAGCTTCTTGACCTCTCTATCCAAAATCTGAATGGGTCTGCTCTCGTAACTCAGGTCCCCTTGCATTTGCCCTGTCTGCGGCTCGATCACTTGGTCCGTATTCGGGATACACTTTTTGAGCAGGGACACATAGAATACGTTATGAATAGCTGACATTTCTGGAGGTAGCTCCAGCTCATATGCCACCTTACCAACTCTTTTCAGAATCAGATACGGCCCCACATATCGCGGACTCAGCTTTCCTTTCTTCCCAAATCTTGTCACCCCTTTCATAGGAGACACTTTCAGAAATGCGATGTAAAGCGACCATCCCTATCTGAGATGATGGTCTTGGAAAGTCCATGAAGTCTAATTATCTCCCTAGCATATAATTGAGTTAGTTGCTCAATCGAATAAGTCATATTGACTACTAGGAAGTGGGCAGACTTTGTCAACCAATCCATAATTACCCATGTCGCATCATATCCATTTGCAATCCTAGGGAGTCCTGAAACGAAATCCATAGAGATATCTTCCTATTTCCATTCCGGAATTGGAAGTGGCTGCAGAACTCCTCCGGGTCGCTGGTGTTCTGCTTTCACTCGTTGGCAAGTCATGCAAGTACTGACATGCTGGGCCACATCTCTCTTCATTCCGGACCACCAGAACTTCTCTTTCAAATCTTGATACATCTTAGTGGATCCTGGATGCATTGAGTAAGGGGTTCCGTGAGCTTCTGCCAGTATTTCCTTTCGAAGCTCCGGATCACTAGGGATACATAGACGATCCCTAAGGTAAAGTACTCCACCTTCAGCGATATATAAACCATCGCCCTTTCCTTCTAGGATCTCTTGTTTTATTTCCTGAAGACTCAAATCACCCTTTTGTTTAGGGTTTTGGTGGAAAGTCGCTCGGAGATGACTTCGACCCTAAAATTCATAATTTCTCTTTCGAGTGGTCGGGGTAACTTAGATATGGACACCAAGGTGGCACTTGACTTTCGGCTAAGTGCATCGGCCACTTTGTTTGCCTTCCCTGGATGGTAGAAGATCTCGCAGTCATAGTTCTTCACCAACTCAAGCCGTCGGCGTTGTCTCATATTCAGGTCTTTCTGAGTGAAGAAGTACCGCAGACTCTGGTGGTCTGTATAAATCTTACACTGTGCTCCATATAGATAATGCCTCCATATCTTAAGAGCGAAACCACCGCAGCCAATTCCAGATCGTGAGTGGGGTAGTTCTGCTCATTTTCCTTGAGTTGCCTAGAGGCGTAAGCAATGACCTTACCACTCTGCCTAAGTACAGCTCCAAGTCCTAACTTGGAAGCATCGCTGTATATATCGAAGTTCTGATTATCTCCTTGACATATAATTGGCTAATGTCATTATTAACTCCATGATATAATTATAGGCATATATCCTAATTATATACTTATTTTAATTATGGGTAAACCTAATAATAGTATGCTTCTGAAACATTAGTTCTCAGCCCGGGTTATGAATTATATTAGTTGTATGATTATTATAGAATGTGTGAGATCCTACTTATTATATTACCATAAAATAACATAAGGTAGTCTTATATATTATATATAAGATATCAGTGACCCATAACCTATAAAAAGTGTTAACATAATTAGAACCCTACCCTATACGTCCCTACCTAAGTTATACCATATGACCTATACCATTAATTATATCGGTATTAATATCATGGAACTAATGCTATACGCTAACATAGGTGAGAGTGTTAAAATCTCCTGTGGGTAGGCTATCAGATAATTTTCTACATGTGACTATATTATAGATTATACATAATATCATAAATTATAGTTTCTTTTCTACGCCTATATTATTCTAAATATTTAATTCCTAAAATAAGATAAAATATCATTCATCGTTACATATCGTAATGTACTTTTCATCATAAATATCATTCATACTAGCACACCTTAAAATCATAAGACATCTTCCTACTATAAGACATGTAAAGAGGTACTTACTTGGAAGCTGCAGGAAGAGGGCATGATGTGTGTGTAGTGAGATGGTAACTACTCTGATACCAACCTGTAACGCCCGTTTTTTTTTGCGGCGTTACGTTAACATACTTAGGGCATGTAGACATCATAATGCAGCGAAAACCTTTAACTTACTCCTACATGCACTTACTACCATTTCTAGCACCATAACATGGGAACTTGGCGTAGTAACTTTATACATAGCATCATATCATACTTAGCATCATGTCATTCGTAGCATCATGTCATACTTAGTATCATGTCATAGAGTCATACTTAAACACATAACAGTAAAGATAAAGTTCTATCATGAGACGAGCAACCATATTGCTCCTTGGCCAAGTCACTATCACACACATTCTTTGATGCCCTCCTGCTGCTTCCTAACTGTCCCCTTGCGTGATCTGCGGTATAAGGAAATAAGACTATAAGCACACAGGCTTAGTAAGACTCTTTCCTACTCACTAAAACCATTCATCATTCATTCATGAGCACATAAGCCATTACATACTTAGTGCTTTACTTAGAACATAAGCCTTTTCATCACTTAGTATACATTCGTCATGGCATAAACATAACATAATCATCTTCATAGCATAGCATAACATAACCATAAACCTTCATGGCATGGCACAATACTTGGCGTAGACATAAACATCGTAACATTTATAGCATGGCATAGTGCTTAGCATAGACATAGACATAACAAACATAACTTCATAAACATTCTTAGCACGAACCTAAATAAAATCATGGCGTCCTATCTCAGTATAACATAGTTAAAACATGGCATCATAAATTGGTATGGACATCATTAAAATCATGGCATTCTAACTTAGCATAAACATAATTAAATCATGGCATCCTAACCTAGCACGAACATAAATCAAGTCATGACATTCTAACTTAGCATAAACATAATTAAATCATGGCATCCTAAACTAACATGAACATAAATAAAATCATGGCATTTTAAACTAGCATGAACATAAATAAATTATGGCATCCTAAACTAACATGAACATAGATAAATCATGGCATTCTAAATTAGCATAAACACAATCAAATCATGGCATCATATAGTAACATGAGCATAAACAAAATCATTTGCATAAACATATCTTGCATAAACTTACTTTGTATAAACTTACTTTGCATAATATTCTTATCATAATTATAATGCATAACATGGATGGATGCATGAGGCAATTGCATATATATAAGGATGCTTAGTTTAAAATCATACTTTTCATAAACATACTTTTCATAAACATACATTTTCATAATGAATGCATGGGCAATGCGTATATATCATAAGGATGCTTAATCTTTAAAAACATACTTTTCATTTCTTAAACATAATCATCATATCATTGGGCCCTGGCTTGTACCACATACATACATCATAAGTGCGCATCCCTAAGTAAATACGAGGTAGCTAGCCTCGACCTACTAGGGTAAGGACAGCATAGTCGGTAGTCCCCGAACCGAGGCGTTCTTAAGGTGCCCATCCCTGTTACCCAGCTCCGGTAGGGCCAGAACCGTGGACAGCTTCGGTAGTCCAAAACCGGGGCATTCTTAAGGTGCCCATCCCTTGGACCCATACTTCGGTCCGGTACAAGCCCATACATAAAGTAAAATACTTTTCATGCTTCATCATTCATCATCCATTCATAGCATACTTAACATAGCATAACTTGTTACGGCTCGGCCCGTCTACCGGCCCATTTACCCGTCCTCTCGACCGTCGTACCGTCAACCATCGACCGTGCTGTTTAGCATATTTATGCCTTAAAGACATAAGCATCATCTTTCATTCATCATACTTGTCGTTCATCATCATTCATTCATCATACTTGTCATTCATCATACTTAACATCATAGCTGTGCCTTAAAGGCATGTACTTTAACTTCATTCATAAGACATGGCATACATGCATATTATTCATAAAACATGGCATATCATTCATATCATAAACCTAACATATCATAGCATCATTTTTATCGTGATCATAACCCTATCATTCTTATCATGGCATCATTCATATCCTGAACATAAACTTATCATACTTATCATGGCATCATTCATATCATGAACATACATAATCACTTAGCATGGTTCTTAGCATAGCATGGGCATATAACTTAACATGGTTCCCTACATCACCCTTATATCATGGCAACAAATAAACATATACTTGAAGTTAAAGGCTCAACCCAAACCCTTGGGTCCTTGAGGTTGGCCGAAACATATGGGTCTCTAGGGTAATCCAAAAATTCCCAGAAATTATACTTAACCTCCACACATCATAAGGGAACATAAATTAACATTATAAAGATTTTTGTCTTAATTATAGACCTTTAAATCATGGTGGCCGAAACCCTTAAACTTATGGTTCTTAGTTTTGTTTCTTTCATGTTGGCCGAAACCCTAGGGTGTCCTAGGGTACTTCAAAAATTCCCAAAAATTATACTTCACCTCTACACATAATAAGGGAACATTAAATAACATTATCAAGATTTTTGGCATAATTATAGACCTGTAAATCATGGTGGCCGAAACCCTTAAACTTAAGGTTCTTAGTTTTGTTTCTTTCATGTTGGCCGAAACCCTAGGGTGTCCTAGGGTACTCCAAAAATTCCCAAAAATTATACTTAACCTCTACACATCATAAGGGAACATTAAATAACATTATCAAGATTTTTAGCATAATTATTGACATTTAAATCATGGTGGCCGAAACCTATAAACATAGGGACCTTGGTTTTGTCCCTTTCATGTTGGCCGAACCCCTAGAGTGTCCTAGGGAACTCCAAAAATTTCCAAAAATTATACTTAACCTCTACACATCATAAGGGAACATCAAATAACATTATCATGATTTTTAACATATTTATAGACATTTAAATTATGCTGGCCGAAATCCGTAAACTTAAGGACCTTGGTTTTTCTTTCCTTTCAACATCACATCCAAACTAACCTATATATCATACTAAAAATCATGGAAATCATAGATAACTATTATACCACAGGTGAGGGAGTCTTACCTTGGTGTTTCTAAATTTTTAGACCTTGGATGGAGAGAAGGAAGAAGACTTGATGCCTCTTGACCACACCTAGTCCTTGAATCCTTGTAAGAACTTTAGATCTTGGGTGATGGAGCCTTGGTGGAAGCTTTTCCAAGGGGGAACTCTTCCTTAGAGTTTCGGCTAGAATGAGGAGGGAGGAGGGGAGCAAATGCACTTGATGATGAAGAGAAGTAACCCCCCAAACCCCCTCTTTATAGCTCCTTTAAAGAGGCAAATGAAGAGTTTTCCATGGCCCTTCATCTTCTTCTACTACTTAACTATCATCCACTTCCTTTCCTCATAAGAATTCCTTGCTAGGTGAGTTGGTTAAAGCATTCATGGTTGTACAAGAGGTCCAAGGTTCAATCCTTGGCCCATTCACCTTTATTTTTATTTTATTTTTATTTTATTTAAACCCCTTTTTCTTATTTTCGAAAATTCCCTTTTATTTCGAAAATTCCCCTAAAATCCCCCATAATTATGCTAATATTCCTAAATAAAATTCTTTTATATTTATATAAAATTCACCTAATTAATACCTATTTTTTGGAGCCCATTTAAAGCCCATTAGTACCTAATTTCTCGATTTAAGTAAGAAAATTAAGCTAAGACTTACCTCTAATCATGCTAATATGTCTAATTAGATCCTATTTATATTTATACTAATTTTTCCTAAACTATTTATATTTATACTAATTTTTCCCTAAAATCCAACAATAATTATGATGCTAGAAAGGCCCATATATGGCCCATTAGTACTTAGTTTTCTTAATTTAAATGAGAAAACATGGATTTTCTAGCCCAAAGCTCGTATCAATACTTCTAGATCCTTCGAAAATTATCTAAACATGCTCAATATTTTCATAAAATATCAAGAGAATTTACCAGGTCGTTACATTCATCACTAGTTAGTTGGTCAAGTCGAAAGCAACATTGTGTGGCTCTCTCCACGACCGAGGCAGAATATATCGCCATGGGAGAGAGTGTATCACAATTGTTATGGATAATACATACTCTAGAAGACTATGGATTAAGCTATAAGGGTGTGCAAGTGTTGTGTGACAACATTAGCACTATTAACCTAACAAAGAATCCAGTCCATCATTCTAAGACCAAGCATATTGAAGTGTGTCACCACTTCATTAGGGATCATGTTGCTAGAGGAGACATTGTGCTCTCACCTGTAGAGTCCAAATCGAACCTAGCGGACATTTTCACTAAACCACTCCCCGAGAATGAATTTAGTTTCTTAAGAAGGGAGTTGGGAATGTGTCGTGCTTCATAGAATTAAGAACATTTAAAACCCTTCATGATCAATTCAAATTATTGGGAACAATTGGGTAACTTGGGGACATCTCACACAAACTATAAGGTTCAACAAAATATTTTTGTTTGCTAGAAATGGGGTGAGATGCTAGGATCAACTTAATTTCTCAAAATGTTAATGCATCCCTTGAGAAATTTGGTTGACGAGATAATAATCACTACGGTGACCAAGTATAGGGAAACTAATGCATAACAAATGTGTATTTGGCTCCATGATCATACTTGGACATTCCAATCAAGGAAACTTGATTGGAAACCTTACTTGGATACAAACTTGATTGAAAATTGATTGAATGGTTTTGATTGAGTTTGACTCCACTTGGGTGGAGCAATGTGATTGTCAGACTCATAAGGACCTTTGATCCTTGTTAGGGGATCAATTATAGACAAGGGATCACTACCAAGATCGATATTTTCCATCTGATCTAATCAGATATCGTTTGGGGTTCTGAAACTGAAAGTTTCAGATAATATCAGGAAAAATCAGGGAGCCTGATCGGTCACCGGACCTATCAGAAGCATGTCTGATCAGTCCAACTGACCGATCCAGCTAAATTACGATACCCCTCTGCAATCTCTCTGTGTCGGCCTGGATCGGTCCCCAGACCGATCTGGCTCACTGTGTGGATCGGTCTATAGACCGATCAGGAGGATCACAGAAGATATTGAAAACTCACTGTTCACTTCCTGATCGATCAGCCGATCAATCAGGAGCCTGCCTGATCGGTCACCCGACCGATCAGGACCAGGCCGGTCCAATCAGGATGGTGCCTGATCAGTCTGAGCGCTCCCAGATCGAACGGTATCCGTTCGATCACATTAAATTGCGGTTGGTGGACCGATCCACCAACCTATTAACTTCGTGTAAACCCTACCTTTCCAAGCCCTAGCGTCGAACCCTTCTCCTCATGTGCGTGCGTTCCTGAGAATTCAGAGAGGAGATCTTTGTTCCCTGCGAGTGTGTGCGTGAGAGCTTCTTCCTGTGATCTCTTCTCTTGCGCGTGAGTTCTTCTTCTTGCTGTTGGTATTCTCAGCAACTCCTAGCGGCGAGCTCGTGTCCCTGCAACGCTTGCGCCGTGATCATTTCTCTGCGCGCAACCTTACGAGGATTCTCTTCTTCAACCTGACCATATATTCTTCGACTAATCTTCAATGGCACCTAAGTAAGCGTTTTTGTTGGTTTTCCTTATAGATCAATTCATAGATTATGAGCTTGTGCTAATCATAATTTCTTTTTCTCATATGCTATGTGTGCCATTACCATGACCTCCCTTGTCTTGACCTAAAACCTCACTGATCGAATCTCATTTCATTAAACCTATGTTCATTTGATCATTTCTGTTATGGTTAATTTGATCAATGTCTGACTCTTATGGTCACTTGATTCTTCTATGCCGTGACCAATCTTTTTATTGATCAAACCTTATCCTTGTGATCTTTTAACTTGTGTCATGATTATCAACTTGGTCCATTCAATTTGGTGCCATGACTTTACCTTACCCTACTGATTAAACCAAATCTTGTGTCATTGATCAAACTTATGTGTTCACTTCTCTGATCAATATCATATTTGTTACCAATGATTCCACCTCCTTAAAAAGTCATCCAAGGGAAAGGAACCCACTGAAGAGTCCTCCAAAGGCATAGAGCCGGCTGAGGGTAGCTACGATCCAGAGCTCCCTCATCCTCTTCAATTCCCCCTCATACCAGATTTCAAAATATTCATTACGCCCTAGCTTTTCAATATCACACTTTCAAACTCATGCCCTGTCGGACTATGGATCAAGCATTTATTTACGAACATTGTCCGTCGGTACAACAAATCATTGAGCACTACGAACTTCAATCCATTCTTTTCCTTGAGAGGCCAATCAACCTTGATTTGGTCTCTGAATTCTATAATAACATGGTCGGTGGAGAGGGCTCAGGATGGAGGACACGTGTTGTCGGTATCGACCTCAATTTCAATAGATCAGCCTTCATTGCATTTTTGGATTGTCGACGATCGAATAATGATTTTTCACTCTACCCTTATCCATCGAATCCTCTACCGGTTCCCTTCGATGGAGTCACACCTGACTCTATTCATGAGTACTTTTTTGGTCATCCCAGGTCAAGGGATCACGGTGAGCCTGTCGGTGATTTCCCCACCTTTGCTGCTCTCCGCCTTTCCCCCACTGATTATGTCTTGTTTAAGATTATCACAAACTATCTGATACCTACCACTTCGAAGCACTTGGACGAAATTCACTCATTCCACTACTTGATACTCTACGGGATGTATCAGCAGCTAGATTTTGACATAGTGACCACCATCTTCTTCTCTATCATCGTCTACAGTCAGATGTACGGACAGACAGTTTACATGCCATTTGGACATATCATTACTGCCTGGCTGCATTCGATTTGTATCGACGTCTCACAGGGCAGCATCGTACCTATGGTTCGACAGGACTGCCGACTTGACCAACGCATGTTGGCCCAGTTTGGCATTGTTGTCGGATCGCGGGAGCTGAGGTGGAAGGATAGGAGACGTGTCGGGGAGTTGCCTGGGGCAGCCCATGATCAGGAGCCACCCGCTGCTGCTGAGGATTACTATGAGCCGGATCCAGATCTCCGCAGGCAGGTTGCGGAGCTAGAGTGGACGATGCAGCGCGAGTTACATATTTCCGAGCTCAGGCGATAGGAGGTCAGCTCAGAGTTTCGGTCCTTCGATCGCCGACTAGTCGCTCTAGCATCTGATGATTCTGGTATCTGCTCACTGCAGGAGACGTGGTATGAGGAGTGGTACCAGCATACGTTTCCCGGAGCTGCGACCTCCAGCAGCACTCCACCAGGGGATGTCATATATATTGATGATTCATCAGACAATTACCCCGCTGAGGATTGATGATGTTGACTGTTATGATTTGTGTCACATTTGATTGTCATGCCTTGTGCTATATTTGACTATGCTGTAATGTTGTATGATGCCTCTCACATTATGCCTTATTATGCAATGCTATGTTTAATGTTATTCCATGTTCATATGATACATATGATTATCTTGCCATGATTTATATTTATCATATGTTTTCATATGTTTTCAAAATAAATCAAATCTTATGTTGTTTTGGGTTACCCCTAGGGTTTAAGGGGAGTATGTTTAAACTTAACAACCTGTGTACACCCTTTTCGGTGTTTGACAAAGGGGGAGAGTGAGGTTGGTTAAGTTTAGGACGATAACTATTGTAGGGGAGGATCATGATTCCCCTATGAGTGTGAAATTTGCAACTATTGATTTTGAATCCCTAAACTTAAAATCGGGTTGTCAAACAACAAAAAGGGGGAGATTGTTGATGCAGTCTGACCCTGATTGTTGTTTTGGTGTTGACACTAATTTTAGTTTAGGATGATTAGATGATTATGATTAAGTCCTGGTCGTGAACTAGGCATACCTAGTGGGACTAGGTTTGATGAAAGCCTGACTTGGAGGGGCAGGTCCTAGCTTGAGAAGCTAGGTTGGTGAAAAGTCCTAGCTTGGAGGGCTAGGTGTGAAAAGTCCTGACCTGGAGGGTTAGGTGTGGAAAAGTCCTAACCTGGAGGGTTAGGTGAAAATTCCTAACATGGAGGGTTAGGTGTGAAAAGTCCTAGCTTGGAGGACTAGGTGTGAAAAGTCCTAGCTTGGAGGGCTAGGTGTGGAAAAGTCCTAGCTTGGAGGGCTAGGTGGATGAAATCCTAACTTGGAGGGTTAGGTGTGGAAAAGTCCTAGCTTGGAGGGTTAGGTGTGGAAATTCTTAACTCAGAGGGTTAGGTGATTGGAAATCCCGGTGAGTGAAGCCGGGTACTGGTGAGTGAAGTCAGGTTGACTGAAGTCCTGGTGAGTGAAGCTGGGCACAGTGTGTTGGTCCGAGGGACTGAGCACGAGTCAGGAGAGGCTGGGAGCCAGTTCTCTTGACTTAGAGTGGGTTTGGCCTTACCCAGATCGGTCTGGTGACTGATCAGGGAAGTTGGCACAAAGTTCCCTCGTGGATCGGTCTGGTGACCAATCCAGCGATGTCTGATGGGTCAGGTGACCGATCAGGGAGCTTCCAGTAACTTAGGCAAACCTACTATTCGGCTCCTGATTGGTCTGGTGACCGATCAGGGAGAAACCTTGATCGATCAACCTGAACGATCAACTGTCACGAGGTTTCTCACCCTGACCGATCAGGCTGGAGCCTGATCGATCTAGGATCATCCTGATAAGTCTGGTGACCGATCAGCCGTGTATTTCAGGCAGGATTGTGGCAAGCATATTTCTGGATCGGTTTGGTGACCGATCTGGTGACCTGTCAGGGTGACCGATCATACGAGCTTGCGATCCCAGGTTTCTCACTTGGGACTGATCAGGCTAGAGCCTGATCGGTCTGGGGTCATCCTGATCGGTTCGGTGACCGAGCACTTTAATTCAAATGCACTGTCAGATGCTCTGATTACGTCTGAACACATCTGATCCCTCTGCTCTTAATCTCTGATACTTGATTCTCTGCTTGATTTGCTGTGCTAATGATCTGATCAAGATTGCAGGTGACAGGAATGGATTCAAACACCCAAGGAGAGTCAATGGGAGTCTTTCTTTGGAGCAGGTTTGTCCGTTTTCCATCTCAGGTTGCAACGGACGCTGGCACTGTGGAGCTGCTGACTGGGGATCGGCTGAGGGAAGCTCAGGGAGTCCAGAAGAGCTCAGTAGTAGCTGGTTGTTGCAAGTGAGCAGCTGGAGGCTGCAGTAAGGTGGTGACCTGGCGATCAGTAAGCTGAGACTTAAGCGCTTGGTGGCAAACAAGTCTTAGTAACGAAGTTCTCCACATCATGCTCTTGCGACAACTCTATTCCATCTTCTTGAGCAAGCAACTGCGATCCTTGAAGCAACCTTGTGTTACTTGAGCACTTGGAAGAGAAACTGTTGGGACCGGGTGCATGTTGACATGGATGCGGGTTCGTAATTTTAAAATTAATTACGTGCAGCGGAAGGTTTAGCATAAATAATTTCTCTAATTATTTAACCACACATCTAAGCATGCAATTTTATCTTGTGTAGACATGATCATATATTTAAAATTTTGCAAAAACATAAACTAATTTACGTATTACCTCACGTAACTCGAAGGAAGGGACGAGATACAACCGTAAGCGTCCCTTGGAAGCTCCGCCTCTATTCGCGTCCACGCCGAGTATCTTCGGGATGACTTCGCAAAGCCACGAGTTTCGTGTTCTCGAGAACTACTAGATTCTCCAAGAACGCGATGAGAAAAACCAAGAGAGAAGTCGGAAGACAAACCACAAAAGGATGGCCGGCTGGTGCTCCTTCTTGGGGCTGGTTGGCGCACGGCAAGAAGGGGAGAAGAGAAGGAGAGAAAGAGGGGGAGGGAGCCTATGCCTTCGTCTCTTCGATTCTTATGCAATAAATTTTCTTATCATGGTAAATCAATCCATGATTGATTTTATAAAATAAACCAATCCATGGTTCATTTTAATTTCCATGAAAAATAAACCAAACCTTGGTTTATTATATAAAAATTTATATCATCCATAATTTTATAAAACAAACCACACTTAGTTTATTTTATAAATTGAACCAAAACTTGGTTCTCTCCCTTTGTTGTGGTCGGCCAAGCAAAGAGGATGGAGGCCCTCATTGGTCGGCCCATCCAAGCCAAGCCCCAATAAATTAAACTTATTTAATTCATCTATTAAGTCTTCAAAAGACTTTAGCCATTTTACGCTTCTGATGAGTCTCTGAAAAATTCAGATTCGACTTATCATTTGGCTCAACCAAACATAATCTCTCTTGATTGGAAAATCTGTTGGGACCGGGTGCATGTTGACATGGATGCGGGTTCGTAATTTTAAAATTAATTACGTGCAGCGGAAGGTTTAGCATAAATAATTTCTCTAAATCATTTAACCACACATCTAAGCATGCAAGTTTATCTTGTGTAGACATGATCATATATTTAAAATTTTGCAGAAACATAAACTAATTTACGTATTACCTCGCGTAACTTGAAGGAAGGGATGAGATCCAACCGTAAGCGTCCCTTGGAAGCTCCGCCTCTATTCGCGTCCACGCCGAGTATCTTCGGGATGACTTCGCAAAGCCACGAGTTTCGTGTTCTCGAGAACTACTAGATTCTCCGAGAACGCGACGTGAAAAACCAAGAGAGAAGTCGGAAGACTAACCACAAAAGGATGGCCGGCTGGTGCTCCTTCTTGGGGCAGGTTGGCGCACGGCAAGAAGAGGAGAAGAGAAGGAGAGAAAGAGAGGGAGAGAGCCTATGCCTTCGTCTCTATGATTCACACCCAAGCCTTGCCTTGGGTCCTTTATATAGTGGTCTCTCAACCATCAAGCCTCTCAAATATGGAATAACTTATTCCATCATGCCAAGTTTGATTTTATATCATGGTTAAAATCATATTTTAATTCATGATAAAAATCAATCAAGTCTCTTCTCTCATATGGAATAAATTACTTATCATGGTAAATCAATCCACAATTGATTTTATAAAATAAACCAATCCATGGTTCATTTTAATTTCCATGAAAAATAAACCAAACCTTGGTTTATTATATAAAAATTTATATCATCCATAATTTTATAAAACAAACCACACTTGCTTTATTTTATAAATTGAACCAAAAACTTGGTTCTCTCCCTTTGTTGTGGCCGGCCAAGCAAAGAGGATGGAGGCCCTCTTTGGCCGGCCCATCCATGCCAAGCCCCAATGAATTAAACTTATTTAATTCATCTATTAAGTCTTCAAAAGACTTAGACATTTTACGCTTCCAATGCATCTCTGAAAAATTCAGATTCTACTTATCGTTTGGCTCAACCAAACTTAATCTCTCTTGATTGGAAAATCCAATTTTCAACTCGTTTTAAATCCCTCGGATTACTCGTAGTGCGTGTGACTAAATAGGCTTTCGATTTATGTTGGTCGTATATAATTAATCAATTATAGAACGATCATGAGTGGCACCTAGTAGTACATCATGATCCCCAATTAATCGAAAGATCAACGGTTGACCTCAGAAACAATTCTGAAACCCTTCAGCAGCTATAATGAATCGTGCCCCATTCCCTTCACCATCTTATACCCACTTGGTTTAGGACATGGTTTATGTGTGTCAGTCCCCACTAGGCTGACTACGTCACACCTGGCCCAAGTAACGTTTTCTCGTCCTACAGATTCTAATTACTCTCATGTATTTAAGAGATTCATACTCTGAACATGTCATGCTCTGGCCAGAGGCTTCGAATAACAATCCGACGATAGGCCTCGGGTATACATCTCCTCGCAAGGAGTGGTGAATCCTTTGTAGGCTGTTCAAACATCTTCGGGCACTTCGGCTTATACCCAATCATCCTGGGTCCACACCTCCTTGGAGATGTTTGCTTAAGATGTGAAAGTATAAGTCTCCATGACCAAGATGACTTGAACACTGCAAGTCAAAGGAACATCGCACTTAAGCTGCAGTAAGAACTTCACTGGCATATCTATATGTAGATTACCATATGAAATTTTATAGTCAGTCACTCCAATGAACTAGTCCCCTTAACTAGCATTCATGTTTATCTCCGGACATCTCAATGTCACCAGCCAGTGAGAATCAGCTGATTAGAAAATAACCCATGGTAGTCTCAACAGAATTGATAGTGTCCGTATTTATCAATTCATCGACTATGGACAATTTCAATACTTCACAATTGCACATGTAGAGATAATCACTAGTTGTGAATTCATCACAAATTCTCTCATGCTGTGAATTGTATTGCGGACATTCAGTAAATGAGTTTAAGATCACAATCAAATACACAAACATGTATACTCAAATAGTGAATATTCATTATTAGAATAAATGATTACAATCATAAGGCGATTGCCTTAGGACACTTCTCTCATATCACTAACAAACTCCCACTTGGCCTAATGTCAATCGCTACGGTACCCATTACCACAGGCTCTAACATGACCCTCAAACTTACTTTGAGGCAAGGCCTTAGTTAAAGGATCCGCTAAATTCCTTTCAGTGGGAATTTTCTCAATTTGTATGTCATTCCTACTTATAATCTCTCTGATTATATGATAGCGGTGAAGCACATGTTTGGATCGCTGATGAGACCTTGGTTCCTTTGCTTGTGCAATAGCTCCATTGTTGTCGCAGTAAACCGGCACTACTTCATCAATGGATGGAACCACACCAAGTTCGGAGACGAACTTCTTGATCCATACTGCTTCCTTTGCTGCTTCCGAAGCTGCGATATATTCCGCTTCCGTGGTAGAATCTGGTACAGTGTCATGCTTGGAACTCTTCCAACTTATTACGCCTCTATTCAAAATAAATACGTATCTGGACTGAGATTTGGAGTCATCCTTATCTGTCTAGAAACTGGCATCTGTATACCACGTATNAGCTGATTCTCACTGGCTGGTGACATTGAGATGTCCGAAGATAAACATAATTGCTAGTTAAGGGAACTAGTTCATTGGAGTGACTGGCTATAAAACTTCATATGGTAATCTACATATAGATATGTCAGTGAAGTTCTTACTGCAGCTTAAGTGCGATGTTCCTTTGACTTACGGTGTTCAAGTCATCTTGGTCATGGAGACTTATACTTTGACATCTTAAGCAAGCATCTCCAAGGAGGTGTGGACCCAGGATGATTGGGTATAAGCCGAAGTGCCCGAAGATGTTTGAACAACCTACAAAGGATTCACCACTCCCGAATTGATAAAAAGGGTTATTTAATTCGAAAAATAAATAGGATTTAATTAATTTATATTGATGCATTCTTTATCATTCTCATCACATAACCTCAATTTGTATTTCTAGGATAATCACCTGATCATGTCTTCTCTGAATTTGCGTTTCATTTTGGACACCAATAAGCTGACTGGGCCAAACTTCATGGACTGGCTTCGAAACCTGAGGATAGTCTTCAAGGCAGAAAAGCTTGCTTATGTCCTTGAAGAACAACTTCCCAACCATCCTCCTGAAGATGCAACTCCAGACCAGTTAGTGGCCTATCAGAAACATGTGGCCGATTCTGAACTTGCGAGTTGCATCATGCTGGCCGTTATGGTACCTGAGCTACAAAAGCAGCATGAGCATATGGATGCTCATACCATCGTCTTCCATCTTCATGAGCTGTTTGACGAGCAGGCGAGATCCAAAAGGTTTGAGGTCTCCAGACACCTCTTCACCTCTAAGATGCAGGAAGACATTTCTATTTCACAGTTTATGGTGAAGATGTTAGGGGTACATTGAGCGACTAGGCACACTCGGATTTACAATGGATCACGAACTAAGTATTGACTTAATTCTGGATTGTTTGCCCAAGAGTTACTCACAGTTTGTGATGAACTATCGGATGAACAAACTGGAGACTACCATTCCTGAGTTGCTTAACCTGCTGAAGACTGTACAGCCTTCTGTAAAGCAGGATCAGAAGACGGTACTGTTAGTTGATTCCTCAAAGAAAGGCTCTAAGAGGAAGCCCAAAGAACAAAATAAGGGAAGGAAGAAAAAGGCCAAAAAGATTGAAAAGGTACCAAAAGGCACTTGCCATCACTGTGGCAAGGAGGGCCACTTGCGAAGAAACTGCAAGGTTTATCTTGAGTTCTTGAAGAAGAAGGCATCCGATGCCCCATCCTCTTCAGGTATCTTCGTTATTGAATGTCACTCTATTTCCTCGGACACCTGGGTACTTGATACTGGGTGTAGCTCACATATATGTAATGACATACATGGGCTAAGGAATAGAAGAAGACTCGTCAAGGGAGAAGCGAATTTGCGAGTTGGAAATGGAGCAAAGATTGCTGCTGTTGCCATCGGAACATATTTGCTAAAGCTCCCTACTGGACTTGTCTTAGAATTGGATAATTGTTATTTTGTTCCTTCGTTAATAAAGAACATTGTATCTATTTCATGCTTGAATGAAAAGGGTTATCATTTAACTTTTAGTAACAATTGCTGTTACATAACTGTAAATGGTGTTCTTTATGGGACCGAAACTTTATGCAATGGTATCTACACGTTTGATTTATCCGGTGACGTTTTCAATATCGAAGTTAGCAACAAACGTGCTCGAATAGATAATCAAATAGACTCCTATATGTGGCATTGTCGTCTTGGCCATGTAAGTAAGAAACGCATGACCAAATTACACCGATGTGGAATTCTGGAATCATTTGAACCCGGTTCATTTGATACATGCGAATCATGCTTAAAAGGCAAGATGCCCAAATTACCCTTTTCCGGAAAAAGTAAACCAGTGGGAGAATTGCTTGGTCTAATACATACTGATGTATGTGGACCAATGTCAACTCTTGCACAAGGAGGCTATAGCTACTTCATTACCTTTATCGATGATCACTCACGATTCGGGAATGTGTTCTTAATGAAACACAAATATGAAGCTTTTGAGAAATTCAAAGAGTTCAGAAGTGAAGTAGGGAAACAGCTTGGCAAAAGTATTAAGATACTTTGATCCGATCGGGGTGGTGAATACTTAAGTCAAGAGTTTCAAGATTATCTGAGAGACAATGGGATATTGTCTCAATGGACTCCGCCATATACACCACAGCATAATGGTGTATCTGACAGGCGTAACCGAACCTTGATGGACATGGTTAGATCTATGATGAATCATGCAACTCTTCCGAAATCCTTTTGGGGCTATGAGCTTAAGACAGCTGTTTACTTACTAAACAGAGTCCCGACCAAGGTATTCTCTACTACTCCATATGAGACGTGAAATAGTAAGAAACCTCATTTATCTCACCTAAAGATATGGGGTTGTCCTGCTTATGTAAAGCGGACTGTATCAGACAAATTGGATGCTAAGTCTGATAAATGTCTATTTATTGGATACCCTAAGGAAACGAAGAGTTACCAATTCTATCATCCCTTGGAACAAAAGGTGTTTGTTTCAAGGCATGCTGTATTTCTAGAAAAAGAATTTCTTTTACAAGAAAACAGTGGGAGTAGCATTGAACTTGAAGAAGTTCAAGAAACTCCAATAGACATTGCAGAGACACCTAGTCTAGACCCACAACCAATAACTCATAATGATGAGCTATCAGTTGAACCTAAAACAACACCACTTCTTCGTAGGTCTGATAGGGCACACAATATTCCAGAGTGATACGGATTTCTCATAAGTGAATCAAACAACGTGTTACTCATTAATGATGACGAACCTATCAGTTATGAAGATGTTCTGAAAAATTCAGAAAGGTATAAATGGCTTGAAGCCATGAAGTCGGAAATGGATTCCATGTATAAAAATCAAGTATGAGACTTGGTTAACCCACCTGAAGGGATTAAGCCCATAGGGTGCAAGTGGGTTTTCAAGAAGAAAACCGACATGGAAGGTAATGTTGTTACCTTTAAGGCTAGATTAGTGGCAAAAGGATATCGTCAGAAACAAGGAATTGATTATGACGAAACCTATTTGCCAGTAGCTATGCTTAAATCCATTCGGATGCTCCTGGCCATAGCAGTTCATTATGATTATGAGATATGACAAATGGATGTGAAAACAGCTTTCCTTAATGGAAACCTGCTTGAGGATGTATACATGATACAACCTGAAGGTTTCACATCGGTTAATAAAACCAAAGTATGCAAGCTTCGACGATCCATATATGGACTAAAGCAAGCATCCAGGAGCTGGAACATCCGTTTTGATGAGACAATCAAAGAGTTTGATTTCTCACAAAATCCTATCGAACCTTGTGTGTACAAGAAGGTTAGTGGGAGTGCAGTCGTATTCCTAGTGTTATATGTCGATGACATATTACTTATAGGAAATGATATATCAGTCTTACAGTCAGTTAAAATTTGGTTGTCCAAAACTTTCTCATTGAAAGACCTGGGAGAAGCAACCTATATCCTTGGGATTAGAATCTATAGAGATCGATCAAAACGGTTGCTTGGTCTTTCGCAGTCTACATATATAGACCGAGTGCTAGAAAGGTTTAGCATGTCGCAATCCAAGAAAGGTTACCTTCCCATCAGGCATGGGATCAACCTTTCGAAGTCTATGTGTCCGCGCACAGAAGACGTGAGGATTTGCATGAATAAGATTCCTTATGCATCCGCGATAGGATCTATCATATATGCTATGTTATGTACTAGGCCCGATGTATCGTATGCTCTGAGCGTCACAAGAAGATACCAGTCTGATCCAGGAATGGATCATTGGGCGGCTATCAAGACAATCCTCAAGTACTTAAGAAACACTAAGGATATGTTCCTAATATATGGAGAAGGTGATATGGTAATACGTGGGTATACAGATGCCAGTTTCCAGACAGATAAGGATGACTCCAAATCTCAGTCCGGATACATATTTATTTTGAATGGAGGTGCAATAAGTTGAAAGAGTTCTAAGCAAGACACCGTAGCGGATTCTACCACGGAAGCAGAATATATTGCAGCTTCGGAAGCAGCAAAGGAAGCAGTCTGGATCAAAAAGTTTGTCTCAGAACTTGGTGTGGTTCCAACCATTGATGAAGCAATACCGGTTTACTGCGACAACAATGGAGCTATTGCACAAGCAAAGGAACCAAGGTCTCATCAGCGATCCAAACATGTGCTTTGCCGCTATCATCTGATTAGAAAGATTATAAGTAGGAATGATATACAAATTGAGAAAATTCCCACTGAAAGGAATTTAGCGGATCCTTTAACTAAGGTCTTGCCTCAAAGCAAGTTTGAGAGTCATGTTAGAGCCTGTGGTTTTGGGTACCGTAGCGATTGGCATTAGGCCAAGTGGGAGTTTGTTAGTGATATGAGAGAAGTGTCCTAAGGCAATCGCCTTATGATTGTAATCATTTATTCTAATAAATGAATATTCACTATTTGAGTATACTTGTTTGTGTATTTGATTGAGATCTTAAACTCATGTACTGAATGCCCGCAATACAATTCACAGCATGAGAGAATTTGTGATGAATTCACAACTAGTGATTATTTCTACATGTGCAATTGTGAAGTATTGAAATTGTCCCTAGTCGATGAATTGATAAATACGGACACTATCAATTCTGTTGAGACTAGCATGGGTTATTCTCTAATCAGCTGATTCTCATTGGCTGGTGACATTGAGATGTCCGGAGATAAACATGAATGCTAGTTAAGGGAACTAGTTCATTGGAGTGATTGACTGTAAAACTTCATATGGTAGTCTACATATAGATATGTCAGTGAAGTTCTTACTGCAGCTTAAGTGTGATGTTCCTTTGACTTGCGGTGTTCAAGTCATCTTGGTCATGGAGACTTATACTTTGACATCTTAAGCAAGCATCTCCAAGGAGGTGTGGACCCAGGATGATTGGGTATAAGCCGAAGTGCCCGAAGATGTTTGAACATCCTACAAAGGATTCACCACTCCTTGCGAGGAGATGTATACCCGAGGCCTATCGTCGGATTGTTACTCGAAGCCTCTGGCCAGAGCATGACATGTTCAGAGTATGAATCTCTTAAATACATGAGAGTAATTAGAATCCGTAGGATGAGAAAACGTTACTTGGGCTAGGTGTGACGTAGTCAGCCTAGTGGGGACTAACACACATAGACCATGTCCTGAACCAAGTGGGTATAAGATGGTGAAGGGAATGGGGCACGATTCATTATAGCTGCTGAAGGGTTTCAGAATTGTTTCTGAGGTCAACCGTTGATCTTTCGATTAATTGGGGATCATGATGTACTACTAGGTGCCACTCATGATCGTTCTATAATTGATTAATTATAGACGGCCAACATAAATTGAAAGCCTATTTAGTCACACGCACTACGAGTAATCCGAGGGATTTAAAACGGGTTGAAAATTAGATTTTCCAATCAAGAGAGATTAAGTTTGGTTGAGCCAAACGATAAGTCGAATCTGAATTTTTCAGAGACGCATCGGAAGCGTAAAATGGCTAAGTCTTTTGAAGACTTAATAGATGAATTAAATAAGTTTAATTCATTGGGGCTTGGCTTGGATGGGCCGGCCAAAGAGGGCCTCCATCCTCTTTGCTTGGCCGGCCACAACAAAGGGAGAGAACCAAGTTTTTGGTTCAATTTATAAAATAAACCAAGTGTGGTTTGTTTTATAAAATTATGGATGATATAAATTTTTATATAATAAACCAAGGTTTGGTTTATTTTTCATGGAAATTAAAATGAACCATGGATTGGTTTATTTTATAAAATCAATCATGGATTGATTTACCATGATAAGGAAATTTATTCCATAGGAGAGAAGAGACTTGATTGATTTTTTATGATGAATTAAAATATAATTTTAACCATGATATAAAATCAAACTTGGCATGATGGAATAGGTTATTCCATATTTGAGAGGCTTGATGGTTGAGAGACCACTATATAAAGGACCCAAGGCAAGGCTTGGGTGATAATCATAGAGATGAAGGCATAGGCTCTCTCCCTCTCTTTCTCTCCTTCTCTTCTCCCCTTCTTGCCGTGCGCCAACCAGCCCCAAGAAGGAACACCAGCTGGCCGCCCCTGCCCTTTCCTTGCCGACCACCACCTGCTGCCGGAGAAGGAAGCTCCGGCCATCTCTTGGCCGGAAGAAGGTGCTGCCAGAATTAGAGTTTGCCGCAAGGATCTTTTTGCCGCAAGCCTCTTCTTTTGCTTCGCCGGAATTTTGATTCCGGCCATCCTTTTGTGGTTAGTCTTCCGACTTCTCTCTTGGTTTTTCTTGTCGCGTTCTCGGAGAATCTAGTAGTTCTCGAGAACACGAAACTCGTGGCTTTGCCAAGTCATCCCGATGATACTCGGCGTGGACGCGAATAGAGGCGAACCTTCCAAGGGACGCTTACGGTTGGATCTCGTCCCTTCCTTCGAGTTACGTGAGGTAATACGTAAATTAGTTTATGTTTTTGCAAAATTTTAAATATATGATCATGTCTACACAAGATAAAATTGCATGCTTAGAAATGTGGTTAAATGATTTAGAGAAATTATTTATGCTAAACCTTCCGCTGCACGTAATTAATTTTGAAATTACGAACCCGCATCCATGTCAATATGCACCCGGTCCCAACAACAATGTATATGCATCATATGTTTAAGTGAGGAATCAAAAGCCATTGTGAATTAATGATCATAAGTCAGGGCTTATCAGTCTGTAAATCGATCAGAGAGAGCCCTGATCGGTCTGTGGACCGATCAGAGAGAACTCTGATCGGTCGCCTTGACCGATCAGTATGAGGCCTGATCGATCTGTGGATCGATCAGATTTCAGATAAATTCTGAAACTCTGATATCAGACTGCATTGACAATTGATGCGATCAAGTCTCTAACATATCACAAAAAAATCTAAATCCTTTAGTTTTTTTTTTCAAAAAAAATCTAAATCCCTTAGTTTTTTTTAAAAAAAAACAGCTCATGGCATGAACTTAATAACAGAAGAAAAACCAAATTCATCTACATGGATCAAACCATTTCATCAATACTTCAGCAATAGAACTCAAGTTCATGAACTGATCCAAAATCGAAACCATCATAACAATTCCACCTAGACCAGAGCCCTAGCCAATGTGTCAGGTAATTGTATAATCGAATTCTATTATCGAATCTCTTGGTAGTGGGAGAAGAACAAAGTACAGATCCAAATTACACATCAAGTTTAATAATCCCTAGTCCCAAGCTTATATCAAGTTCATTTGTCTTAACCATAGACCTAATTAGATTGGAGTAATCTTGATAAATCATAGTCCCAAATGTATACAAATACAAATGAGAAAATTTTCCAGTGACACCAATAAGTAGAGTAAATGGGAAAATTTTTCATATATCTATATTGTGTATGGAGTTTATGATTTACATTTACTTAACTCCAATCATCTAAATTTGAGATGAAAAAGAACATTTCCTCTTGGGTATTAAATGATTATCCATTAAGTGGAGGACATGGTAAGCACATCCCTAACTAGGAATGACCATGTGTTTAGAGCACCAAATATCAACCACCCATGTTGATAGATGCTCCCCCTCAACCAATGACTATACAATTGGAAATATAGATGTTTTGGGTACCCAAATTTTGGGACCTAAAGCATCTACAACGAATGATTTTGGCACCCATGCCTTAGTTATTTTCTTTCTAACTTTTTGAACCCTAGAATCATTTGGTGATCTAATATAGGTTCTTGACAACAATGAAACAAAGGTTGGTTCTTTAGGTCGGTAACCTATACCGACCTTGTTATAAACCGCTTTGTGAGAATTAAGGATCATGTCTAAAGTTTTAGAGCTAGTTGAAAACTTCTCAAGAATATTCTTGAGGTTTTCAATTTCGCTCTTCAAAGCCTTGTTTTCATCCTCAAGGGACTCATTATGCAAATCATCAATTACCTCATCGTTAGAGGTTTTCAATTTTTCTACATCCAATTTTAATGATTTTACTTTGACCTTAGTTTTCTTAAGCATGTTTGTCAAGCAAGCTATTGATCTATAGCATTTATCTAATTCGAGAGAAATTACCTCTTCATCATCCGAAGATGATGAAGCTGCGGTTGAGGAGTTACTTGATTCGTTATCACTCCTTTCTTCATTTGAATCCTCTATTGCCATGAAGGCCATGTGACAACAGCTCTTCTCCTCCTCCTTCTCCTTCTCCTTCTTCTCCTTCTTCTTCTTCCTTCTGTAACCTGCCACAAAAGCCACACCCTTCTCCTTTGGGCTTTGGTTAGCGATCTCATGTAGTTCCATTTCGCAAAATAAATCTTCTAATTTAACAATAGAAAGATCCTTGGAAACCTTGTAAGCATCCACCATGGATGACCATAAGGCATTCCTAGGGAAGGATTTGAGGACATACCTTACAAGGTCGCGATTCTCGACCTTCTCATCAATGGAGTGTAAACGGTTAAGTACTTCTTTGAATCGGTCATGGAGTTCACTTACCTTTTCGGACTCCTTCATGGTGAGGTTTTGAAGTTGGTTGAGGAAAAGATCCCTCTTGGATATTCTTGAATCCCGGGTGCCTTCATGAAGCTCGATGAGTTTGTTCCATAGGTCCTTGGCACTGGTGAAAGGACCCACCTTGATCAACTGCTCCTTGGTCATCCCACACTGCAGGGTGACCACCTTGAGAACTCTAGCTCTTTTCCCTCAGCATCTTTTGGAGGGGAGAAACCCTCCTTGACAGAGAATCACATACCGATGTCCGTCTTGAGATAGTATTCCATTCGCGATCTCCAATATTGAAAATCAACCCCGTCGAAGAAAGGCTGTCGGTTGGTGCTAAATCCTTCTCTCAAAGCCATTCTTGTAAGCTCTCGGGTGTTAATCCGTTAGACAGAGCCCTTTGCTCTGATACTACTTGTTGGACCTTGGATGGCTAGAGAGGGGGGGGGGGTGTGAATAGCCAGACACTCAAACTATTCTTCTTTGAATTCTTTCTACGACTAGGGTTAGCAGCGGAAACAGACACAGAAAGAATAGAACTGAAATGTAGAAACAGATTAAACACAAACCAGTCGCTAACTCAAGGATGTACAAGGTTCGGGGATAACTTGCCCCTACTCCTTGGCGTGCCCGTGAGGTGGGCGATCCCTTGATCGTCGACAGATTAAGCCCCGGAACTCCGGATATAAAAGCCTCCTTCTCGGTGGAGTAACCTCTCCACAATCGTCTCAAGATGATAACAGTTAAGCGCAGAGACACGAGAAGAAAACTCACACAAAGATCTAGCAGGAACGCTCAAGCAAGAAACTATACAGAGAGCTCAATAACCCAGCGAAACCCCCAGCAACAACCTTTGCTCGTTTCCTGTCTATTCTCTATCGCTCCTCTGCTTCCCAGCTTCTTCTTAAGCTTCTGCTCACCGTCGCCAGACTCCATCAGCACCCACTGAACCACAGCCTGAGCCCACTGACCTCCACTGAGCGCTCAGTCCACTGAAGACCTCTTCAGCTGAGCCTCCGGTCAGTCGCCACTCGCACCAGAAGCCGTTGAGACCTAGAAACAGAAAATAGACAAACCTGCCACGGTGAAAGTTGCCATTGACTCTTCTCCTCGGTTTGTATCGTCCCTGCAACGTCTGCACACTTAACAGAAGCTTAGCACAACAAATCAAAAGAAATCAGCAGAGTAACAGAAGAGATCAGAGTAATTCAGAGCGATCTGACAACGTTTTCAAATTAAAGTTCAGGCACTGATCGGTCACCAAATCGATCAGTGATGACCCTGATCGTGTTGGAACTTGGATGGCTAGAGAGGGGGGGGTGAATATAGCCAGACACCGAAACTTAGCACTTTTGAAATTTTCTGCACTTAAACGTTTAGTAGCACAGCGGAAGCAATAAAAACAGAGTATGCAGAATTTAAACCCTAAGCTAAGAACAACCACCAAATGCTAACAAAGAGGATTTACAAGGTTCGGGGATAACTTGCCCCTACTCCTTGGCATGCCCGTAAGGTGGGCGATCCCTTGATCGTCGGCAGATCAAGCCCTGGAAAATCCGGATAAAATGCAACCTCCTTCTCGGTGGAGTAACCTCTCCACAGCGATTCAAGATGGATCAAGTATAAAGTACAGGAAACACAAGAAGGATCTTACTTAGCACTTAGAACCACAAGAACACAAGCAAGCTTCTCCCGAGCTCCACTCAACGCAGATCTCACGCAAGAACTCCCTTCTTCGTGTCTTCTCGCTGATGGACTCGCCAAGCTTCTTGCTTCTCTTCCAAGTGTTGGTGCAGAAAGCACCACAGTCAAACTTGTGTTTTAATAATGGCAACAGGGTTCAAAAGTTAAGTCTTACTTGTTGTCTAACAAGTTACTCTAGTGTGCAGGCTAAAAAGTCCTAGCGAAGGACTGCTAGGCACTGGCGAAGGAATGCCAGAGCAAAAAGCCCTAGTGAAGGAATACTAGGCACTGGCGAAGGAATGCCAGGGTAAAAGCCCTAGCCAAGGACTGCTAGGCACCGGACGAAGGACAGCTCGGTATCCGAGACCTGGCAAAGGACCGCCAGGCAAAAGTCCAACCAAAGGAGCGGTTGGCATCAGGTAAACTCTCCCGAGAGGAGTAGGTGAGGACGCGTTCCCCGTCGAGGGAACAGTAGGCGTCGGTTCGACCTAGGGTTCCATTTTTGGAGACCCAAAGTCAGAACCAAGACAGCTAAGGCTGTATAAAAACTAACAACTTACTCCTTTATGTTGTTTTCAGACTAACCCTGGATGCAGGACCAAAGGAACGTGTGTCTACAGCTCAGAGAGCCTTAAAGGAGTGAGGCAGCAGCTGAGTAGGGCGCCCTGAGTGTCCAGGGCGCCCCCAAGGTGAACAAGAAACAAATGAAGTAAAAAGGAGCTTCGGCTGACTACTGGCCGGGGCGCCCTCAGCAGCCAGGGCGCCCCCAGCAGCCAGGGCGCCCTCAGCAGCCAAGGCGCCCCGCGCCTATGCCAGTGAAGCCAATCACCCTTATCCAGCCGAGAAGCCCGCGCGGAAGGAGTCAAGCAGGGCGCCCCCAACGTCCAGGGCGCCCCCAGGGACAAACCTCATCCCTATTCGAGTGGGATAAAGGTTGACCGAGAGAATCTCGGATCACATGACACGTGGGGGGGCGCCCCCGACGTCCAGGGCGCCCCGAGGTGCTATAAATAGCACCCAACGCCCAGGCTTCAAGGAACATCTCGAACACAACGCTTCTACGCTCTTCTGCTCTCACGCCTCGCTCCGGAAATTGCCCAACTCAAGCCGACGACGTCCTGCTGCTCCGAAAAAGTAAATCTACTTCGGACGTCGGTAAAGAAGAGTGATTTTCAATTTACTGCACTTACTCTGTAATCAATATTTGTAAATTATTTTTGCGCCTATATAGAATTGCCCAAAGTAAACGATCAACGACCGTGGGCCTTGGAGTAGGAGTCGACCTAGGCTCCGAACCAAGTAAAACCTCCCGTGTTTGCGTTGTGTGTTTTTAACTTCCGCTGTGCAATTTCTCTTAGTTTTCAAATCCGAGCGTTTACCGATATTCACCCCCCTCTATCGGTTTTCTCGATCCAACACCAAGTGCTCAAGTAACAGACGGTTGCTTCAAGAATCACAGTCGCTTGCTCAAGAGATGATTGAACAGAGTTGTCGCAAAGCACAAGAGTTGTAGCAAGAGCACAATGTGGAGAACTTCGTTACTGAGACTTGTTCACCACCAAGTGCTTAAGTCTCAGCTCACTGATCGTCAGGTCACCACCTCACTGCAGCCTCCAGCTGCTCACCTGCAACAGCCAGCTACCACTGAGCTCTCCTGGACTCCCTGAGATTCCCTTAGCCAAGCCCCAGTCAGCAGCTCCAGCATTGCCAGCATCCGTTGCACCCTAAGATGGAAAACGGACAAACCTGCGATAGTGAAAACCTTCGTTTGACTTCCCTTAGATGATCCCTGAGTCACCTGCACACATAGCAGCTCATTAGGGCAGCAAATCAACAGAAAATCAAAGTATCAGAAGGTTAGAACAGATATCAGCAGTGTATCAGAAAAAGCAGATGCGAATAGACGCGATCAGACCGTCTGACAGTGCATTTGAATTAAAGTGATCGGTCACCGGACCGATCAGAATGATCCCAGACCGATCAGGCTCCAGCCTGATCGGTCCCCAGTGAGAAACCTGGGATCGTAAGCTCGTATGATTGGTCACCCTGACCGGTCACCAGATCGGTCACCAAACCGATCCAGAAATCTGCTTGCCACAATCATGCCTGAAACACACTGTTGATTGGTCACCAGATCGATCAGGACACTCCCTGACTGATCAGGCTCCAGTCTGATCGGTCAGGGTGAGAAACCTCGCGACAGTTGATCGTTCAGATTGATCGATCAAAGTTTCTCCCTGATCGGTCACCAGACCGATCAGGAGTCGAACAGTGGGTTTGCCAAAGTTACTGGAAGCTCCCTGATCGGTCACCAAACCAATCAGACATCACTGGATCGGTCACCAGACTGATCCACGAGGGAACTTCGTGCCAACTTCCCTGATCGGTCACCAGACCGATCTGGGCAAGGCCAAACCCACTCAAAGTCAAGAGAACTGGCTCCCAGCCTCTCCTGACTCGTGCTCAGTCCCTCGGACCAAGACTCCGTGCCCAGCTTCACTCACCAGGACTTCAGTCAACCTGGCTTCACTCACCAGGACCCGACTTCACTCACCGGGATTTCCAATCACCTAACCCTCCGAGTTAGGAATTTCCACACCTAGCCCTCCAAGCTAGGACTTTTCCACACCTAACCCTCCAAGTTAGGATTTCATCCACCTAGCCCTCCAAGCTAGGACTTTTCCAACACCTAGCCCTCCAAGCTAGGATTTTCCCACACCTAACCCTCCAGGTTAGGATTTCGTCAAACCTAGTCCCACTAGGTATGCCTAGTCCATGACCAGGACTTAATCATAATCATCTCATCAACTTAAACTAAAATCGGTGTCAACACCAAAATAACAATCAGGATCAGACTGTATCAACAGATCGATCAGGCTACCTCCTGATCGATCACCTCCTGGTTGATCAACTCTGTGATCGGTCACACTAACTGATCAGGGATCGGGGATCGATCACACTGACCGATCCATCAGCTTACTGGACATAACCCGCAGGTTCACTACCAGAAGCATCTGATCGGTCACCTAACCGATCAGGTTGTGCCCTGATCGGTCACAGTGACCGATCAGGTCACCTCTGGACCGATCAGGACACAGCCTGATCGGTCCAGGAGGCCCTTGATTGGTCACACTGACCGATCAAGGTTCTCTCCAGAAGCCTACGATCTCTTTTCTGATCATTCACTAGAACGATCAGAAGCCAAACAGAAACCACACAGAATGTTTCTGTTCTCTCCCTGATCGTTCGCCAGAACGATTAGACACCCTAGATCGGTCACCAGACCGATCCACAACCAAGAGTTAGTGCCAACTCCCTGATCGGACTCCAGACCGATCAGGTCACTTGGCTGACTCATGCTCAGTCACCTAGCTTCACTCGCTAGGACCCGGCTTCACTCATCGGGGTTTTCGTCACCTGGCTTCACTCACAGGACCCTGCTTCATTCACCGGGGTTTCCGTCATCTGGCTTCACTCACCGGGACCCGGCTTCACTCACCGGGGTTTCCAGGACCCGGGTTCACTCACCAGGACCCGACTTCACTCACCGGAGTTTTCGTCACCCGGCTTCACTCACCGGACCCGGCTTCACTCACCAGGGTTTCCGTCACTCGGCTTCACTCACCGGGACCCGACTGACCCGGCTTCACTCACTGGGGTTTCCATCACCCGGCTTCACTCACCGGGACCCGACTTCACTCATCGGGGTTTCAATCACCCGGCTTCACTCACCGGGGTTTCAATCACCCGGCATCACTCACCGAGACCCGGCTTCACTCACCGGGGTTCCCATCACCCGACTTCACTCACCGGGGTTTCAATCACCCGGCTTCACTCACCGGGACCCGGCTTCACTCACCAGGGTTTCAATGACCCGGCTTCACTTACCGAGATTTCATGGCCAGTCCCCGACCAGGACTTAAGCCGAATTTACTCACTCACCTAAACTTAAATCGGTGTCAACACCAAAACAACAATCAGGTCAGACTGCATCAACAATAGTTAGAGTGGAGCTAGGAGATGTTATTTTTGATGTCCAAACCTCTAATTTTACTACATTATGTTGCGAAAGGATACTCTGTAGGTCTATCCGTGGGTTTCGACCCAAACCCACTGATGGACCTAGGATCTTTGGATTTCTGAATACCCTATAGCAATAGTTAGAGTAGAGCTAGGAGATGATATTTTTGATGTTCAAATCTCTAATTTTACTACATTATGTTGCAAAAGAATACTCTGTAGGTCTATCAGTGGGTTTCCACCCAAACCCACTGATGGACCTAAGATATTTAGATTTCTGAAAACCCAATAGCAATAGTTAGAGTAGAGCTAGATGATGATATTTTTGGTGTCCAAACCTCAAATTTTACTACATTATGTTGCAAAAGCATACTCTGTAGGTCTATCAGTGGGTTTCGACCCAAAACCATTGATGGACCTAGCATCTTTGGATTTCTGAAAATCCTATAGCAATAGTTAGAGTAGAGCTAGAAGATGATATTTTTGGTGTCCAAACCTCAAATTTTACTACATTATGTTGCAAAAGAATACTTTGTAGGTCTATCAGTGGGTTTCGACCCAAACCCACTGATGGACCTAGGATCTTTGGATTTCTGAAATCCCTATAGCAATAGTTAGAGTAGAGCTAGGAGATGGTATTTTTGGTGTCCAAACCACTAATTTTACTACATTATGTTACAAAAGGATACTCTATAGGTCTATCAATGGGTTTCCACTCAAACCCACTGATGGACCTAGGATCATTGGATTTCTGAAAACCCTATAACAATAGTTAGAGTAGAGCTAAGAGATACTATTTTTGGTGTCCAAACTTCTAATGGTACTACATTATGTTGCAAAAGCATACTCTGTATGTCTATCAGTGGGTTTCGACCCAAACCCACTGATGGACCTAGGATCTTTAGATTTCTGAAAACCATATAACAATAGTTAGAGTAGAGCTAGGAGATGATATTTTTGGTGTCCAAACCACTAATTTTACTACATTATGTTTCAAAAGGATACTCTGTAGGTCTATCAATCAGTTTCCACCCAAACCCACTGATAGACCTAGGATCTTTGGATTTCTGAAAACCCTATAGCAATTGTTAGAGTAGAGCTAGGAGCTGCTATTTTTGGTGTCCAAACTTCTAATGGTACTACATTATGTTGCAAAAGCATACTCTGTAGGTCTATCAGTGGGTTTCGACCCAAACCCACTGATGGACCTAGGATATTTAGATTTCTGAAAATCCTATACCAATAGTTAGAGTAGAGCTAGAAGATGGTATTTTTGGTGTCCAAACCTCAAATTTTACTATATTATGTTGCAAAAACATACTCTGTAGGTCTATCAGTGGGTTTCGACCCAAACCCACTGATAGACCTAGGATCTTTGGATTTCTGAAAACCCTATACTAATAGTTAGACTAGAGCTAGGAGATGGTATTTTTGGTGTCAAACCTCAAATTTTACTACATTATGTTGCAAAAGCATACTCTGTAGGTCTATCAGTGGGTTTCGACCCAAACCCACAGATGGACCTAGGATCATTAGATTTCTGAAAACCCTATAGCAATAGTTAGAGTATAGCTAGGAGATGATATTTTTGGTGTCCAAACCTCTAATTTTACTACATTATGTTGCAAAAGGATACTCTGTAGGTCTATCAGTGGGTTTCCACCCAAACCCACTGATTGACCTAGGATCTTTGGAATTCTGAAAACCCTAAAGCAATAGTTAGAGTAGAGCTAGGAGATGCTATTTTTGGTGTCCAAACCTCTAATTTTACTACATTATGTTGCAAAAGGATACTCTGTAGGTCTATCTGTGGGTTTCCACCCAAACTCATTGATGGACCTAGGATCTTTGGATTTCTGAAAACCCTATAGCAATAGTTAGAGTAGAGCTAGGAGATGCTATTTTTGGTGTCCAAACCTCTATTTTTACTACATGATGTTGCAAAAGGATACTCTGTAGGTCTATCAGTAGGTTTTCACCCAAACCCACTGATGGACCTAGGATCTCTGGATTTCTGAAAACCCTATACCAATAGTTATGTTGCAAAAGGATATTGGGCGTGAATTAATATTATTTGTCAAAGAATATTGGACCTGATATACGAGGGCCTTTCATACCTGTTCAGGCCCAAAGTGGGCCTGATAACAAGTTATTTCAGGCCCTAGTTGGGCCTGAAATGAAGATATTTCAGGCTCACACGGTGGGCCTGAAATCAAGTTATTTCAGGCCCTGCGTGGGCTTGAAATCATGTGATTTCAGGCCCACCGTGGGCCTGATATCACTTGATTTCAGGCCCACTGTGGGCCTGAATTCAAGTGATTTCAGCCCCTACTTAGATTCTAGATTTTATCCCTATTTTAAAATAATTTTATAATTAAATATTATATTGATTTATAGAATAAGATTCAATATATATCTACAAGATGTGACCAAATCCTCTCATTTTATTTAATTTTTCATTTTTATCAACACATTCTTACACATTATTAAACTTCAACAAGTTTATTGAATGTATCGTAGACAAAATCTGGATACTACCTAAATACAAAATGCATAGAAATTTTGATTCTTTGCACATCATGAAGTCATATTTTCAGTTTTTGTTGCAATACGAGTGTTGTAACTCCATACTCGATATCACTAGTTAGAGTTAACCAAAGAGATATTATTTCTGATGTCCAACCTTAGTTCCAATCATTATCAGTTATGTTATCTTACCGTATCAGTTGGCACATAACATTGCAACAATTGGAGGTGAATCAACATCACACAATTGTTTTGTTTATCTTGACAATCAATTATATTCATATGACAACATCTACATAATCAGAATTTTCCATACAAATGGAGCTCAATCAATAGCAAAGGATTTTTTTGACAAGAATACATCGATATTTACTCTCATGTTTTACAAAACATGTCCCTTAGAATATTAACTGTCAGATCAAATCTTATTTTCCTCATATCTCCTTGTTTGAAATCCATCTTCTCATCATATAGGAGACATCGAACGTATTGCATCACAAAAAAGGGACAGTCCATGCTGAAATAACAATAGAGTATTTTTTTATTTCAATAAGTGGGTATATAAAATACTTTCATATTTTTAAACTCATCCCCATTTACTTACCTATGTTTTTGTTGGGGACATTTTTGACTGACGGAGGGTCAATTGCCCAAGGGATGATGACTTTGTAGATATAGATGAATAGCCGTAAGTTCCTCGCGACTATATTGTTTAAGTTCTTTTACCTGTAAAATATATCATGATTTTAATAATCACCATGAATGATATTTTAGACAAAAAAATTAATATATATATGAATAAAGGTTGCTCACCGCTGAGTCAAATTCATTCTTATGTTTACGACCACTAGCAAGAGAATTTAAATGATTGAAAGTCATGACTTCTGTATCCACCACCAACAAGTGAAAGTGTGTATTATTACTGCACAAAGGTATTAAAATATATCTAAACCCTTGTTCTATCATATCAGTCTTTATCACTTGTTGCAGGAAAAACTTTCTTGGCAATCTTATTGATGCCTAAAAAAATGCATACACAAAATTATTAATAGCCAAATCATAATATTAGGTTTCTACAATCTATCTTGTAAATTTATTTACATCACTTACTATGAAGAAGGTTGAACAATATATTGACTTGTTGTATGACCTACCACATGCGGATGCTCCCTTGAATAGAATTTTACAAAAGGCATCAATTACCTCGCCTTTTGTAAAAACCTCTCCATTGAGGATTTGTAAGAATGAATGCAAATTCAAAGCAAAGAGTGCATCCTCCCAAATAAATTCAAATGCCAACCTGCCAAGTAAATTGATAAGATTATATATTAAAGAATAAGATATATTAACTAAACTATGTTTCGTAACATACTTTAGGTTCTCCAATTTATTTATCAGGTAGGTCATTTCTTTATCTTGATTTTTCTTCCTTGCATTCATAAAATGCTTCTTCACAAACTACATTGTTACATTTTCAAAAAACTAATTAATGATCAAATTCAATAAAAATTGAGGTATTTTATATGAAAGTAAATCACATAGATCAATGCCTTGTTGCCTCATTTTGTACAGTTCAGAGGTCCTTCTTGTTTCCACCTTTGTGTCTTCTTCAGACATGACTTCCATTACAGTTATGGTTTCTCTTACTTCATCCATATCCTCCTCACTAATTTTTCTTTTTCCCTTGTCCATGGCATTTGATATTTGTTTCTTGCTCTGCTTCCCCTTTGGTAATAGCTGGTGTCATACTGGACTGTCAATTGAAGTATCCCTGTAATCATACCAAGTTCGGTCACGTCCTCTCCTTGTTGTACAATATACTGGATCAGAAAGAGGATCGATTACAGGATAGCTTTCTTGAGCCCCCATGCCCTTTATTTCAATTATTGAAAGTAATTCCTTAACCCTTTCATTCATACAAATATTCTCCTCTGTTAGCTCCTTGATTTGCTTGTCTTTAAGAATACATTCACCACATAGACTTACATATTCTGTGTCATCTCCTTGCGATGTCTCCATTGGCTGTGGAATTTCATCACCGATATCAAGGTTCTCAAACAAATTGTTCTCATGTAGGTTAGGAATTATTTCTACTATGACCTGTCAATTAACAAGTACACAAATGTTACTGCTTCTATATCAAACTAACATAGATCACAGTTTAGAATAATTACCTCTTCCGGCGACAATCGGTCGACAAGGGCCCTCACCCGACTAATATGCGAAGGAATATTCCTCCACTTATTTATTCGGGATCCTTCAACATTGTATGATTTTTGAATTGGTACATGCTCCAAAAACCATGCCTACACCCCGTTTTCCAGCCAAATACATTAATGACAGCAAAATATTATAAAATTTAACAAGAAAATTCTACTCACTGCCAAAAGCCCAGCAAACCCCTTTAGGTAAGGGAGATTGGTGCTGGTCTGGTATCCCTGAGTTGATGAAAATAAGTCCCCAATCTTAGGTAATTGTGGAGAGAAAAATTGATAGATAGCTTCCACCCAGTTGAATCTAGCAAGATTCTCATAATCATCTACTGTATCTACAAGACCTAGAGGGACCTTATATGTACTAGATGAAAATAAAACACAAACAAATATATACAAAATATAGAATTTGCACACTAATAAAACATCATCCTCTGATTCAACACTTTTTGAATAATATTTAAGTAACTCCTCAATTCTTATTCTAGTAGGTTTTTCTTTTGAGAAGTAAGTAAGATAGAGGTCACATGATGCTTTAGTTGAATTAATAGGGACCGAAACACCACAGTCCACTATACCCAGTAACAAAGCAACATCTCGTCTGGTGAACACATCCGGTACACCTGAAACATTTAAAATATTTAGTTATCATCAAGAAAAAAGCCTTCAAATGATTTCACTTTGGGTCTGAAATCATTTTATTTCAGGCCCAACGTGGGCCTGAAATAACTTCATTTTAGGCCCAACGTGGGCCTGAAATGAAATCATTTTAGGTCCATGTTGGGCCTGAAGTGATTTCACTACAGGCCCACGTTGGGCCTGAAATGAAATCATTTCAGGCCCAACGTGGGCCTGAAGTGATTTTACTTCAGGCCCACGTTGGGCCTGAAGTGAAATCACTTTAGGCCCTCGGTAGGCCTGAAGTGAAATCACTTCAGGCCCTAGGTAGGCCTGAAATGAAATGAGTGAAATGAATCGAAATTAAATCATTTCAGACCATCTTTATCCCTGTTTTATTTTACTATAGATATTGTTTACAATTCATAACTAAAACTATTACCTGAGAATTTAAAAATATGCGAGGTTGAATCCCAACTTTCGAATATATTACCCAAAATTCCACGGATATGCTGCAATTCTTGTATGTCCAAGAAAACACTGAAGGATGACTCTTTGATCTTCGCAATGTGTCGATCATTTAAAATTTGAAATGCTTCAAAAAAATGTTTAAAGTGGCCTAAAACACTGCACCAATGTAACTTTTTTCCAAAGTCATCTGAAGCCTACATTTTTTATACATTACAAATTTATTCAGCAAAAATAAGTTTAAACTGTTGGGACCGGGTGCATGTTGACAAGGATACGGGTTCGTAATATTTTAAAATTTTACGTGCAGCGGAAGAATTAGCATAAAATAATTTCACAAATTATTTTAACCACGTATCTAGCATGCGACCTTATGATGTGTGGACGTAATCATAAATTAAAACAGTGCGGAAAAGTAAACTAATTTACTTTGTACCTCGCGTAACTCGAAGAAAAGGGACGAGATCCAACCGTAGCGTCCCTTGGAAGCTTCGCCTCTATTCGCGTCCACGCCGAGTTCTCTTCGGGATGACTTCGCAAAGTCACGAGTTTTGTGCCGACGAGAACTACTAGATTCTCTAAAGGCACAACTAGAAGAACAAGAGAAAAGAATAGAAACTAACCGCCAAGAACCGGAATCGAAATTCCAGGAAGGAAGGAGATGTGATCCGCTTCTTCTTCTTCTTGGTTGGCTTCTCCTTCTTCTTGATGGCTCACAGCAACCAAAGGTTGGAGGTGCGCCGGCCCTAGCTCTCAAGGAGGGCGCCGGCCCTAAAGGGAAGAAAGAAGAGAGAATAAAAGAGAGAGAGGAAGAGAGTTAATCTCTTGATAGCTCTATATCGATTAGGAATTCAAGGCTTACCTTTGGTTCCTTTATATAGTGGCCTCTCCCTTACCAAGTCTCTCTTTTAACGGAATTAATGGAATTAGTTATCATAAGAATTTTATCTTATAAAATTTCTTATGACTTATTCCGTTATACCTAGTTTTATTATAACTAACTTTATAATAAAACAAATTCTTCTCTCCTTTAATTATGGAATAAATTTTATAAGAAATTTATAAACTTTCTTATTATGAAAAAATCAATTCATAATTGATTTTATAAAATTAAAATAAACCATTCCATGGATTATTTTAATTTCCATAAAAAGAATAAATTTCTATAAATTTATTTATATAAATTTCTTTATACAAATTTATTTATCCATAATTTATAAAACAAATCGCGCTAGATTTATTTTATTAATTAAACCAAATAAATTGGTTTCTTCTCCTTGTTGTGGCCGGCCAAACCAAAGGGGGTTATCACCCTCTTTGGCCGGCTAAACCGAGCCGAACCGATTGCAAATTAAACTCATTTAATTCGCCCAATAAGCCTTCAAAAGACTTAGTCATTTTAAGTTTCCGTTGCGCCTCTGATTAACTCAGATTCGACTTATTTCTCTTGATTGAAAAATCCAATTTTCAACTCATTTTAAATCCCTTGGATTACTCGTAGTGCGTGTGACTAAATAGGCTTTCGATTTATGTTGGCCGTCTATAATTAACCAATTATAGAACGGTCATGAGTGGCACCTAGTAGTACATCATGACCCCTAATCAATCGAAAGATCAACGGTTTGACCTCAGAAGTAATTCCGAAACCCTTCAGCAGCTCTAATGAATCGTGCCTCATTCCCTTCACCATCTTATACCCACTTGGTTCAGGACACGGTCTATTTGTGTCAGTCCCCACTAGGCTAACTACGTCACACCTAGCCCAAGTAGTGTCTTTCTCGTCCTTTGGATTTCTAATTACTCTCATGTATTTAAGAGACTCGCACTCTAAACATGATATGCTCTGGCCAGAGGCTTTGAGTAACAATCCGACGATAGGCCTGGGTATACATCTCCTCGCAAGGAGTGGTGAATCCTTTGTAGGCTGCTCAAACATCTTCGGGCACTTCGACTTATACCCAATCATCCTGGGTCCACACCTCCTAGGAGATGTTTGCTTAAGATGTTAAAGTATAAGTCTCCATGACCAAGATGACTTGAACACCGCAAGTCAAAGGAACATCGCACTTAAGCTGCAGTAAGAACTTCATTGACATATCTATATAGATTACCATATGAAGTTTTACAGCTAGTCACTCCAATGAACTAGTTCCCTTAACTAGCATCCATGTTTATCTCCGGACATCCCAATGTCACCAGCCAGTGAGAATCAGCTGATTAGAGAATAACCCATGCTAGTCTCAACAGAATTGATAATGTCCATTTTTATCAATTCATCGTCTAGGGATACTTTTAATATTTCACAATTGCACATTTAGAGATAATCACTAGTTGTGATCCCATCACAAATTCTCTTATGCTGTGAATTGTATTGCGGACATTCAGTAGATGAGTTTAAGATCCCAATCAAATACACAAACATGTATACTCAAATAGTGAATTATCATTTATTAAAATGAATATTTACAATCATAAGGCGATTGCCTTAGGACACTTCTCTCATATCACTAACAAACTCCCACTTGGCCTAATGCCAATCGCTACGGTATCCAATACCACAGGCTCTAACATGACCCTCAAACTTGTTCTGAGGCAAGGCCTTAGTTAAAGGATCCACTAAATTCCTTTCAGTGGGAATTTTCTCAATTTGTATGTCATTCCTACTTATAATCTCTCTGATCAGATGATAGCGGCGAAGCACGTGTTTGGATCGCTGATGAGACCTTGGTTCCTTTGCTTGTGCAATAGCTCCATTGTTGTCGCAGTAAACCGGCACTGCTTCATCAATGGTTGGAACCACGCCAAGTTCGGAGATAAACTTCTTGATCCAGACTACTTCTTTTGCTGCTTCCGAAGCTACGATATATTCCGCTTCCGTGGTAGAATCCGCTACGGTGTCTTGTTTGGAACTTTTCCAACTTACTGCGCCTCCATTCAAAGTAAATACGTATTCAGACTGAGATTTAGAGTCATCCTTATCTGTCTGGAAACTGGCATCCGTATACCCACGTATTACCATATCTCCTTCTCCATATATTAGGAACACATCCTTAGTTCTTCTTAAGTACTTAAGAATTGTCTTGACAGCCGCCCAATGATCCATTCCTGGATCCGACTGGTATCTGCTTGTGACGCTCAAAGCAGACGATACATCGGGCCTTGTACATAACATAGCATACATGATAGATCCTATCGCGGATGCATAGGGAATCTTATTCATGCAAATCCTCCCGTCTTCTGTGCGCGGACACATAGACTTTGAAAGGTTGATCCCATGCCTGATGGGAAGGTAACCTTTCTTGGATTTCGACATGCTAAACCTTTTTAGCACTCGGTCTATATACGTAGACTGCGAAAGACCAAGCAACCGTTTTGATCTATCTCTATAGATTCTAATCCCAAGGATATAAGTTGCTTCTCCCAGGTCTTTCATGGAGAAAGTTTTGGACAACCAAATTTTAACTGTCTGTAAGACTGATATATCGTTTCCTATAAGTAATATGTCATCGACATATAATACTAGGAATACGACTGCACTCCCACTAACCTTCTTGTACACACAAGGTTCGTCAGGATTTTGTGAGAAATCAAACTCTTTGATTGTCTCATCAAAACGGATATTCCAGCTCCTTGATGCTTGCTTCAGTCCATATATGGATCGTCGAAGCTTGCATACTTTGGTTTTATCAACCGATGTGAAACCTTCAGGTTGTATCATGTATACATCCTCAAGCAGGTTTCCATTAAGGAAAGCTGTTTTCACATCCATTTGCCATATCTCATAATCATAATGAGCTGCTATGGCTAGGAGCATCCGAATGGATTTAAGCATAGCTACTGGCGAATAGGTTTCGTCATAATCAATTCCTTGTTTTTGACGATATCCTTTTGCCACTAATCTAGCCTTATAGGTAACAACATTACCTTCCATGTCGGTTTTCTTCTTGAAAACCCACTTGCACCCTATGGGCTTAATCCCTTCAGGTGGGTTAACCAAGTCCCATACTTGATTTTCGTACATGGAGTCCATTTCCGACTTCATGGCTTCAAGCCATTTGTCCCTTTCTGAATTTTTCAGAACATCTTCATAACTGATAGGTTCGTCATCGCTTATGAGTGACACGTCGTTCGATTCACTTATGAGAAATCCGTATCTCTCTGGAATATTGCGTGTCCTATCAGACCTACGAAGAGGTGGTGTTGTTTTAGGTTCAACTGATAGCTCATCATTATGAGGTATTGCTTGTGGGTCTAGACTAGGTGTCTCTGTAATGCCTATTGGAGTTTCTTGAACTTCATCAAGTTCAATGCCACTCCCACTGTTTTCTTGTAAAAGAAATTCTCTTTCCAGAAATACAGCATGCCTTGAAACAAACACCTTTTGTTCCAAGGGATGATAGAATTGGTAACCCTTCGTTTCCTTAGGGTATCCAATAAATAGACATTTATCAGACTTAGCATCCAATTTGTCTGATACAGTTCGCTTCACATAAGCGGGACAACCCCATATCTTAAGGTGAGTTAAGTGGGGTTTCTTAATATTCCATGTCTCATATGGAGTAGTAGAGACTACCTTGGTCGGGACTCTGTTTAGCAAGTAAACAGCTGTCTTAAGTGCATAGCCCCAAAAGAATTTTGGAAGAGTTGCATGATTCATCATTGACCTAACCATGTCCATCAAGGTTCGGTTGCGCCTCTCAGATACACCATTATGCTGTGGTGTATATGACGGAGTCCATTGTGACAATATCCCATTGTCCCTAAGATAATCTTGAAACTCTTGACTTAAGTATTCACCACCTCGATCGGATCGAAGTATCTTAATACTTTTGCCAAGCTGTTTCTCTACTTCATTTCTGAACTCTTTGAATTTCTCAAAAGCTTCAGATTTGTGTTTCATCAAGAACACATACCCGAATCGTGAGTGATCATCGATAAAGGTGATGAAGTAGCTATAGCCTCCTTGTGCAAGAGTTGACATTGGTCCACATACATCAGTATGTATTAGACCAAACAATTCTCCCACTGGATTACCTTTTCCAGAAAAGGGTAATTTGGTCATCTTGCCTTTTAAGCATGATTCGCATGTATCAAATGAACCGGGTTCAAATGATTCCAGAATTCCACATCGGTGTAATTCGGTCATGCGTTTCTTACTTACATGGCCAAGACGGCAATGCCAAGTGTAGGAGTCTATTTGATTATCTATTCGAGCACGTTTGTTACTAACTTCGATATTGAAAACGTCACCGGATAAATCTAACGTGTAGATACCATTGCACAAAGTTCCATTCCCATAAAGAACGTCATTTAAAGTTATGTAACAACAATTGTTACTAAAAGTTAAATGATAACCCTTTTCATTCAAACATGAAATAGATACAATGTTCTTTATTAACGAAGGAACAAAATAACAATTATCCAATTCTAAGACACGTTCAGTAGAGAGCTTTAGCAAATATGTTCCGATGGCAACAGCAGCAATCTTTGCTCCATTTCCAACTCGCAAATTTGCTTCTCCCTTGACGAGTCTTCTTCTATTCCTTAGCCCCTGTATGTCATTACATATATGTGAGCTACACCCAGTATCAAGTACCCAGGTGTTTGAGGAAATAGAGTGACATTCAATAACGAAGATTCCTGAAGAGGATGGGGCATCGGATGCCTTCTTCTTCAAGGACTCAAGATAAACCTTGCAGTTTCTTCGCCAGTGACCCTCCTTGCCACAATGATGGCAAGTGCCTTTTGGTGTCTTTTCTGTCTTTTTGGCCCTTTTCTTCTTTCCTTTATTCTGTTCTTTGGCCTTCCTCTTAGAACCTTTCTTCGAGGAACCAACTAACAGTACCGTCTTCTGATCCTGCTTCACAGAAGGCTCTACAGTCTTCAGCAGGTTGAGCAACTCAGGAAACTGGTCTGGAGTTGCGTTTTCAGGAGGACGGTTGGGAAGTTGATCTTCAAGGACATAAGCAAGCTTCTCTGCCTTGAAGACTATCCTCAGGTTTCGAAGCCAGTCCATGAAGTTTGGCCCAGTCAGTTTATTTGTGTCCAAAATGGAACACAAGTTCAGAGAAGACATGATCGAGTGATTAACCTAGAAATACAAATTGATTTTATGTGAGAAGAATGATTAAAGAATGTATCAACATACATTAATAAAATCCTGTTTATTTTTCAAATTGAATAACCCTTTTTATCAATTCGGGAGATCGTAGGAACATCTCCAAATAGATTGATATCTAACCATAGATAAGAACCACCATGGCTGTGGCCATCAAGTTATTCTTAGCTATGAAGGTAGGTAATTATACCGATTACATATCACATATATGTAACTATCACATTATGCTATCAACTAATTGAATGTTTGCATAAATCATTGGGTTGTTAACTCATTAACAAGTATGCGACATTATACATAGCACCCAACTGCACCTCTCTTTACATTGACCTTGGCTGTGGCACAACAAATCGATGCTCCAAGCTTAAGGCTGACCCATTAATCAAGAAATAGTTTTAATATGGTTGGAGCTCATTCAACCGTTTAGTCAGGCTTGGATGTGTCCAACAACCAAAACTAAGGATTGACCTCTGACTCCAACTACATTATTCATAAACTAATTCCATGGTTTGAACATGTTGAGGTTCAAGCTGGGCATGGATGTGTCCATCAACCCAAACGAGAAATAAAACTCCGATTCTAACCATATTAATGGAAGGTGTTGGCCTTAATATTTTGTAAGGGGTTTTGGGTCTCATCTTTTCTAAGCACATTCATGACATATAATCATGTCATGACTAACGATTTCCTTAATAAAGTATGTATGTGACTTAAGTTATCAAGTCTCATTAATTGAATTAGGACCGGATTTCCTAATTCTAATTTCATACTTTATTGAAGGAATTGTTTTGGGAAACAATTTCCTAAATTGTCATAATCAATTTCGGAAATAATATGTTCAAGACTTTGATTTCTCTAAATCAAAACTTGTTAAATTAAGAGACAATTCCTTTAATTCAACCACATATTATTTTCATGAAAATCTCATTTAAGAAACTCTATAGAAAATCATTTTCCTAATTAATTTTGGAGACAACAATATGTAAGAGCATCACCTCTTAAAACATATTTTATTCATGGATTTAATTAATTACAACAAATCATTTTCTAAGGGTGGCTCCCCGAGGCTCAGATACCCAAAGAAAAGTAATTTGTCGTAAATCCAATTTGGTCCGCTTCGGAAGCGCAACCAAATTAAACAATTCATTTTAAAATGGGAAATTAAATTACAACAACTAACTTTAAATTGGACGGCTCCCCGAGGCTCAATCCAAAATAAAGAATTTTGTTGTCAATTTAAAAACCAATTCAAATTTAATTGTCAATTAATTGTCCATAAATTTGTCTAGACTTTCTTGAAAGAAAGTGCCCAAAATTGCGAGATTTCATAATAGGCTTCAGAATAATTGTAAGTTTCTGGTACAAAGAAAACTTACATATTTCCAAAGTTGGAAAATTTCTAAAATAGAAAATTTCCGAGATTGAAAAGTTTCCAAAGATGGGAAGTTTTCACAATTATTATAAAATTTTATAAACTAGGAAATTTCAAACGTTTGCGAAATTTCATGAGGATTTCCAAACTTTGAAATTCCTAAATCTAAAATTTATTATAATTGGAAAGTTTCCATAATTGAAAAAATTTTCAAAATTGAGATCATGACAAAGTTTTTCGCAAAACAATTTATGATTATGTCGAACACTAACCGGCTCTGATACCACTGTTGGGACCGGGTGCATGTTGACAAGGATACGCGTTCGTAATATTTTAAAATTTTACGTGCAGCGGAAGAATTAGCATAAAATAATTTCACAAATTATTTTAACCACGTATCTAGCATGCGACCTTATGATGTGTGGACGTAATCATAAATTAAAACAGTGCGGAAAAGTAAACTAATTTACTTTGTACCTCGCGTAACTCGAAGAAAAGGGACGAGATCCAACCGTAGCGTCCCTTGGAAGCTTCGCCTCTATTCGCGTCCACGCCGAGTTCTCTTCGGGATGACTTCGCAAAGTCACGAGTTTTGTGCCGACGAGAACTACTAGATTCTCTAAAGGCACAACTAGAAGAACAAGAGAAAAGAATGGAAACTAACCGCCAAGAACCGGAATCGAAATTCCAGGAAGGAAGGAGATGTGATCCGCTTCTTCTTCTTCTTGGTTGGCTTCTCCTTCTTCTTGATGGCTCACAGCAACCAAAGGTTGGAGGTGCGCCGGCCCTAGCTCTCAAGGAGGGCGCCGGCCCTAAAGGGAAGAAAGAAGAGAGAATAAAAGAGAGAGAGGAAGAGAGTTAATCTCTTGATAGCTCTATATCGATTAGGAATTCAAGGCTTACCTTTGGTTCCTTTATATAGTGGCCTCTCCCTTACCAAGTCTCTCTTTTAACGGAATTAATGGAATTAGTTATCATAAGAATTTTATCTTATAAAATTTCTTATGACTTATTCCGTTATGCCTAGTTTTATTATAACTAACTTTATAATAAAACAAATTCTTCTCTCCTTTAATTATGGAATAAATTTTATAAGAAATTTATAAACTTTCTTATTATGAAAAAATCAATTCATAATTGATTTTATAAAATTAAAATAAACCATTCCATGGATTATTTTAATTTCCATAAAAAGAATAAATTTCTATAAATTTATTTATATAAATTTCTTTATACAAATTTATTTATCCATAATTTATAAAACAAATCGCACTAGATTTATTTTATTAATTAAACCAAATAAATTGGTTTCTTCCCCTTGTTGTGGCCGGCCAAACCAAAGGGGGTTATCACCCTCTTTGGCCGGCTAAACCGAGCCGAACCGATTGCGAATTAAACTCATTTAATTCGCCCAATAAGCCTTCAAAAGACTTAGTCATTTTAAGTTTCCGTTGCGCCTCTGATTAACTCAGATTCGACTTATTTCTCTTGATTGAAAAATCCAATTTTCAACTCATTTTAAATCCCTTGGATTACTCGTAGTGCGTGTGACTAAATAGGCTTTTGATTTATGTTGGCCGTCTATAATTAACCAATTATAGAACGGTCATGAGTGGCACCTAGTAGTACATCATGACCCCTAATCAATCGAAAGATCAACGGTTTGACCTCAGAAGTAATTCCGAAACCCTTCAGCAGCTCTAATGAATCGTGCCTCATTCCCTTCACCATCTTATACCCACTTGGTTCAGGACACGGTCTATTTGTGTCAGTCCCCACTAGGCTAACTACGTCACACCTAGCCCAAGTAGTGTCTTTCTCGTCCTTTGGATTTCTAATTACTCTCATGTATTTAAGAGACTCGCACTCTAAACATGATATGCTCTGGCCAGAGGCTTTGAGTAACAATCCGACGATAGGCCTGGGTATACATCTCCTCGCAAGGAGTGGTGAATCCTTTGTAGGCTGCTCAAACATCTTCGGGCACTTCGACTTATACCCAATCATCCTGGGTCCACACCTCCTAGGAGATGTTTGCTTAAGATGTTAAAGTATAAGTCTCCATGACCAAGATGACTTGAACACCGCAAGTCAAAGGAACATCGCACTTAAGCTGCAGTAAGAACTTCATTGACATATCTATATAGATTACCATATGAAGTTTTACAGCTAGTCACTCCAATGAACTAGTTCCCTTAACTAGCATCCATGTTTATCTCCGGACATCCCAATGTCGCCAGCCAGTGAGAATCAGCTGATTAGAGAATAACCCATGCTAGTCTCAACAGAATTGATAATGTCCGTTTTTATCAATTCATCGTCTAGGGATACTTTTAATACTTCACAATTGCACATTTAGAGATAATCACTAGTTGTGATCCCATCACAAATTCTCTTATGCTGTGAATTGTATTGCGGACATTCAGTAGATGAGTTTAAGATCCCAATCAAATACACAAACATGTATACTCAAATAGTGAATTATCATTTATTAAAATGAATATTTATAATCATAAGGCGATTGCCTTAGGACACTTCTCTCATATCACTAACATAAACATGTGCACAAACTCTGCTGTTTTGGCCTAAGACTATCGCTAACATACCTTGCTGGATAATGCCAAGGAAGAAGACGTTGAAACAGCCACAGACCTTTCTCCTTCCATTATAAAAAAATATAAGCCTTGTAGAAACCCTAACCCTTACTTTGGATAGTACTGAGCATCTGGACTTCAACATTAACACTTACAGCCGCCTCTGGGACACACACAAACACTTACGAGACTTCCCTAGGTTTTGGTTGGGGGGACGGATTCGGGGGATGAGCTCACGACGATAGCACAATGTCCGCCACCTTCGACAATACCATTAACGTTGTTGCGCTAAAAGATGAAAAATTCGACTCCATGTCCATCCGAACCACAATATAATATTTTACTGATAAAGTGGTCCGGAAGTCTCGAAATGTGAATCGAGAAAGCCATCACTTGGCGGGATGGGTATAATAGAAAGTTCACTATATGGGATGTGCCCTTTGGTCAAAAAGAAAGCATGGTACTCCTTTTGGTAATTACCAATTCTTGGGTACGCCCTTTGGTAAAAAGTCGATAATTCTGAATCATGAAAGGTAATCACTGTTGAAAATTAAAGCTAAAGGTTGAGATTTGTGAATTAGATCGTGATCGAATCTACAAATGGACATTCTACCAACCAACCATGTAGATGAGATGAAGGAAAGTATTTTGCCCCCAGGATTATGGTGTAGTGGTAGGGCGACTAGTCACTATCCCAGGTATCTATGGTTCGATCCCCAACTACAATGTATTTACAGAAATTTTTCTTCTAAATGGGGTGCGAACTCTGGAATGTTGAGCTTCTAGATCGCCCACCGCGAATATTTCCCGATTTACCATGACGGTCAGTGGGAAACTTCTGTGGGGCTGGACCGATATTCCGAGATTGAAAAAAATCTTAAATAAGAGATGAAGGAAGATCCAAGTAGAAGACCACTCCTCTACAATGAAACAAAAGATAAATTAAATCAGCTTCTATCGCCTAATTTTATAATAGACATCATTTTCGTTAAACAAAAAAAATTAAAAGAATAAAACTCGATTTAGATATTTTTGAAAGATCCTAAAAAGATTAGATGGTCCCTAATAAATTTCACTAACGACTCGGTCTGCACGGAACCGAACTGGCAAAACTGGTCCCAAAAAGACTTAACTAACAAAGCCCCCATTAATTAATTCATTCATTGTTCCAATCGGCAAGGGTTTGAGTTCGAACCGATCGCCCTGTGGGAAACTTCTGTGGGGCCGAACCGATCGTCCGAGATTGAAAAAATCTTAAATAAGAGATGAAGGAAGATCCAAGTAGAAGACCACTCCTCTGCAATGAAACAAAAGATAAATTAAATCAGCTTATATCGTCTAATTTTATAATAGATATCATTTTCGTTAAACAAAAAAAATTAAAAGAATAAAACTCGATTTAGATATTTTTGAAAGATCCTAAAAAGATTAGATGGTCCCTAATAAATTGCACTAACGACTCGGTCTGCATGGAACCGAACCGGCAAAACCGGCCCCAAAAAGACTTAACTAACAAAGCCCCCATTAATTAATTCATTCATTGTTCAAATAGGCGAGGGTTTGAGTTCGAACCGATCGCCCTGTGGGAAACTTCTGTGGGGTCGGACCAATCGCCCGAAATTAAAAAAATCTTAAATAAGAGATGAAGGAAGATCCAAGTAGAAGACCACTCCTCTGCAATGAAACAAAAGATAAATTAAATCAGCTTCTATCGCCTAATTTTATAATAGATATCATTTTCGTTAAACAAAAAAATTAAAAGAATAAAACTCGATTTAGATATTTTTGAAAGATCCTAAAAAGATTAGATGGTCCCTAATAAATTGCACTAACGACTCGGTCTGCATGGAACCGAACCGGCAAAATCGGTCCCAAAAAGACTTAACTAACAAAGCCCCCATTAATTAATTCATTCATTGTTCCAATCGGCGAGGGATTGAGTTCGAACAGATCATCCTGTGGGAAATTTCTATGAGGCCGGACCGATCGCCCGAGATTTAGAAAAATCTTAAATAAGAGATGAAGGAAGATCCAAGTAGAAGACCACTCCTCTACAATGAAACAAAAGATAAATTAAATCAGCTTCTATCGCCTAATTTTATAATAGATATCATTTTCGTTAAACAAAAAAATTAAAAGAATAAAACTAGATTTAGATATTTTTGAAAGATCCTAAAAAGATTAGATGGCCCCTAATAAATTACACTAACGACTCGGTTTGCACGGAACCGAACTGGCAAAACCAGTCCCAAAAAGACTTAACTAACAAAGCCCCCATTAATTAATTAATTCATTGTTCCAATCGGCGAGGGTTTGAGTTCGAACTGATTGCCCTGTGGGAAACTTCTATTGGGTCGGACCGATCGTCCATGATTGAAAAAATCTTAAATAAGAGATGAAGGAAGATCCAAGTAGAAGACCATTCCTCTGCAATGAAACAAAAGATAAATTAAATGAGCTTCTATCGCCTAATTTTATAATAGACATCATTTTCGTTAAAAAAATTAAAAGAATAAAACTCGATTTAGATATTTTTGAAAGATCCTAAAAAGATTAGATGGTCCCTAATAAATTGCACTAACGACTTGGTTTGCACGGAACCGAACCGGCAAAATCGGTCCCAAAAAGACATAACTAACAAAGCCCCCATTAATTAATTCATTCATTGTTCCAATCGGCGAGGGTTTGAGTTCGAACCGATCGCCTTATGGGAAACTTCTGTGGGGCCGGACCGATCGCCCAAGATTTAAAAAAATCTTAAATAAGAGATGAAGGATGATCCAAGTAGAAGACCACTCCACTGCAATAAAAGAAAAGATAAATTAAATCTGCTTCTATCGCCTAATTTTATAATAGATATCATTTTCGTTAAATAAAAAAATTAAAAGAATAAAACTCGATTTAGATATTTTTGAAAGATCCTAAAAAGATTAGATGGTCCCTAATAAATTGCACTAACGACTCAGTCTGCACGGAACCGAACCGGCAAAACCGGTCCCAAAAAAACTTAACTAACAAAGCCCCCATTAATTAATTCATTCATTGTTCCAATCGGCGAGGGTTTGAGTTTGAATCGATCGCCCTGTGAGAAACTTTTGTGGGGCTGGACCGATCGCCCGAGATTAAAAAAATCTTAAATAAGAGATGAAGGAAGATCTAAGTAAAAGACCACTCCTCTGCAATGAAACAAAAGATAAATTAAATCAGTTTTTATCGCCTAATTTTATAATAGATATCATTTTCGTTAAAGAAAAAAATTAAAAGAATAATTCTCGATTTAGATATTTTTGAAATATCCTAAAAAGATTAGATGACTCCTAATAAATTGCACTAACGACTCGGTCTGCACAGAACCGAACCGGCAAAATCGGTCCCAAAAAGACTTAACTAACAAAGCCCCCATTAATTAATTCATTCATTGTTCCAATCGGCGAGAGTTTGAGTTCGAACCGATTGCCCTGTTGGAAACTTTTGTGGGGCTGGACCGATCGCCCGAGATTTAACAAATCTTAAATAAGAGATGAAGGAAGATCCAAGTTGAAGACCACTCCTCTGCAATGCAACAAAAGATAAATTAAATCAGCTTCTATCGCCTAATTTTATAATAGATATCATTTTCGTTAAACAAAAAAATTAAAAGAATAAAATTCATTTAGATATTTTTTAAAGATCCTAAAAAGATTAGATGGTCCCTAATAAATTGCACTAACGACTCGGTCTGCATGGAATCGAACTGGCAAAATCAATCCCAAAAAGACTTAACTAACAAATCCTCCATTAATTAATTCATTCATCGTTCCAATCGGCGAGGGTTTGTGTTCGAACCGATCACCCTGTGGTCAATTTCTATGAGGCCAGACCGATCGTCCGAGATTGAAAAAATTTTAAATAAGAGATGAAGGAAGATCTAAGTAGAAATACACTCCTATGCAATAAAACAAAAGATAAATTAAATCAACTTCTATCGCTTAGGGAGTGTTTGGGAGAGCTTTTACTTCTTGAAAAGTGATTCTTGTAGTGATTATCTTGAAGTTAGTAAGAAGCTAAAGCATACAGTGTTTGGAAATAGAAGTCAAAAGCTGATACAAGGTAAAGTTTGAGTGTTTGGTGAATAATCACTTTTAAGCTTAATTTTTAATTAAATGACAATAATATCCTTAAACTATCCAAATTAATTTTTTTCAATTATCTAAATATAATTTTGATACATGATCTATAATATTTTATATATTTAATATTATATTTTAAATATTATATCAAAATTATTTTTTTAATAATATATATATTTAAAAAAATATAAAGTTAATAAAAATATAAAAAATAATAAAATAATAAAATATATATAAATTTATACAAATATGTATAAATTTTTTTGAAAATATAAATTATATAAAAATATAAGATTTTATTTAAAAATGTGATGGTAATTATGTAAAATAATAAATTTATTAAGGGTATAAATGTCAACTTTTAATTCTACACCATAAGCAAAAAAGCAGAAGCAGAAAAAAGCATCAAATTGTTGCTTCTAGCTTTTGAGTAAAAGTTGCAGAAGTTAAAGCAGAATTTGGCATTCCCAAACACTCAAAAGCACTTTTGCATGGCTAGAAGCTAAAAAGCAGTAAGCAGAAGCTCTCCCAAACACTCCCTTAATTTTATAATAGACATCATTTCCGTTAAATAAAAAAATTATAAAAATAATATTGGATTTAAATATTTTTGAAAGATCCTTAAAAAAATTAGATGGTCGCCAATAAATTGTCGGCCAGGATTTGAGTTCGAAGCGTTTTAGGTTCGGACCGGCCATTAATGACGACGCCCAGACGGCGGAAGTCGAAGGCGGAGCCAGCCATCGTCCCTTCCCCTTCCGCCGCTTCCTTCCACGCCGCAATCTCCAGGGTTGCCGTCGCGCAGATCTGCCTGGCCACGGGCTACTCCGCCGCGGAGCCCTCCGCCCTCGGCGCGCTCTCCGACATTGCCGCCCGATACCTCCAGGCCATGGGCGGCGCCGCCGCTTCCGTGGCCGCCGCCCACCACCGCACCGATTCCAATCTCCTCGACGTCGTGCGGGCGGTCGAGAATCTCAGCGCCGCGAAGGGCTTCCCCGGCGGATCCGACCCTGCTGGGCGGCCGCTCTGCTCGGGGGCGCTTAGGGAGTTGAAGGAGTTTGTGGAGTCGGTGGAGGAGATCCCCTTCGCGAAGCCGATCCCTCGAGGAGGGGAGGAGGAACAGAGAAGGACGTGGAGGAGCTTTGCAGCTGCGGGCAAGGAGCCGCCCCCGCACGTGCCGTCGTGGCTGCCGTGCTTCCCGGAAGAGCCAGGAAATAAGGAAAAGAAGGAGACGGAGGAGGAGGAGCAGAGAACGACGTGGGGGAGCTTCGTAGCTGCGGTTTGCAGGGAGCCACCCGAGGAGGAGCATGTGCCGTCGTGCTTACCGGAAGATAGGGAAATGGAACCGGAGAAGAAAAGGAAAACGGCGGTGGAATTGCCGGCCGGGAGGGAGAAGGTTGAGTTTCGGCTGGGCTTTGGAAAGAGGAGGAGTAGGCAGCAGCAGTCCGATACCGCCGAAAAGGGAAGGAAACGTAGATTTGGATGCTTGGGGGATGGAAATTTCATTTAATTTATTAATTAATTGATAGATATGTATATCTTCTAAAAGGTTATACGTGGAATTCGAACCGTGTTGCCTGCAAAGCAACTCGAAGCGACCCCACCGGGGCTGCACCTAGATACTGGTGCTCGGTGTCTTCGAAATTTATATTATATATTTAATAATTGGGTTTAAATTTAATTTTTATTTTTTACGATATCTGAATCTATTGTGACATTGTATGCCCGTAAATATATTTTCCCAGCAGTGTCCTTAATTTTCTTTTAAAAAATAAACATCATTGCTCTCACACTAATCTAGTTTTATTGTTCCCTTCATCCATTTGATGTGGTAAAATATGACTCTTCATTTCAAATATTTACCATTATTTATGATATCAGACATTCACGATTCGATCCTAAATTACAGCATATTTTATAAAAAAAAATTCTTCAAATGGGACGCGAACCTTAGAATGTTGGATTTCTAAATCGTCCGTCACGAATACTTCCCAATTTATCCTGACGGTCGATAAAATTTTTTTATAAAACCGAACTGATCATTACCCAACATCATTAATAGTTTTTTTTTTCATTTCAAATATTGCTGGTCTCATAGTAAAATACAGGTTTAGGGCTACACTTATCAAATTTATATTATTTATATGTTATTTACTATCCAAATGCTTTTAGAGTATTTTGATAAAAGAGACCCACGAAGGAAAAATAATAATGTACATGTACAAATAATAAAATTCTATAATTTCGTAGTTCAATAAAAAATCCATGACAATGTTCCTAGAGCGAATCCTTACTCATGGGATTTGGTTATGGAAGATGACTGGCTCGATTTTCTTTTAAGTTTTATAAAAGAGGTTGAATTTAAAAAAAAATGTTACACCTTTAACAACTCAAACACTGAATGTTTAGATAGCACTAACAAGTATCAAAAATTTTGTAGACTTGTATAAATAGACTGAAGTCATGCATCGAATTTATACAAGTACCAAATCGATAAAAAAGGTAAGACTAGATATACTTCCTAGTCAGCAAATAAGACAAGGAATTACATTAATATACTTGCAACATCTTGTTTCATTGATCATCTTCACTGCTTTCAACAAGAACAACATGTTTATTCTTCTGTTTTTTGCTGCATTCCTGTGTAGTGACTTTGGCTGTGCCAGCAGCACCATCATTACCCTGCTCCGACTTCAGGTACTCAAGAATTAAATCAATAATTCTCTCGCCGTACTTTCCGGTCTTAACTTTGCCGATTAACTTTTCTAGCTGCGAAAAAACAATATAAGGTAACATTGAGAAATTCTTCCACCACGACATATAAAGCAACATGAGATCTTACATGTGCCAAGGAAGTTGGTTTCTGGGCACCCAGTGTGCTGATCTGTTGGGAAGATAGAATAGCATGAGGTAAAACTCCTGCATTACTTGAGGAGAGTTCTTTTCGCAGCTCATCAAGTTTGAGTTCCAATCCAGACATTCGGGTCCGCTTAGCACTTTTTGGTGTGCCAGTACCATATTGTCTAGTACTAATCTCAAGTATAACTTGCTTCTTTCCTATAGAATGAAAGTTGGTAAAGTTATGCTAGATTTTGTATAGATCGAGGACAAATTACAAATTGAATTCTAATAGTTTTCCCTTCATGTATACATTTATCCAAGTAATCACAACAATATATATTGTCATCAATTTTCTCAAATTGACCTCGTCAAAGGTCAACCAATACAGGGAGCATTACCAAACGGCAACATAATTGGAACTAATCAACATCTCATCACTCATGTGATGATGTGTATATTCATCTTGGCTTACTCTCCCAAGTCTAATAAAAAATCAACTAGTTAGGATACAAAAAATATGATCACATAACTAAGATGGGATTTCCATCGGATTAATAGCACATTTCTCCATTGCATTAACACATGCATCTGAACCATTCCTATTCCTGGTGCAGTTTAGCTGAATTTCAAATTTCACTTTAATTATGATTATCAGAATATGATGAATTCACCATTAAATTAATGAGTGTTCATCCTTTTTCCCTCAAAATGAGGATGCCAATATTCTATTGTGGTAACTTGTCTATCAACCATCATGGGCAGATTTTTAACCCGTGTTATTTGATCCATGGTCCATGTTGTGTTCATCTTGACCATGAGTCCGTGAGAAACATGTTTAAAATCATAACTCTAGGGTATGACATTTCTCTACCTGCGTTGAAAGGAATCAGAGAGAAAAGAGCAGATTCCTGAAAGGAAGGGAGAAAGAAAATATGTTAAAAACTTAATTACTTCCAAATGTGGAAGGGCCCTTCTCTACCCATTTCACCCCCAAGTAATCAAGGGAATTTAGCTTGGATTCTCCCAAATTGTATCCGCTTCTGTCGAAATCAACAAAAATCACCTCCGGTAAATAGGGAGCAATCATTAAGCTTTTGGGAAAGTGTGCAGTCAATCAAATCTTTAACAATTTTTAGTATGTTTTGGGAATATTTTAGTAAATACTAACTTCAAAAACTTATAAATAAAATACTACACAAAGTGAACATGGCACTAAGAATCTAGATTTTTTTTCCTTCTATCGTAATATCTGCATATACGATTACATAAACTTACTGGTGCTACACATGCTCAACTACTTATACTAATACATCAATAGACTCCGGAGAGGACTAAAGCTCCTGTCCTTTTTTTTCTCCAATACCTTAATTCTTGAGAATAATCATTCAGCTATACAAAATTAGCCTGGACTAAAGCACCTGTCCTTTTTTTTCTCCAATACCTTAATTATTGAAAATAATAATTCAGCTATACAAAATTAGCCTTGATAACTAATTGACTCACAAAAGGACAAAAAATGATGGATATGTCACCTTGCAAAACCAACTTCCACAATGATCCTAACGTGATGTAGGAATTCGTTGCATACGCTGTATGCTGAAATTCTTCTTTCTGTATAAGAAAAGGCATCGTCGTCATTGGTTAATACTAGTCCTTATATGACAAAATCATACTACTAGAAACAAGGGGCGAAAATGCCTTCAACATTTAGACTTATGCTCTAAACTTTTTCTTTGATCGACTTGCTCATATAATAATATCTCATATCAATAAATGTGATCAATCATTTCCCTGTTACTATATGAATTCATACTGCATTCACGTAATCAGTAGGACCTGATGCAGTTAGTCAACTTCCCCACCAATGCATGGACAAATTCCAGCTTTTTAAATGTAGCACCTGATAATGCATCACTAGATGTTTTGATTCAAAGGAGTATATTGGAAGTGTCACTGTACGATCAACAAAAATATGGTCATACTAAGAAATAAATCACATTATTTACAAATTAAGAAACCAAACATAAAGGTGCTTCAAATGCATGGTGGAAGAAAAAGTAAAAATAATAAAATATATATGTTCTACTGAAACTTTGTGAATGTCATTGTTCAGTTTCTATTGTTATCATTATTGCTTGAAGAATTGTAGAAGAATGAGGGGGAAAATACCAAGTTAATCATCATCTTACCAACACATGATCTAACAAAAGCTGAACAATCATCTGCTCGATTTCTTCCTTCTTGAGATCAGGAGCTGGACTGGAAGTACCTGATCATGCAATTGTACTCTCACATAATAAAGTGACACGATCTGATTGTCCAAAACCAACAGTGGAATGATTATCTAACCAGTGTTAATGAAAGAATCAGTCAAAACTTAGAATGTGATTAACAAAGAACATCAAGTCATTTACCAAAAATTTCACTTAGCAAAGTTAGCTTTGACATAGAACTTCTAGAGTTCTTTTATTAATTAGAAAGAAACATCTTTGCAGATGAAATGCCTAACAAGAGTGGGTAATAAAAATGATAAGAGTCAAAAATCAAAACTCAACCAACCCAAAAAAAAATAGGGTTTTCAGGTTCCTAGTCAAGTTTCAAGTATCAATATTTTGTATTTGTAGTTCATGTTTGGTTTTTATTCTTATATAAAACTCCAACAAAAACCCAAACTACCATTATTTAATGTATATCATACGGCACCATATGAATTTAATCATATAAAAAAGGACAACCCGATGCATGAAACTCCTATCAATATGAGGTCCCCGGGAAGGGTTGAACTATGTTAGGCAGTCTTATCCTGCATTGCAAGAGGTTGTTTCACGACTTGAACCCATGACCACCAAGTGACACGGTAACAACTTTACGTTGCGCTAAGACTCCCCTTCTTATTAATTAAATTATATACCATATAGTTAATTGAAATGTTAATTAAATGTTATTAAAGTTACATTATTTTCGCCCCCCCCCCCCCCCCAAAAAAAAAAAAAAAAAAAAGTTCTGCTCCCATTATCACACTAGATCAATTAATTCACCTTTGTCATCTACCATCGACCCCCTTTGCTCTTTCTCCTTCCATGTCGACAACATGAAGCTACTTAGCATTCCTTTTGGCATCCCTCTCGCCTTCCACGTTCTCACTGCTTGCATTTCACCCACCTCCAACTTTTCTACTTTTACATTGACAGCACGATTTCATTGCTAGAATTTTTGTAAGTTAGTTTGCTGTGAGTTACAATTTACATTCTACTTTTGTGAATTTAAAATGGGAATAAAGAAATCCAAAATCCCAAAATTCCCTGGAAAAAGTAAATTTACACAGTGAATAATATTAAAAAATCCAAAATCCCAAAAAATTTGAATCTCTGAAATACAACCCAATCTGACACGAAATTCAATTTTGGTTTCGTATAGGGATATTTTTATATCTTGGATCAAACCAGTCAGGTCAGATTTTTTTGACCAACCTGACTCACCCCATCTCTAATTCCTGATCGATATTTCCAAATAGGTTTTTTTTTTGAGCATGTTGAATAATATTTCCAAGTAGGTTGTGGCTCTTCAAGCAAGTTAAATGCAAGAAATGGATTTAATGACTATGAATAGATTTAATCAGGCGATACAAAATACCCATAACTACAGGCATGGTAACTAAGAGTTATACTAGTGCTATCCAAATTTTACACTAAAAGTTTTTGCTTGTATTATACTATCATACTATGTGAAAAAATGATTTCAAATATTTTCCCTATGTAATTGGCAGATACAGGTTCCTTAGTGAAACAAACAAGAAAATTCTCATGTTAAACAAGATAAGGTACCTATTGGCTCTTCAGATACATCTCATTGGAAAGAGAAGTATCACCGTTTGATTTATTTTTTGTGCTCATATTAGTTTCATAGTATCCATGCTCTTCAGTGAAAAATCAGATTCTTGTTTTAATGTTACTATAAGCGCCACTGTACTATCAGTAAAAACATTAGTTATGAAATTTTCTTCAATTATCAATGTATATAAGAACTTTACAATGGGAGCCTACCCAATTCCCTGATCTTCACTTTAAACCTGTCCACCAGTTGCAACATTGTTGCTCTCTGGTCATTTTCTTGCAATTCATGTAACAATGAAACAATCAACTTAGCATGATCTGTATGGAATAATTAAACATATCAGTAATTAATTAGTCATGACAGTAAAAAGAAAAAAAGTAAGAAATCACGTATTTTGGGCATTGAAGGACAGTAATGATGTTAAGTATACAAAAAGCTTGAGGGAATACATAAATGTCAATCTGTCATTTAGTATCTAATAGAAACATATATTTATATATTGATGACTGATGAAAATGTTCTTGCTTCCCCTTTGAGTACATTAATTTTCAATAGGCACCATATGCTATTTTATGTAAAGAATTCTTGGAAATACATTCTCTAGGTGCTTTTACAGGCAGCATACTTCAAAAATGTTTATACTAGGGCAGTTACTTATATGGACTGAATAAGTTTCCAACAGGAAGTTTGTCACCTCATCCGTAAATTCTAGATGAGAATTCAGACCTTAAGCAAGTTTAGTACCATAACATTCTAGCAACTAGGTTATATAACTCATATGTTCTCTCCACTTGGTAAGCACAAGTAACTGGGACCAGATTTGCATAAAAATCATTCATAATGAATTTCATCAAGTTCATACTAGAAGTTATCAGTTCACCTCAGTGGAAATGGATGTTATGTTGATGGAAATGAACAAAGTAATAGATCAAGTATTGAAATGCTAAAATGATTTTAAGTCTGCTCTCTGCAAGCAGATTAAGTTTATATGAGGATGGCCTGCTAGCAGGTGACCATTCTGAAACTCGCAGAGAGTACTACTTAAAAACACAAGAAAAAAAATTCTGCATCTTAAGCTGTAACCATTGAACTAATTATCAAAAAAATAAGTTACTAATCAAAATTCATGATGTTGCAGATAAAAAATAATGGTGAAAGTGAAACAGAGATGTGAGCTTAGAGTTGAACAGTATTAAAAAAGTATGCAAAATGAGGATCACATGGAGAAGAAAAAGCTAATGAGGTTCCATATGATAATCTAACCAAAACAATAGAAAAAGAAACATAAAAAAGGATCTTTTGCATACTGGATGTGTCCAATTCCTTAACCTCAGTTTGTGGCACAGTATCATATTATGCACTAGACTGCAAAATTGTCATCTAAGCTGTAACCATGAATAATATCAAAAAATAATCACTAACAAAACATGACTTAGATGACAGTATTAAAAAAGTATGCAAAATGAGGATCACATGGAGAAGAAAAAAGCGAATAAGGTTCCATATGATAATCTAACCAAAGCAATAGAAAAGAAACATAAAAAGGATCTTTTGCATACTGGATGTGTCCAATTCCTTAACCTCAGTTTCGTGGGCACAGTTATCACACATTCCTGAAGAATTAAAACCAAGGAAAGTATAAGTGCATAAAGTTTAGCTATTTGAAGATAATATTGGTAATTCTATTAAAGATGTATTAATTAAGCATATGAAGTTATTATTTTACCATTGCAATCTTTTTGAGGTTCCGCAAAATGCCGAAAAAAAGCTCCACGGCGGCAATTTTTTCTAGACTATAACAGGAAATACAATATTACAAACCTAAAATTTCATTTTAGAGTAAAACACTTGTTAGTCCATTTCTTTCTTTTCTTTCAGAAGAATTCTACAACAACGATTAGAGTTTCCTTCTGTATGGTTTAAAATGAATTGCACATGTTGAATTTACACAGCTTATGTAGAAATATAGAATAAAGTTGTGCTCCACCTGACAATATCGTACAATGTCGTAGAGATTCTGCAACCCAGCATTCTCATAAAAGACCATGGAACTCTGTCTAGAGAACATGGTAGCTATTTAGTTGTAAGAAAAGCGTGTAAAGTGTACCAAGAAATCAAAAGTTTCACCTGACGAGGGACATCTCCTGACCGATAATATAGAACACAATCAGAAGGAAGACCATCTCTCCCAGCTCGACCACTCTCCTGGGAAGAATAATGCTTGATCAAAAGATATACTTACCATGAATGACACAAAAGTGAGCTTACCTGATAGTATGTCTCCATTGATTTACTGAGGCTATGATGAACAACAAACCTCACTACAATAAGGCTAATAAAGATTTAGCAATAAGTTCTAAATGAACCAGAAAAAATTGTAGGAATTAACAGTGTAGTTTAAGACCATTAAAGATTGAAAAAGTTACGAAGTTATAAACCACTACAACCAAGCTTTGTGTCAATTTTTTATAGTATTTGGGATCATTCAAAAAACTATACCCTATACCAAACCTGAGACTAAATTGATTGTACTAAGCAACCTTTGATCTATCAAAAATTGAACAAGCTTAATTAATACAGCCTCCTACCCATGGTTAAAATCAGAATCAATAAGCAGAAGGTGTAACTCAATGTAGTGATTTCCTTGACAGGTAATAAAATAGATTCCCGTTTGCTTTCAGAAAAAAAAAACAAACAGAATTTGTATTATTAGATTTAAAAAAAACTTAAGTATTGGTTAAATTGGCATAATTAGTGGGATCATAAACAACAATTCTCTTCAGTAGAAACCCTTAAAACAATAGGCTTCTCTAGTTTCCTTCTACTGCTACACCTCCCAGAAGAGATCTCGTGAAGTCTGGTTTGATAATTTTTTTAGGTTTTGATTTTCTAGTATTCGCCTTTACTCTTTTTCAACTTGGAATGACCAGAGATGGCAATAATAACTGGCTCGGTGGGACCTGCATCAAATTCTATTGATTGGGACACCTGCCCTGCTCCAATTTGCACTGATTGCCCTGCACAAAAAATAATGGAGGTTGTATTTTATGCTGGCATACTTCACCTTTCTTGCCCGACTCTATCCCACCTACACAAGAATCAATGCAGGGATGGGAAGTTAAATGCCCACCCACCTAAGAACCTGTTGGCATCCATATAAAGACCCTACCTGCTGTAGTCCTGAATGATTACCAAGTTTAAATTGTTAATTGACAAGATCACGGCCAATTTGGAAAAGATGCACCCAATCTTTTGAACCCAAGATTTCAACAGAGTCCAGCCAATTCTTATGTGTTTTTTTGGTTGTTTGTTGAACTCATTGGGGTTTTCAATGATACTGTATTTCTCAACAAGAATCAAATAAACTTTTGGTGATCCCTATCTAGATTGGCTGAGTGTTTCCAACCATTTCTTACTCCATGCATTATGTAGCATAATTTGCAATCATCCAAAATTCAGACAACAAAATACAATACATAGTAGATTATTTTATAGGATCTTTATCCCATACGAAAAGGAGGCGACTTGTGGTTGAATAACTAGAATGAATAAATCATACTTTAGAACTCTTTTCTGCACAATTGAGCTTATCTCACAATTTAGTCGACTAATTTTATCTGCCTAGATAGGCAAGTTTAGTCCTTTAAGTCAAACTAGTATGCTTGCTATATTTTTGGCTAAGCGCTAAGGAGTGCATATTATGACTTTAAAATAAAGAATTATAATGCAAATGTCAAAACGAACACGGATAAACACAGCTAAAGGAAAGAGAAAGAAAATCTAACAAGGAGAGTCACAAAGCAGTATCTCTTCCTAGAATTTTTGGCCCAAACCTTTTCACTGGAATGGTAGAATACAAAGATGGAAAATACACTTCAAAAAAAACTTGAGATGACAACCAGCTCTCACCTATTCTAGGATTCCCTCGCATCTCTCCTCAGGTATCTCTTCCTAAGGAAGGCACTAAGTTCCACTATCAAATCCTCGTTCCAAGTGTTTCTATGGTGCACTCAACATCCTATATTCCATCAATGCATCTCACCACCTAAGAAGTACACAAGTAATCATTGCTCTAGCCTAAACATGAGGTCGCAGACCTAGTAGAATGATCACTAAGTTCTCAAAAGGTGCTCACCACAATCACTACGTTATGTAGGACAGTTAAACAAAAACCATTAAGAATGAGAAAGTTTTAGTGTATCTCTATAGTTCACCTACTTTTTCATTTTTGCCTCCATACTTTAGCATATTATATGTACCACCCGATAGTTTGCAAAATAGAAACAAAATACCTTAACCTTAACATTGTTTCTTCTCCTGTGCAAATAGTGATTTCTTCATTGCATGCAGTGCACACGTGATGATAAGATGATTGTATATTTAACAAATCAAAGTTAAATGGTCTGATTAATTAGGTAGTAAGATTTTGTTCCATAGAGAATTTTTCCTTTCATCTAATATTCTACATTATCATCTTATGATAAGGAAGGGAGGTATTTACAACTATGGTGTTTTTATGTTGGTGATATAACATATGGAACATGTAATAAAAATACTATAATCAAATCATACAGTAACAAGAAAAAGGAGAACAAAAGCGAACTGTAGAAACATACCTACACGAGGAACTAATTATTTTAAAGAAAATAGAAGTCGTTTGGGAAGAGAAAATGGTGATGTCTAAAGCAATTTGAGAAGGTTGAAGAGTAAAAAGGCTTAGGAAGCACACTGAATAATTCAACAGACACACATAAGATTGAATTATAATTTTACTCAGGGTGAAGGGGCCAAAAATAAATTCTCTTTAAACAAACAACAAAAGAAAAAAGTAGCACTGCTTAAAATTTAATTCTCGTTGACCTGCTCCAACAGTCGTTTCATCTAATTGAGATGGTTCTTAAAGCCTGGAATCAAAAGGCAATAAGAAGAGATCAATCTAATAACTAGCTTAGGCTCTGATGAATTCAGCAAAAACTTAGGAAGTAGTGAACAAGAGCTCTAGGGAAGCTTGGGGCATATCTAAATATATGTTGGATATTAGATATTGTTATTGCAGTGGGCAAAATGCCAGTCAGTCGACTTTCTGTTCTTCTGTAATGATTAGTTTTCACCCAACAAGCAAACCTATAATGGGAAGACCAGTTGATTGATTTGGACACAAACTTTGACAGTAAACTAAAACTTATGGGATGATCTTAATAGGTTATTACAGTCTATCCTAGATGATCCAATGATAACCTAGGTGATTATACTTGGTTCAAGAGTGAATGATCAAAGCAGATCAAAACACCATAAACTAGAAAACTACAATATTAATTCAATACTGAATGATCAAAGCACTTTATAACTCACACAGTTAGTAATACAGTTGTCATCATTGCTACAACATTATCTTTGCATCTTTATTGTAAATCTTGATTGACATTTGGGCTTTCTTATGAACACTATTTGATAAGAAACTCAATTGCACACGAGTGTCACTTTAGTTTGATATCGCCAACATCAATATGCTTAAGCCTACAAAGGCGTGAAATCTATAAGCCAACAAATTCCCCTCGTATCATCAAAAACAAGATATTTAATCATGGCAAAAAGGAATGAATTCGCTAAGATTACAATGTTCCAACTCAAATTCAAACAATTATATCAATGTTTATAGGAGCATTCAAGAAACACACGTTGCAAGATCAAGCATAATAGTCAGAGGTGAATGCTTTTTCTAACTCATTGACAGCACAGGAACTCCTTCTAACAAGCAGATTGCCTAGGTTTTAACTTGCTTAACTCTAGAAATCATGTTGATGTTCAATTTTTTAGAAGAAAGATGAAAGGACTTTAATATTCCACATATGACATAAATGGAGGTCCCATTTTGTAACGTACTGATTGTGGCAGCGACACAGCAAACATAATGAACACTAAACTAATATAGGCTACCAAGTATCCTGAAAACCTGTTATATTATTAAAATTTTCAAAGGGCTAAATTGCAATTCTAGAAGGTATCCGGACTTTTATCCAAAAAACAACAACAAAACCCTGACCACTTTCTTGTGTGCGCGCTTCTTTTTATTTCCCAAACCCTAACTTCCTCATCCAAACCCTAAAATTTCTCTCACGATGTCACTATCTCTCCTTGCGAGGTCATCATCCCTCTTTGCGACGTCGTCATCCCTCTTTGTGACATCGTCATCCCTCTTCGCGGCGTTGCCGTCTATCATCCTGCCTCATGTCACCATGTTGGCTCGTGACACCATCGTGCTGCCTCGTGAAACCGGCACCCTTATTGTCTCTTGTTGAAAAATCTTTCAACAACGAGAGAAGTGGAGGCTCCTCAACTAGCTGAAACGTCGCCACCCAACACCGTCATCGTCTCATGCCATTTTTGCTATAGTTTTCAATGAAGGGAGCTTCGACCAAGAGCTTGTCAACAATTGCCGCCACCCCTAGTTGTCGCTAACACGGTAACACCCTCCTCTCCAAGTAATCGTCGGTTTAAAGTCACTTGAAACCTTTGACCGATCAAAGTGGAGGTTCTTGTTTTCCTATAACCATCTTATGCATGACTAAATTTACAACATGAATGACGTTAGATAATTAGAATAATAAAAAAATGATAAAAATTATTACAGATTGTTTGATTATGAAATAGGATGCAGATAAATAAATTGTAGTGTTTGTTTTTGCTTATCTCTAAAAGAATTAATTTAGTGCATGATTGATAGAAAAATAAATTACTTGTGATTTAAATTATGCTTTATTAGGAGAACATTAGAGATAGATTCTTTGAGATTTAATTATACCCATTTTAGAAGATTGCAATCTCATAGTTATTTCTATTGCTTGATAATGCCATCTATTTATTTTGCTTGCTCTTTTTTACATTCTAATCGTCTATCAAATTGTTATTGCTTTATTAAAAATTATTGATACATTTCCAATAAACAACTTGAAAGTTAGAAGTAATATAGGGAGACTTAAGGAAATTCTTTCAAAGAAACTCGAATCATTATGAGAAATATAAGTGAACAAATAACATATTAATTATGACGAACTAATCACATACAAATGAATACTACAAGAGAGTCTAGGCTCAATGCTGAGAGGAAGTTATGTAATTTCTCAATTAAATTAACAAGGAAACTGATGTAACCCTTGTACAATAAAATTTCGATTCTATAATTTACAAAAGTTATAAGATTATTTATGCTAGATTAAGAATATCATAAATTCTTATAATTATATAGAATTTCTCTGCGCTGAAAAAGGACTCTTAAGTCTTTTTGTGTGTTCATAGGCTTTGGTCAAATTGCATGAGATGCTTTACTTATTGGGTCAACTATTGTGCTAATACTAGGTTGCTCCTTGGAAAGAGCACGTTGTAGGGCCCTACTGTAATATCTCGACAAGGACGCTATATCTCCAAAACTCGGGTGTAATGCTAAATATGAAAGAGTTCGTGTTACAGAGTTCAACTATAACATATCAATAAGGGCCGTTGCATCTCCATGAGAACTTGGGTGTAGTATTAAATAGACAAGAGTTCTCGCACCATAAGTAGGATAAGAACAAACATTATAAGAAAAATAATAGTCTAAGATTTAGAACATGAAATATAGGAACCCTCACTGCTAAATCAATGGAACTAGTAGATACAATTATTAGGAGAAAAATTAGTATTTTGTGTGTACAAAAGATAAAATGAGTATGTGAGAATGCAAAAATGATAGAGAACTCGTGTTTTAAGTTATGAAATACAGGAAAGATTAAAACAAAAAATGAAATAGGTACTTTTTGTAATTGCGAAAGAAACTGTGAACGTAATTAGCATATATACATCTCAAGTAGGATTAGATGAAGAAACTAAATTAAGATTTTGGATGACTTAGATGATGTATTACAAAACATTATGTCATATGAAATGATTTTAGTGGGAGACGATCTAAATGGGCATGTCAAAGTAAAAAAATGAAGAATATGAAAGGGTACATGGGGTTCTAAGTTTGGAACATGAAATGAAGCAGGGAAAATTATATTGGATTTTGTGATAACAGATGATCTTATATTAGTTAATATATTTTTTAAGAAAAAAGAAGAGCACTTGGTCACATTCAAAAATGAGAATAACAAATCGCAAATTGACTTTTTTATGGTTAGGAAGAAGGATATAAAGATTTGTAAAGATTGTAAGGTCATCCTTATTGAAAACATAACTACCCAACATAGGTTAGTAATGTTATATATACGCCTTAATCATAGTATTAATAGAAGAAAAATATACACGACTTTTAGAATTAAATGGTGGAAGTTAAAGGATGGAAAGTAAAACTTATTTAAGGAGAAGATAGGAGTACAAGAATTAGGTGAAATCTCTAGTGACTCTAATACAACATGGGATAAGATGGTATCAAAGTTAAAAATAGTAGTCAAGAGTGTATTTAGTGAGTCAAAGGGTATGCACCACCAAGTAAAGAATCTTGGTAGTGGAATAGAAAGTACAGAAGAAAGTAAAGGAAAATGAAATAGTTTATAAAGAATTATATATTTGTAAAAACAAGAAAAACTTTAAAAAATATATAATAGTTAAGAAAATAGTGAATGAAGCAAAACATGAAACTTTTGAATGATTGTATCAAAATTTGGATACAAAAGGAGAAAGAGACATTTATAGAATAGCTAAAGTGAGAGAGAAACACAAGAGATCATAGCTAAATAAGATGTATTAAAGATAAATACAACTTTTTAATGAAGGAGAAATAAAAGAGCGATGAAAGATATATTGTCATCAATTTTTTAATGAAGGTTTAAGTGACCAACTTAACTTAGGCAATTTAAGTAGGTTAAATGAGTATAGAAATTTAAATTTTCATCGTAGAATTTAAACTTCAGAAGTAGAACAAGCTTTGAAAGGGATGCAAATTGGAAAAGTCGTGGGACGGACCAGATGATATCTCAATAAAGGTTTGGAAGTGCTTAGGGAAACAAGGTATTGAATGACTTACAAAATTATTTAATATGATATTGAAAACAAAAAAAATGTCTAATCAATGGAGGGTAAGTACTCTAGTTCCCTTATATAAGAACAAATAAGATGTACAGAATTATGCAAACTATAGGGGTATTAAACTAATATGTCATATCATGAAAATTTGATAAAGAGTAATAGAAAAAAAAATTAAGGAGACCACAGTGATCAAAAATTAATTTTGGTTCATGCCTCGACAATAGAAGTTATACATCTTCTCAGACAACTGATTCAAAAGTATCGGGAGCCAAAGTTATGATATTCATTGACTTAGAAAAAACTTATGATAGGGTCCTAAGAGAAATTATATAGAGAATTCTAAAATTCTCTATATATATTGTTAGCATATATTGAACTAATTAAATACATATATATATATATATATATACATATGAAGATTAGGGATGGAAATAGGCCAGGCGGCCTGTCAGGGGCCTGTGGTCTGGCCTGTATTTGGCCTGGCCTGGCCTGGCCTGTTTAAAAATAAAATAATAATCATGCCCTTTTGAAAGCCTGTTTTTCTTATCAGGCCAGGCCCAAGCTCAATATAAAGCCTATGAAGCCTGACAGGCCGGCCTGAGCCTGTTAAAATTACATTATATAAATGGTCACATGTCAAAATAGAGTGTAAAAGTAGAGTTTTGATCCTTAGACTCTCGCCGAGCAAACACTTATCTACACCCTACTAGCCAACAAACCATAAATCTATTTTTGTTATATCATACATATTTTATATATTTATGGTATCTTTAGCTAATTTGTTAAATTAGTATTTTGGATAATCGAATATTCGAATTGAATTGTTATATTTTATATATTAGAAGTATTTTGGAAAATCGAATTAAATTACAGGCTTTGTAAACAGGCCACAGGCCAGGCTAGACTATTGAACAGGTCAGGCTCAGGCCTAGAACAAAGCCTATAACAGGCCACAGGCCAGGCTCAGGCCAGTTTGCTATTATACAGGTCTGGCCTGTTAAGGTAAAAGTCTGGCCTGGCCTGGCCTGTTTCCATCCCTAATGAAGATGTAACGACCAGAGTGAAGATTTCAGGCGGATTAACAACATTTCCAATAAGAATAGGGTTACATCAAGGATCAACTCTAAGTCCCTATCTTTTTACACTAATCATGGATGAACATACTGGACACATTCAAAATACAATACCATAGTGTATGTTGTCTGCAGATGATATTGTTTTGATAGACGAGACAAGTGAGGAAGTAAATACTAAACTAGAATCTTGGCAGTAAACACTAAAAGTGAAAAGGTTTTAGGCTTAGTAGAGTAAACACAGAATATATAGAATTTAAGTTTAGCAATATTAGACGTAATGAGATAATTGTTAAGATAGGAAATGACGAGTTGTCTGGAACTGAGAGCTTTAAGTATTTAGGATCACTTTTGCAAAATGATGAAGGATTGAGAGAGATGTCTTACAAAGAATAGAAGCAGGACGGTTGAAATAGAGGTTAACGTCGATATTTTATGTAATCGTAAAGTACCTTTAAAACTTAAAAGGAAGTTCTATAAAATGACAGTTAGACCTGCTATGTTATATGGTGATGAATTATTAGGTTATGACTTGAGCACATAAGCAAAAGATAAAAGTTGTAGAGACAAATGTGCGCATCAAACGAGAGAGAGGAAGGTAAAAAAAAGACTTGATTAGAAACAATAAAACAAGATAAAAATTATTTAAATATAGATGATATAATAGGGGATAGAACTCAATGGTGAAAAAGGATCCATATAGCCGACCCTATCTAGTGGGATCTTGGTGGTTGTTATTGTTGTTGTTCACTTATATGTCTCATAGTAGTTCAAGTTTCCTTGAAGAAACTCCCATAAGTCTCCCTATGTTACTCTTAACTTTCAATTAGTTTATTGGAAATCTAATTAGTAATCTTTAATAAAGCAATAACAGTTTGATAGTTGATTAGAATGTAAAGAGAGCAAGCAAAATAAATACAAGATATTATCAAGCAATAGAAGTAACATTGACATTGCAAATAATTTTCTTCTAAAAATGGTATAATTTAAATCTCAAAGAATCTAATCTTTTCCTAATAAAAGCATAATTTAAATCTCAAGGAATTTATTTTTCTATCAATCATGCACTAAATTAATTCTTTTAGAGATAAGCAAAAACAAACACTATAATTTTTTTTATCTATTTCCTATTTCATGATCAAACAATCGGCAAATGATTTATCCTTTTTTTTATTATTGTAAGTATCTAACATATTCATCATAGTTATTAAAGGTGCTTGTCTTGCTATGCTTCGGTGCAAGACGCAGCCATGCGAGCCTCTTGTGCTTGTGCGCCTTAGGCATGTACCTTGTGAGAGGAGGAAGAAATCGAAACCGATGAAGATTCAACTATACAAATCTGAAACATCTATCGATGATGATAATAATATATTTGAAGATAGTTGATGATTTAGATATTTAAAGTTTTTTTTAATTTGAATTATGCATATAAGGTATTTATTTGCTAGTGAATTTTATATTTACATTATTGTTTGATATTTTATGAAGAGCATCTTACTTTGATAATGCGTATGCCTCATCTTGCGCCGTGCGCTCAGGCCCTATAGCACCTATATGTTTTTGGGCACCTCGCGCCTTAAATAACTATGATATTCATGTTGTAAATTTAGTCATGCACAAGATGCTTATAGGGAAACAAGCAATATGAACCTCCATGATCAATTGAAGGGTGTAACTTGCTCTAAACCTATGGCTACTTGGCGAGGAGGGTGTTAGCAGCAACTAGGGATGGTAGTAGCAGTTGTGGAGCCATGGGTTGAAGCTCCCTTCACTGAAAACTCTAGCAAAAAAATGGCACAAGACAACTTCAGTGTGGCAGCAATGTTTCATGTCGCAATGTTTGAACTGGTTGAGGAGCCTCCATTGTTGCTCCCTCCGTTGAAAGATTTTCATCAAGTAGCAGCAAGGGTGGTGGTGTCTCAAGGCAGCACAGCCACGTTGCAAGCAAGATGACAATGTCGCGTAGAGGAACGACAACATTGTGAAGAAAGACAACAATGTTGTGAAAAGGGATGACGACATTATGAAGAGGGACGACAACATCACAAGGAGACGACGACATTGCTAGAGAAATTTTAGGGTTTAGATGAGAGGTTAGGGTTAGGGAAATAAAAAAAGAAACCCACACACGCATGGGAAAGAGGTGAGGGTTCTGTTATTATTTTTGCATTTTTGCATCAAAGTCTAGATACTTTCTAGTATTGCAATTTAGCCCTCTGAATTTTTCAATAATATAACAAAATCAATCATACATAAAACTGAATAGTATATTAATCAGTATCCATCTATATGGTCACAAGTTGGTTGAAGAGTTCAGACCGGTATTTCAAATAAGTATTAAAATATATAAATAGTAAGAACAATGCAATTAATATAAATCTGACAAGAATAAGAACAAATATAAGGAGCACTAAAATACCACCACATGAGATTTCCAAACATACCATCTGGCTTATTAATGCCCATTCCAAAAGCTACCTGCAATATTCACAATGAGTCATCACAACTATGATATAACCACCTCAGAAACACTAAAATTGCAGGGCAACCTACCGTGGCAACAATGACCTGCAGTTTGTTTGTACTCCAACTGCTCAAATAAAAGTAGAGATAGGATCATCTATGACCATCCAAGCAAAAGCGAAACTAAAATAAAATATCACATTGAAAGAGCTTCAGAATTGTTTTGCAAAATATATATAATCAACACCATAAGAACATTGATGTAACCATTATGGCTTGCTAGCATTCATTTGAATTGTTAGAATATGTTTATTGTCTTTAGTTCCATAATGGTTCTCAATTAGCTGTTAATTAATGATCCTATATAAATTGTGCGTTATCAAGCAAATGGAGTCTAATCATATGCTTTTTCCACTATAATCCCCAAGGAGAGGCTGCTGGTTAAATGTAGAGCACAGCCTCCCTTCCCACGTCTCCTTTTTTTTTCTCAACATTTATGTCTCTAGTAGTCTCTTCCCTCTCTATATTGTGTTACAAGTTGGCCATATATTATGCTCAAATTCTTTGAGGGGAGTGTCAGAAGATATAATTTAGACCAACAAGAGTGTTCCTCAATTGTTTATTGTGCTATGGTCCTATATATGGTATAATTATGCCTTTCTAATTGATATAGTTATATTTTCCTTTCCAACTACTATTTTCAACTATGTAAAGCGGCATCTAAGCAAAGTCTTCAAATTACCCTGCCAAAACTCATATCAGATATTTATAGTGTTGAGCTTTACTTTCCATTTCAATATCCTATTATTATCAGGAAGTTGATGCCAATTGGTCTGTCAAGTAAATCATATTTATGGCAAACATTTGTTTTGTTTAGTCAATGAAAGAATATGCATTGACTCTGCTCGTTCTATCTAAATGATTTTTCATAGTTTCACTTTTATTCCTATGTCTAATGAAAGCTAACACAAACAACATATCCCCTTCAAGTTAGCTCATTCATTGATCAGGTTCTAATTAATCATTTTCTATGTATACATGAAATTGCCATCAGTATTTATCTTTTTAACATTTTGAGCGAGCTCTCACAGCCTATCCTGCTTTCCATTTTGACACTCAGCAATGAAAAATAACCCAATGAAATTTTGAGGCAGACTATTGGAACAGAATGCCAAAGAAACAGAGAACAAGGGAACAAATAGGTGAAAGGAACAACACTGGGGTCTTTCATTTCTTTTGCTTTTCATTTTTTCTTCTCCAATGGGAGGTGGCAATTTGCAATTCTGATTATCAGTAATTTTCCAAGAGAAATGAACATTTACCGCAGATGAACTTTTTCACGAGCAATTACATCCATATCAGCATGGTAGTGATCTGCTGAAATTCCACATCCTCGTAATTCCTTTGCAACCTATATCTCAATAAGGATTTATGTGTTTATGAACATTAATTAACTGAAATCAATGGGACACCAAAATGAATCACAAATTCGCAACCAATGGGTTAAACTAACATAAACCACTATGCTTATAGAACAGAGAATATAAAACATTTTTAATTCAACCAAATCTACTGACTTGGAAGTTATTACAATTCAACACCAATTCGGTCTGTATAGGAAATTATATATATACACACAGGCATGTAATGATTATCCCGTTAACATAAATAATACAAAATTATTCTAATTTCTAATTTCAACATGGTATCGGAGTCACCCGTTTAGGATTAGTATTTTCCAAATGAAGGTATCCCCCTTAGGGGAGGCCACCAACCTCCCCTAATCTCTCTCACATTTTTCCTCTCTCTTTCTCATTCCTGACCATGTAACGCCGTTCCATCACTGCAAGTACATCAAGTGGAATGTGTGACATACGTGATCCACAAGAAGCTATTAACCTTCATCACCCACACAGAAGCCCTACCATAACTGCAAGTTGAGCATGATTTCTACATAAAACCATTTCCCATCGTGATTCCTCCACCACTAGGCCCCTACTCCCTCATGCCTTTAGCCAACAACCTATCATCACCTGTAACATACCCCTGCTATGATCTTCCACCTCCCAACTAGGTGCAAGTGGCTCCAGATCAAATTTTGCATCTATTAACTATTCCTTCTTGATGGTCTTCCTTCAACAAGTGTTGTCACGAGGAAGTGGGAGGTTGTAGCCTCTGTATACAATGGAGGCATGTATGTGCTGCTTCGAAGCACCTCTTTCCCAATGTAGCAAGCATAGATAATGTGGTCACCTTCATCGTCTTATTTTTGGTAATAGCTTAAGAATAGGATTCGTCACCTACGATGATAGAGTGTTTCTGAAGCATCATCGCCCAACTCTTTAAGTATAGAATTATTAGGTGAGGTGGAGCAATGGACGATGACATCACAAATATAATTGTTGCACGACTATACTTAGATATCGTTGATCCTACCAAGAATATTGCCAAGTTAACTCTCTAACTCCTCAAGGGCATGACTTTGCTCATGACATAACATTGACCAAGAAGAAGGGAAGCATGATTTTGCTAACAACTCAACCCTAAAATAGCTATGAGGACAACTGGACAACAGCCATTTCTCATGGGATGTAAGCACAACTGTTCCACATGGGATGTTAGCACAACCACTACTAGTTTTTGCTTATAATCCTACGGCCTATGTACTCAATTACCTCAAAAGTTTCACTCATCAAGGTCAAAGTGATTATTGGTTACATCTTCATTAACAAGAAAAGTGATCATATTTTTGCTATTGTCATGTCTAATTGATAGTTTCTTTACAAGAGTTTCTCTAGTTTATATGACATGATCTCTAGGAATTTTAAAACTCAAGTATTAGTATTAACAGGATTAGTGGTGCAATCGGTTTAGCCTCACATTAGCATTTCAGGTTAAAGCATTTTATATACATACACACACACGTGCACACGTACATATACATATATATATACTCACTTTAGCACCTTTGCCATTGACATAGTCACTAAAAAGTTCTCCTACTTTCCCTAATTTCAATAGTGAGGAACCCTCCCTTTGGGCATTTACCTCGATCTTTAAGGAACTTTAAAACCCACTAATAAAAAATTGCAACATTTAAGAAGTTAATGTAATACTTGTCCAAGCAAGCAACAATTTGAATGTCTCTTAGTACTCTACCCCACTATTAGTTTGACAAAATTTTGGGAGGTCACCCAATATACCACATTGGTTGGTAGAGTCAAGCTACAGATAACATGTTTCCTTGACATCTTTCCGCTATCAACAACCCACTACTTGAAACTGTACCTATGCATTACCATTTGGAGTGATGCCACACCAACTTTAATTTTCTAGGAGTGCATTGATGGAGAAAGTAGCATCCACACTAAAAAAAATGATTAACGAGGTTTTTCCAACCTCGGGCGACCGGCTCAGCCCCACGGAAGTTTCCCACCAGCCGCCAGGATAAATCGGGAAGTGCTCGCGACGGGCGGTCCAGAAGCCCAGTATCCCAGGATTCGCACCCCATTTGAAGGGAAAATTCTTGAAATACGCCGTAGCTTGGGATCGAACCGTGGATGCTTAGAATGACAACTAGTCACCCTTCCGCTGCACCATAGCCCCGGGGGCAAGTAGCATCCACACTAGCTAAGCCTAAAGGGGATATATGATATCTAAGGTTACTGTATTTGGGGAAATTGATTTTTGTAGTATGAGGTAATGGCACAAGCAATCCATTCCGCGATGTTGGTAGAAGGTTGGGGCATGTGGACAACCCTCGTCCTTGATGTCATTGTCGTAGTCTAGTGACATGGAAGAAATGTAAGATGCTAGACTCAGGTCAACAGTTGATGTAGTCGTTAACTTCACTTGTGTCTTTTTTTTTTGTGTGTAAGATCACTCCCAATTTTTATATTTCCACATGAATGCATTGATTCCTCAAGGAGCTTAAGAGTCTTACCCACAATTGGCTTTGATATGCAGATGCCTAGTTTTGAGATATAATACACTGAATTTCTCTCAGAAAGTAAGGAGAGACCCTCCAACGAATGAGGGAACAAGTAAAGCCCCGCTCCTTTTGGCACATCTACCTATGTTGTTGAAGTGTAGAAGGAGAAGAACAAAGAAAAAGATTGGTTAGTCTTAGTCAAAGAGAATCTCGAACCTCATGCCTCAACAGGTTAGTCTTAGTTAATCAAAGGGAATCTTGAACCTCACGCCTCACATGTATTGTTTTATAGAAATTGGATGATTGTACATGTTAATGTATATTTATAATATCACATTTATAATAAAGTAAAATTAACTTGGTCCTAAATTATAAATGGATAATCACTATTGGATTTTCTAGCTACACTACGTTAACTCCTTTATAAGTTTGAGCAAATATCGGTCTTCATTTCCCTCAATCTCGCTTCTACTAGAGCAGATTCAATATTTGATTCATTCCAGGGAAGCTATGATTTTCTCTTCTTGGACGAACACCCTAGACTTTGGTTATGTTGCCTCTCTTATCTTTGCTCATTCCATATTTCCTCGTCAACCACCTCTCCTTCACACCTCCTTTTTGACTTCTACCTCTTGAAGGTGTAAGGTACATAACGATTACCCTATAGGTAAGCAACAGTTGCAATTTTTTAAGTCATCTCTATCCTCAAAGAACTCTTTGGTTACTCTTATAACCATGTCGATGAAAAATGATCTTGGTAAGGTTAAGTTGTATCGCAAACCTGGATTGCATTGATACCATATTCGCATGATATGTTTGACACCTCGATACATACACATGTCAGATACATATACCTAAGCTAGAGTAACATATATTCTTGTAATGCAAAGGAGGTATTCAAATTTAAATCAAACACTACTCTTTTCGGTACAACTCAATACAACGGAAGGAAATTTACAGCACTCCACAAGTGGCTAGTACCAGGAAAATATTAAATTGGCTTCTGCGCAAACAGGCACATCATAGACATGGTATTGTAAATACCTAATTCAATAGAAAAGCATATATAGAAACCAAAATGTAAATGGTTCATAACAATATCTAAAAGTATTATCTGTTGGTGGTATATTAACTATTTTGGTGTAATTTATTTTCTTTTGATCCAGTACATATCATCTAGGAAGCATTCTAAATGGAAGAAAATTGTCTCGATAAAAAGTATAATTGTAGATGCATGATTAGGGTAATGGCAACCATAGGCTTCTGATGGTTGGCCCATGATAGAGGTTTGAGTTGATGTACAAACATTAGACAATGGATGCAACATCAATGACATGAAAGGAAATGCGCCACACACCTGCTCACATTCCTTTCTAGAGAAGCAATATACTATCCCAGAGTCATTCTTTGAATATGAACCTCGTATAAAATCTGCAATTTCATCAATGACTACTTTCCCAGCTGATGATTTCTCTCTTACCTATGCATGTAATGCTTGAGAAATTAAGATTACCCAAGTCGCCACAGAAGAAAATAATGTAATGATCTAATTGAGTGCAAGTCATACCCTGTAAAAGAGATTGGGTCTGTTTACTGTACTGACAAACTTAACACATTTTGGTATATGCAGCATATCCATCAGATCTACTTGAACCCTATAAGTAGCAGTTGCCTATAAACCACAACTTATTACTCAACTAATCAAGGATATCAGTTTATCCATACAAATAAAATGGAAAAAAAACTTACAGTTAAAGCAATCAAAGGAACATTGGCAAATTGAATTTTCAAGATTCCCAAATTCTTGTAATCTGGTCGAAAATCATGACCCCATTGACTACAGCAATGTGCCTCCTGTTAGATGAAAATACAGGAAGAAAAATAATTTCTCCCTTTCAGAACATGCATTTAATACTTCATAATTATGCAAGAACCAAAATAAGACAGGAGGACTATGCACACATTATAAGGAGTTGTTTTGAAAACAGTGTAGTTATCTCATGCGAGGACTTTCAAATGTGAGCATTATTGTAAGGAAAGAATAAGCATGTGTGATTGAAAATCTGAGGCGTTCAATTGAAAATTTATTGGCTGTTCAATTTACTATGTACAAAGTTTTACCGCAGTAGCCAGTAGGTTGCTTTAGTTACTCTATCACAAAGTTTATGGTGTGCTTGAGTAACATAAATTCTTAATTACTAAAAAAACCACTAAAGAAAAATACAACTAATTCTACAATCTAATTTAATAAATTTATGAAGATCAAAAGCATAAATCCTGCCTTCAAAGTAAATCATTTAGCATTGATTGCAACCATGGAAACAACATTCATCACCAGAATTGTTTCCTGTTGAAAAATATTACTTATAAATCAGATAGACTATAAGTAGCAACAATTAAGAATCTCCACCAAGTAATCTAAAACAGCTAGTCTAAAGCAGCATACCAAAATGGTTTATATAGCACCAGAAAGTCTACTGGCATCTATTGCTATGAGGGAACCCAAAATGATTTATATAGAACCAGAAAGTCTACTCACATCTATTGCAATGAGGGAAAGGCGTCCAGCACGATGGCACTTTTCAAGTTTTGACATAAATCTCTTGCTTTTTGAAATTTTTTCAGGAGTTACATACAATAATTTCAGTTCCATGCCTCCCTTATCAAGGGCATTGTAGATAAGTTTCTCATTCTCTTTGCTAGTAGTTGAAGTTAACATGTAGGCTGAAACACCTAAAGTAGTGAGTCCTAAAACCTGTAAAATTGAGCATGTAAAAAATAGCTGAAAAGAATAATAACTAATTTAACTTTGTTTTGATCAAACTAAGAGCACCTGATCTTGAATAAGAGAAAGTAAGGGACTAACAACCAAAGAAACCCCATCACGAAGTAGAGCTGGAAGTTGATAACAAAGGCTCTTGCCACCTCCTGCAGCCATTATAACCAAAACATCTCTGCCACTCATGACAGCATTTATAATCTGGTAGAAATGGAGCATGAAATAAGCTAAAACAAGTATTTTACTAATCCGCTCAAATACTTCCAGCGTTTTTATATAGATGTCAATCAAGCAATTATTAAAAGCTTGAACTAAGAGGATAAAGAATTGGCTTAAAGCTTCTGAACAAGGAAGTAATCTATGAACAAGGAAGTAATGTAAGATATTTTTAACTAGCCAGTAGAGTATTTTCATGATAATCACATGCTCAAATAGACTAGAAGAAGTTATCAACTAATGAAACATCTTATATTGCTTTTGATTTTAAGGTTGAACATATTGCTTTTGCTTTTAAAATTGAACATTCTGTGCTACTAACAACAGATAAGGCAGATGAATATATCATAAATAAGACACATATAACAACTTTGTAAGGACATCAAAAGATGAAATGGGAAAATGACTTCAGTATTATACGAGAATAATTTAAAATGGCTTTTATTTTCTCACCGGAGACTATCAAATTGCTTGTTGAATAACTTACCTGTAGGAATATTTTCAATACAGTTTTGATACTTCTTCAACTCCATTATTAAAAAAAATGGTTATATTCAAAATTGAATAATTTTTGGAATTTTTGGAAAATTCCACAGTAACATTGCTATTCTGGTTAACTAAATATGTGATCAGTTATACTTTCATTGCTCTAATCCACTTACAGAAGAAAATCATATTTGTTTGAACGCTGAGCAGAGATTATCCTGCGGGCTAACAAGAATGAGGTTTGAGGAGAAGGCAAGAAGAGATGATTGTCCTCCAAATTTTCCGTAAAAAGGAAATTTTATTAAGCATAGAGGATTAATTCCTCAACAAGCTATACATATGTTTATATAGACTTTAAACTTTAAACTCAAATATAAAAATAAATTCTAATATATAGACTAAATTCCTAACTTGTAAAAGAAGGAAAGAAATTCTAAAAGAAAGGAAAAAATTCTAAAAGAAAGGAAAAATTATTGACAGACTCACAATCCTAAAACTCCTAAATAGCACAATATAAGAAAAAAGAAATTACCAAAAATACCTTAAATACGAAAAATGTAAAAATTACCAAAAGTAATAATAAAAATCTGCAGATGCACCTGCATCATTCACCCTTGGTTGAAAAGAACTCGTCCTCGAGCTCAAAATAGTGACATCAGGAGATAGTCCAAGAGGAAGTTCATCTGATACCAACTCGGTAAAATCTACAAGCAATTGTTAAATTTCAGGAATCCTCGTCGATCCAGATGCAACTTTATTTTCGAACTGGAGAAGCTAAAAATCACTTTCGTACTCATCAAATGTATTTTAACCAAGTTGATTGCTTCATCAACTTCAATCTGTTGATTGTTTGCGTCAACAACTTGCATATTAATAGCATCAGCATCAATAGTCAGAAGCTTCTCAACCTTGTCAAGGTTTATCACTGCGACAAAAGAAGGTGGCAAAGCCATATCAAATAAAGGTACGGGCACAGCAGCAAGGGAACTCTCCTAATCCTCTTCACCCATATCTCCATAACCATAACCAAGATCATCTTGGTTGATTTTTCCTCTCTTCTTCATCTCTTTGATTATTCTTAGTTCTTCCTTCCATTGCTTTTTCTGAAGAAGTTTAGCCCGGCAATCATACTCATCATAGTAGGCTCTTTTTTGCTCCTTGGTCAGCTGGGCAATCTGTAATTTCCTCAAGGGCTTGAAAGGAGGAAGTTGATCATATCATCCTTTTCTTCCTCATCTGATAAGTAATCAGAATCAACATCAAAATTATCATTGTCAACTCTTTGGTCAGTGGGCAGTTTTGGATGTTCCCTTGACTGCAATAATGGAGATAACAACAGAGGAAGTGGTGGGAACAGAGTTTGTAGTCCAAGCAACTTTGCAGGAGAAGAATCCTGAAGCTTTAGCAGTGAATTGGCTTCCGATATTATCTTTGAAGAAACACAAAGAAGCAACAATTGTGGCCTCCCAATTACACCATTAGGAAGCATGCCTTGGTCCTCCCTGTTGCTTCTGCAGGATTGATGATTCTCTACAAAAGCTACCGAAATCATTATGCGCATTTCTCCAGAAGCTATCTGGATGGACTGCTGGACAACATGTGTCTGCTGAGCAACAAATACTGCGTAACTCAAGGGAGAACCCATAAGTCCCTCAGGAGGTGCAGAACCAGTATGTGTGAGAACGATGATGGCATTAGACCAAACAGACACACCCATAGTGCTCGTGACTGATTTTAGCAGAGGCGAATCATGCTGATCTCTGCCTGCGGTGTCCAAGCGATCCACATATGAAACAATTTCAGGAGGGTTTCTCCTTGTGTTCTTCTTTACTGATGTCAGCATTCTCCTGCTTGGTCCCTGTTTCTTAACCATCCACATGACAGTTCTTTGGATTCTCTTGACGTACAAGTATTTCGGCCCCATGATCCGGATCTTCATGCCGGTAGCCACCTTGCTAGATAACATCCGCAAAATGCAACGAGCCTTCCCTTGTCGGAAGCTGGAATCATCTTCAAAACGTACTGCATGAAGGGGACTCACAGTTTCTGATGGCATTCGCGTATACATCATCGAGAGGGCCCTCATACAAGTTTTCCACATGGTATTTCTGAGCCTCGGAAGAAGACGGAAACTGGAATATCATCATCTCCCAAAGAGCCATGCTCGCCGGAAGCCAAGTCTGCATGACTCGCTTCATCAAATCTTTGCCCATCAGCTCTTTCTCTTTGGCTTTCATCGTCCCGCCAAGCTTCTGCAACATCGGCCACAACTTGTATTTCTGATCAAGTTCATAAAACCCATCATCAACTTCATCTAGAGATGGCCTCTCTATCGGAGTAATTTTTTTGTCTTACAAAAGTTTCTTGTTCATGATCTTTTCTAAGAATATCCGCTGCTACAGGGTCAGGTTGTTCACCATGTACATCACAAGACTCACTATGAGATCGAATCATGATAGAAGCAGTTAACGATTTTGGATCACCAATTCCAACAATATGATCGGGCAAAGTTTGAAATAAGCTTTTTCCGTTATCGCCTATAAGGTGTCCATTTGCGTGCACATAGGCATCAACAAGTTTAGCATCAATTTCCATATTATCATTTTCCTCTGATCTGTCTTGGCTACCAAAAGCTCTATGAACAGAAGATTTAGGCGAAGTTGGTCTCCACTTCTTTAGTTTGGGACTGCATGTATAGATTCTTCGTCCACCACATCAACAGATATCCCTTTTGGTCCTCTTGCACCAAGAAGGGTCCATTCATCAACAGTTGTTGCTCCTCCAACGCCTCATCTTCGTCCACCTCATCATCGTCAAACTGGATCGTTAGTTGTCTTAGTCTCGTCTCCTACATCTTCCTCAACTTGCAATGTGCCAGATTCTTCAACTTCTTCTGAGTCAAATTCCTCACAAATGATTAAAGTCTCAGGGCCATCACCATAAAGAACCTTTTCGTCATGATCTTCTTGAAGGTCGAAGCTATCATCCTCTATAGTAAAACCTATTAGTCTTTGGAATAAAGTTTGAGTGTAGCCAAAGGGAAGAAATCCACATTTCATCTTCTTCTTCATCTTCTCCCAATCCTTGATCTTGGTCTTGCCTTGTCGGTCTCAGTCTTGGGTGCTACGACCACGATATGGGGCTTTCTCAATCGAAATCTTCTTAACACAACCACGAACACCACAACAACGACCTTCCATTAGATCTGAAACTTGACTTTCTCCATCGGACACTGCCAACTCTGATACCAACCAACGTCGGATAAAATAACGATTATCCTGCGGGCTAACGAGAATGGGAGGTTTAAGGAAAAGGCAAGAAGAGATAACCGTTGTCCTCCAATTTTCATGTAAAAAGGAAATTTTATTAAGATAGAGGATTAATTCCTAAACAAGTTACACATATGTTTATATAGACTCTAAACCTTAAACTCAAATCATAGTTATCGATAGCGAGCGATAGCGCCGTCGCGGCGCGTCGTGGTAGTCCACCGTTACAAGGAGCGCGTCGCGGTGTGGGCAGCTTTCGCGCCCGTCGCGGCCGCCAATCGCGGAGCGTTGCGACTGCTATCGCGGGCATCGCAGACACTATGGTTTTGGCCCCTTTTTTGCCAACCATCCATGGGTTTTGGCCCATTTCTGCTAGTCCGTTTACTGAGGGGTAAAAATGACTTTGTCTAGTAAAAGTAAACCCTATTTTTTAACTTCAAAAGTAAAAAAAAAACAATAACGCATCACAACAAAGACGCAAACACAACTCTTCACCTTCTTCCCTTGCGTTCAGCTCCAGCCTCCAACTAACGCGACCTTCAGCGACGATTCCAACGGCAGCGATTCCGGTGACGGTGGTCGGCGACCTCCCTGATTCCTTCCAACGGCGGCAGCTTCTCTCCATTTCAACATGTGACTCTCTTAAATCCTTATTCCTTTCCCTGCTTTCCTTCTTTCCCAAGCCAACTCTCTTTTTTTTTTTCCTTTTTTTCTTTCTTGCAGCAAATTCTCTCCTTTTTTTTTCATTTTTTTCTCAGTTTCAAGGAGTTAACCATTAGTGCTCAGACTTTAGGGTTTTAGCCCTTGCATTTCATTTCTCTTTTCTTTTTTTCCTCATTGTCCTATCCTCTTGTCATTCCCCTATTTTATTTTATATCTATTTATTTCAGACTTCTAAGTTCTAGTCATGGCAACAGCAACACCATCACAAGGAGTTGCTCATTCACATGGTTTAATGAAACCCACTGGTGATAATATTGACATTGCATAGCAATGAAATAGTTTGAAAGATATTAATAATAGGAAGAGTGTCACTTATGATTTTTGTGGAAAAGTGACCATGAGCGGAATCACTAGAGCCAAAAGACAACAAATGTGTGTGAAGGGGGATGTTGATTATTATAGAAAGGTTCCCCCAAAAGTAAAACCACTTCTTAAAGAAGCTTTGGAGAAGAAAAATGCTTTGAAGGAAGCATATTTAGCAGAGATGCAAGAAGATAAGGATGAGCAAGAGGAAGTACGAGAAATTCATCAAATTAGAAGTGGGAAAAGACCTTCATTAACAACTGAGTCTTCTCTTAAGCCACCCAAGAAAGGATATAATGTGAAAGGCCCCATGGATTTTCTTCTTCTGAAAAACCTTGAAGCACAAATGAAATTTGGAAAGGCACATAGGCAAACAAGCATCAATGATGCTTGCGATAAAGAGGCAAGGGAAAGAACCATCCAATACATTGCTCAATTTTTTTTATAGGAATGGGATTCCATTCAACGTTGCAAGATCAAAAAGCTTCAAGATCATGCTTGAAGCTGTTGGTGTTGTGAGTTGCAGGGGTAATTAGGTCTTTTCTTTCTATCTTGTGCCATTAGGGTTTTGCAGGCTATAAGCTATATAAGTTATGTAATGGTTCTGTTTTTAATTAACGTTTTGAAGAGTTTCTTGTTATCCAACATGGTATCAGAGCCAAATTCTTCAAAACCCTAAATTTTTTTTTCTCTTTCCTGTACGGCGCCGTTGTCTCTTCTGCCTCAAAAAAAAAAAAAAAAGAGGCATTTTGAAGCAGCGTCGATCTCTTCTGCTTCATCTCATACGGCGACATCTCTTCTCCTTCCCGACGCCACAGCATGATCGCGATCCCATACGGCGACATCTCATCCACGCGAGCAGCGCCGATCACAGATCTCCTCCTCGCGTGACCCTCTCCTTTGCGACTCTTCTTCTCCGCGGCTTGGCCGACGGCATCACCCTCGCGCGAAGGCATCTTCTTTGCAGCTCTCCCCTTACGACGCGCGAGGCCGTCTTCCCTCACGACGCGCGAGCCCTACATCTCCTCTTCCCTCACGACGCGCGTGGTGTCACTCTTCTTGGCAGACTTCTTCTTCTCGCATCGCAGGGCTCTTCTCGCGCGCGCGCCTCCTCGACGCGACCTCGTGGCCGCCACTCTCTCCTCGAGCGCACGCGAAGCAACAGGAAGGGCTGCTGGACTTCTTCTTTGACCTACTCCCCAGACTTCCTCTTGTCGCCGAAGGAGAGAGGTTCTGCCGATTACCCTTTTTTTTTGGATTTCTTCTCGCGTCTGCCTCTTTTGGTCGCCGGACTTCCGCTGGCCTTTCTGGAAGCATCAGAAGATCTCTTGTCGCCGGCTGTTCTCTTCTGTGGCCTTGTGAGATTGGTACTAATATTTTGGCCTTTCTGGAATTTCTGCGTTTTTTTTTTTATTATTTCTTCTTGCCGCAAGCATCAGAAGACCCACAGCCTCCCTGCCGCTTGCTTGATTGCGGCACTAGTACCTGACGTTTGTCCTCTACAGCGCCCGACGCTCTTCTTTGTCTCTTCTTAGGGTTGTTTGGCAGACACCACTGGAGAAAATTCTGGATTGTCGATAGATCCTTTGACTTCTTTTGAACAGGTACACCCAATTTTCACAACGACAGGACCGGAGGATCTAGTCTTCAGATAACTTCGGAAAAGTTGATCGAGAAAAATTATGCGTCGTGGGCAGTTGCAGTTGAGCTTTATGTTGAAGGTCATGATAAACTTGATATTCTTCATGGTACTAAAATGAAACCAGATGAGAAAGATCCCAGTTTTCGTACTTGGAGGTGTGACAACATTTTGGTAATGACTTGGATACTCAATTCTGTAAGTTCTGGCATCAAACAGGTCATTCTTCATAACAAAACAGCTGTTGATATGTGGAGGACACTGGAGCAGATGTATGGGCGCAAGCATGATATGCTGCGTACTTATCAGATAAGTAGTCAAATTTTTAAACTTGAGCAAGGTTCTATGTCTGTTACAAATTATTTTGCTGCTCTAAAAGGGCTGTGGGATGAGTTTGACTACTACAGGATGGATAATTGGATTTCTATTGATGATCATCAGAGATATCTGAAGCTTCTGGAGAATGACAGAATCATTAAGTTTCTTGATGGGCTTCATGCAGAGTTTGAGAATTTAAAAGGACAGATTCTTAGTCTTGATCATACTCCCTCTCTAGAACAAGTTTACTATAAAATTCTGAGTGAGGAAGGCAGGAAAAGAACCATGACCAACAAAGGGAATATTCTACAGCAAGCACTCTAATTGGGGAGATATCTGCTTTTGCTGGTTCTACTAACAAGTTCAAATCTGGGGGAACGAAAGGAAAAGGTGGAAAATTTTGTCGGCATTGCAAAATAACTAATCATGATTCAGATTTTTGTTGGGAGAAATATCCAGAAAAAAAACCTGAAAAATTCAAATACAGTGACAAGAAGGTGTCTAGTCGTGGGAATCTTGCTGCCCAGAAATTAGTGAATGGGGAGACTACTAATTCCTCGGTATCTTCTAATATTGAGTTGTCATCTACTGATATTGTCAATCTTCAGCACCTTTTATCGCGACTTCAGACTTCATCTGCTGCCAATTCGTCTCAAGCGCACACAGGTATCCGTGATCTGGAATTAAATATTGATGCGTCAAGATCTTGTATCCCCTGGGTCATTGACTCAGGAGCTACGGATCATATGACAAATCTTGCTAATTCCTTTATTTCCTACTCTTTGTCTTCTGGGCAGGATAAAGTGACCATCGCTGATGGCACCAAAGCTACTGTGGCTGGAAAAGGTTCCATACAACTGGCAGACCACTTTATCCTATCCTCTGCACTTCATGTCCCTTCCATTTCTCTGAATTTACTTTCTGTTAGTAGTATTACTAAACAACTACACTGCTCAGTTACCTTTTTCCCTGATCATTGTGTCTTTCAGGATCTCGAGACCAAGCAAACGATTGGGACTGGCCGTGAGGTAGGAGGTCTTTATTACTATCATGGTGGAACAACAACTGCTCTGAAGTCTACAGTCTAGTGTTCAGAAAATAAGCATCAAGAAATCTTGTTATGGCATTCTCGTTTGGTACATTTATCTTTTCGGTCATTAAAGGTCCTATTTCCTAATCTTTTTTCTTTTGTTTCTCTTGAGTCTCTTAAATGTGAAGTTTGTCAGTTATCCAAACATTGTAGAACTCATTTTTCTGAGTCCATGAATAAAAGTTCGTCTCCATTTGACCTTGTTCATTCAGATGTGTGGGGCCCCTCTCCCGTGCCTTCTTTGGATGGCTATCGATATTTTATTTCTTTTATTGATGATTACACCCACTGTACATGACTTTATTTGATGAGAGGTAGAGATGAAGTTCCTCGACTCATTCAACATTACTGCAAAATGGTTGAAACTCAATTTCACACACAAGTGAAAACTCTTAGATCTGATAATGCACGGGAATATTTTGCACAATCCCTAAATACTTTTCTAGAGGATTTAGGAATTCTTCATGAGTCATCTTGTCCCTACACACCACAGCAAAATGGAGTGGCTGAGAGGAAAAATCGTCATATCCTTGAAACAGCACGTGCATTATTATTTCAACGTCATTTACCCAAATATTTCTGGGCGGATGCTATTCTTGCTGCTGCTTATATCATTAATCGTCTACCATCAAAAGGTCTCGGGTATCGGTCCCCTCTCACTATTCTTCGTCCTGACATAACATTGTTCTCCCTTACACCTCGGGTATTTGACTCCCTCTGTTTTATTCATGTTCTTGGTCCCAAATCCTCTAAGCTTGATCTTCGCTCTATACGGGGAATTTTTCTAGGGTATTCCACTTGCCAGAAAGGCTACAAATGCTTTGATCCTGTTACTAGGACTAGATATGTCTTGAAAGATGTTACCTTTTTTGAGTCTGAATCCTATTATTCTCCCCAGACTCGTCTTCAGGAGGAGAATCTTACCTCTTCTCTTGTTCCTCAAGTGGTTCCTTCTCCAATTTCATGGATGTCATGGAAAATAAAAAAGATGATGCTTCATTACTGGGCTCGCAGGCTTCACAAGAAATTATTACTTACAAGCGACGAAGACATAAGCAAGGACCTACTACTGATCGGCTAGCTGAATCGGAAGCTTTGGCTCCTGATCCTGTATCCTCATTGGGTGAACCAATTACACCCCTAAACATGAATGAGTTGGACCTTCCAATTGCTGTTAGGAAGGGGGTCAGGTCATGTACTCAACATCCTATCTCTAACCACGTTTCTTATTCTCGTTTGTCTTCTTCATATCATGTCTTTATTTCACAGCTATCAAATCATACCATACCTTCTTCTTATCATGAAGCTGTAAGGACTCAAGGTGGCTGAAAGCAATGAATGAAGAAGTGAATGCTCTTAATAAAAATGGTACTTGGGAATTAGTAGATCCCCCAAAGGGGAAGAACTTGGTTGGTTCTAAATGAGTCTATGCTATCAAGTATAACTCAGAGGGTGAAGTGGTTAGATATCAAACCAGACTTGTGGCCAAGGGATTCACTCAAACATATGGGGTGGATTACTTGGAGACCTTCGCTCCAGTTGCAAAACTCAAATCAGTCAGGGTGATTCTTTCTCTTGCCTCTCAGTATGATTGGCCGCTATTTCAGCTAAATGTGAAAAATGCTTTTTTGAATGGCAACCTTCACGAAGAGGTCTACATGTTACCACCTCCTGGAATTGAAACAAAAGGAAAGGTTTGCAGACTGATAAAGGCTTTATATGGACTTAAACAATCACCCAGAGCATGGTTTGATAGGTTCTGCAAAGCCATGACATTGTTTGGCTTTAGACAAGGGAATGCTGATCATACACTCTTTGTGAAGAAGAAAGAGGACAAAACTACCATTCTTTTGGTTTACGTGGATGATATGATAATCACAGGTGATGACGAGGTTGAAATCCAGGCTCTTAAGTCCAAGTTAATATCAGAGTTTGAAATTAAAGACCTAGGACTATTGAAGTACTTCCTTGGTATTGAAGTTGCTCGATCTCAGGAGGGAATATATATATATGTCAGAGAAAATATGTGTTGGATTTGCTCAAGGAGACAGGGAAGTTGGGTTGTCGGCCAGCATCGACTCCTATAGAAGTAACTCATGATCTTACTAGTTCTAATGGGGAAGATCTTACAAATCTGGAAAAGGGAACATATCAAAGGTTGGTTGGAAAATTACTCTATTTGTCTATGACTAGGCCTGACATTACCTACGTTGTTAGTGTAGTGAGTCAATATATGCATGCTCCTAAAACTATCCATATGAAGGCCGTTGACAGGATTTTGAGGTACTTAAAGTCATGTCCCGGAAAAGGCTTGTTGTTTAAGGGAGGTGGTAATCTGAAGGTGGAATGTTATTCTGATGCTGATTGGGCTGGTTCTAGAGATGATAGAAGATCCACTTCTAGCTATTGCACCTTTTTAGGAGGAAACTTGGTAACTTGGAGAAGTAAGAAACAAAGTGTTTGTGCACGGTCCAGTGCGGAAGCAGAATATCGAGCCATGGCACATGGTCTTGCAAAAATGTTATGGTTGAGTTTTTTATTAGAAGACATGGGGTTGAAGGCTGAATTACCTCTCAGGTTGTACTGCGACAACAAAGCTGCAATCAATATTGCAAATAATCCAGTTCAACATGATCGGACCAAACACATCGAGATTGATAGCCACTTTATTCGGGAGAGACTTGATTCTGGAGAGTTATGCTTGCCCTATGTCAAATCTGAGGACCAACTTGCTGATATGTTTACAAAAGCTATACCCCAAGCTGTGTTTAATTCTGCCCTTAGCAAGTTAAACATGTTTGATATATATGTTCAACTTGAGGGGGAGTGTTGTGAGTTGTAGGGGTAATTAGGTCTTTTCTTTCAATCTTGTGTCATTAAGGTTTTGCAGGCTATAAGCTATATAAGTTATGTAATGGTTCTGTTTTTAATTAACGTTTTGAAGAGTTTCTTGTTATCCAACAGTTGGAAACTCTGATCCACATCTTAAGGCTCCAAGTTATCTTGAGTTGAGAGTTCCACTCCTTAAAAAGGAGTTAGAATTTACAAAAGACATGCTAAAGAGTCATAAGAAACAATGGGTGCAATTTGGATGCACAATTATGTCAGATGTTTGGACGAATAGAAAGAATAGGACCTTAATCAATTTCATGGTGAATTGCCCCGGAGAGATAATGTTTGTGAGAAGTGTTGATGCTTTTGCTTACATGAAGACGGGGAAAAAGTATTTGAGTTGTTGGATAAGTTTGTGGAAGAGATTGGAGAACAAAATGTTGTTCAATTGGTATCTGATAATGGAAGTAATTATGTCTTGGTCGGTAAGAATTGCTAACTTAGTCTAAGTGCCTTTTTTACTTGCTTTGATTATTGGCCACTTAACTAGTTTCATTTAATTTGATTCTTCTTAGGCAAACTACTTAAAGGTAAGAGGAAGAATCTCTTTTGGACTCATGTGCTGCACATTGTGTGGACTTGATATTGGAGGGCATTGGAAAGCTTTCTCAAGTTAAGAAGACAATCTCAAGAGGAGTAAATTTTGTGGGCTTCATCTACAACCACACATTGGCCTTGAACATTATGAGAAAGTTCACTAACAAGATGGAATTGGTCAGGAATGGAGTGACAACGTTTGCTACGACCTTTTTTTACCTTGCAAAGGTTGTTCAAACAAAAGCACAACCTTAGGAGGATGTCCACTTCAAAGGAGTGGTTGAAGTCCAACTCAGCCAAAGAAGTAAAGGGAAAGAGGGCAAGTGATATTGTATTGCTAGCTTCATTTTGGAAGGATGTGCAATATTGTATTATGGTCATGGGGTCACTTCTCAATGTCCTTAGGCTTGTTGATAATGAGAAAAAGCATGCCATGGGATATATCTATAAAGTAATGGATCGGTTCAAGGAAACTATTCAACAAGTTTTCAAAGAAAAAGAAGTGTTGTATAAGGATGTTTTTGCTATTATTGATAGAAGATGGGAGTCACAACTTCATCATCCATTGCATGCAGTTGGTCATTTTCTAAACCCAAAGTTTTATTATAGCAACAAATAAATGGAGTTCGATGAAGAAGTGATGCAAGGACTCTATAAATGTATTGAGAGATTGGTTAGAGATGAAGAAGAAGCTGACAAGATTGTATTGGAGTTACCTTATTACAAGAGGGTTGATCAGGTGTTTGGATCAAAGTTTGCAATAAAACATAGGCACACGCTTGCTCCTAGTAAGAGTTTAAGATATACATGTATTCGGTATTTCATTATTGATTATTGATAAATATAGCAAATAGCAATGTTAATTAATTGGCTTTGAATCACAGCTAAATGGTAGAGGAATTCTGGATCATCCACTCCTACATGATCGAAATTTGTTGTCAAGGTGCTAAGTTTGACTTGTAGTTCATCGGGATGTGAGCAAAATTGGAGCATCTTTGAGCACGTATGTAAATATTATTAGTTATCACATTTCACATTATTCTCCTTTACAAAGTTTCATTTGGTGCCTAATTGAATTGTGAATTTGTGATGTAACGGATTCATTCTAAGAAAAGAAGCAAGCTTGAGCATCAAAAGTTGCAAGACTTGGTATATGTCAAGTACAATCAAAATCTCAAAGAGCGCTATAATTGTAGAGATGTAATTGATCCAATTGTCCTTCGTGATGTTGATGAATGTAATGAATGGTTGGTTGGACAAATGGACAAGGTGCTGAGGATGAATTAGTGTTTGATGATGATGATGGTTTGACGTGGGGTGATGTTTCTATTGCAGTAGATGCTAGCGAGCCGCTCCAAAACACTAGGCTTGCTACAAGATTGAAGAGGCCTACTACTATTGATGCAAAGACTTCTAAGTCATCAAGAAAGAAAGGGAAAGGGCCAATGCAAGATCAAGAAGAGGAACATTTTGATGATTATGAGGAAACAAAGTCATATGAGAATGAGGATCAATACGAAGAGATTTTTAAGTCTAGTTCTAGTGAAGGGGAAAGTGATGAAGAGAACTTGGTTGTGGGTGATTATTATGATGATGATGATTGATCATTGTCTCACTCATTGATGTGGAAGAATGTTTTTAGTTTTTATAGTAAAAAAAACTTATGTAGTTTTGGCCTTTTGAAATAGGAACTCGTGTTATATTCTTTTATTTTTTGTTTGGCCTTATGTATGGTTTTGGCATTTTGGGAATGGGAAATAGCTTTGACTATTATCTTTTGTTTTTTGCTTGGCCTTATGACTTTTATTTATACATTAACATGAATACATGATGATGATTTTAGAGTATGATATGCAAATGATATGCCTTTAAATTATTAGATGATTGAGTTTAATTGTGCATTTTTTTTATTTGAACATTTATATGTGTTATGTACTTGTGTATAAATGTGATATTTGCATATATTTTTACGAAATAGTGGTCATCCCGCTATTCGCTATACCGCTATAGCATTTTTGAGGTCGACTGCGACACGCCGCGATCCGGGATTGACTACTTTGACTCAAATATAAAAATAAATCCTAATATATAGACTAGAATTCCTATCTTGTAAAAGAAGGAAATAAATTCTAGAAGAAAGAAAAAATTCAAAAAGAAAGGAAAATTATTGATAGACTCACAATCCTAAAAATCCTAAACAAACTCACAATATAAGAAAACATAAATTACCAAAAATATCTAAAATATCAAAAATACCTTAAATACCAAAAATGTGAAAATTATCAAAAGTAATAATAAAAATCTGCAAACCTCCTGCATCATATTGTCACCTTCATTTTTTTAAAAGTACTTTGCCAATAAACTAATTGTTATATACCAAGATTGTAATATGCCTTGATATCATTAATTCTTTTAAGAAAGTAACTAGTAGACTTGCTTAGGCAAATGTTTAGATGTGTACATCGGTGTTATTGTGCCTTGCCTCTAATTTTTGGTGTATTCTTCCACTTGTATTTTCTCATGTTAGTATCCTTTGGTTGAACCAATATTTTTACAATTTAATGAATTTATAAAAAAAAAGAATAATCCTAATTTGTATGTGTATGTGTGAAACTTAATATCAATCATGTGGACTTTCAAAAAATTATCATCGGAATAACCTAATATTTGACTTGGAAGATTAAGCAAGGTCCAATAATTTCAGCATGAATGTACAGTATGGCATACCTCTCTTTGATTTGCTCGATAAGATGTAATGCCAAAAACATTGAACCCAACGTCTTCAGCTCTGGAATCCCATTCAAAATTAGCAGACCAATCATCAGTAGAAACTGTTCTGTTGTCATGTACTGCATCTTGAGATGCTTCACATTCTTCCAACAAGGCCTTCAACTCAGATTGTCTTTCACACAACTTTACTTGGCGATCAAGCAATGCTTGGATCTGACCTGAGAAGTCAAATTCCCAAGTAAATGGAAGAATCAATACATATAACTCCGATATGAATGTGCATGCCAACAAAGCAATGTGTAGAGATCTCGATAACTGTTGTTCCTTTTCAAATGTCTTTGCTGTATATGATGATCATTCCAGTAGGAATCTAAAACATAGCGAACCTAATTTGCCACTGAAAACTTCAGGGTTCTTTTATCAATGATAATCACATTTACCTTCAACAAAAATAAGGCCTTTCTTTACCATAGCAAAATATTCAAAATAATAATAATAATAATAATAAAACGAACTATAAATCTCATAAAATCGGAATAAAACACAATGAACAAAATTGACGATCAAAGGAAGCGACATTCAGGCATCCTATATGTTCCCTTGTCTGAGAATGCCCTAGATGAGTTTCAAAGCCAACAGGAAGTAAGAAGATCAGGAGGATACCTTGGACGTCCTGGAGCTCGGCTTCGACACAGAGGAGCTCCTCTGCGACGACGTCGGCGGCTTCCATTCAGCGTCTCTGGGGTCTCCCCTCGCGGTCGATCGGTCCCGTCGTCGCCAGTTGCTTTTAGGCTCCCCGAATTGCCGAACCGGGCCGGCCTGAAATCGTTCAGCCCGCGGATCCAACTCGGTCTATCCAAGCTAACGAATGTCTAACTTGCCAATATTTTGCTTCTGCAATTTAATTATCTAAATTTCAAACAAACTAATTATTTATGGAATATAATAATAATTTAAAACAAGTATTTTTATATTTATCTTTAATTTTTAAAAATCAATAATTTCATACAAATACAAATCTCTATTTGATTTTAACTATTTCTTATTCTTGTCGAACCTGACTGACTGGACATCCCAAATCCTACTCGGCACCTAACGGACCTAACAATGAAGAGGCGGTTCGATCTGTCTCGTCCGAGGTTATACCAAACAAACGATTTCAAATAGCAATAGAACGAGTTATGATCATCTAAAGGGAAGCTTCACTGTTCTTTAATTCCCTTTCTCGTTGTCAATTTTGAGAGGTGTCTTAAGCATGGGAGAGGCATGGTGTATTAATTTGGGCAGTGGCTGGCTGGATTAATTAGGTGCGACAATTATAGTTCTGCTTGCATAATCAAGGAGGAGGTATAAGACGCCGCTAGAGCGATAAATAAACCAAATATTTACGAATAAATTTGTTATTCGATTTGATGAGAATTTATTTATATTCGTTCAATATATATAAATTAATTAAATAAATAAATTTTAATAACTCAATAAACTAAACAAATAAAGTTAAACACATAGGTATTCAGTTCATTAATGTTCATGAAGATGTTCAGGAATTATGTTTATTACTAAAACTCTTATTAATATCCTAAATAAATAAATAAAATAAAATAATAAATAAGTTTGAATTATCAAATTCAATAATTAATTAAATAAGTACAATCAACTAAATTTAAATTGTGAATTCGACAACATCTAATAAATCAAACTCAAACTAAGCTTAAACCAAATTTAAGATAAGAGTTTGATACATCTAAACGAACTAAACTCAAGTCAAATTTTAAAGGAGTTCAAGCTTATAAAAAATAAATAAAGTCAAGCTTGAACAATCATTTCAAAGGCTTAGTTCATTTTAGGTTCGACTTGGTTTGACTCAATTGTCTTATCAAAAAAGTTTGAACCGCCCAAATTTCGATTTGGCTGAACTTATTTACAGCCGTAGACAAGACCATGGCGGAAGGGTCAAACTGATCGCGGAGATCAAACGAAACAAACTAAATATATAGTTTGAATGATCCCCATATGGTTTGAATGATCCCCAAAAAAAATAATAAACCAGATAACACTCGAATCTAGGATGATTGATTCGGCTCCACGGAAGTTTCTCACCGGTTGATCCTGTCGCCGAGTGAGGTGGAGTCCCAGGAGCGGGGTGGTCTCCCGAATGTCACGAGCTACTAACGCTAACTCCGGCCTGCAAGAAAACGACCGTTAGCAAACCCGTCGGAAAAAATCCCTGGCAAAACCCTCTGACGGTCAAGTCAATCTCCGCAAAAGCAAGATAAAGCAAGGAATAGTGGCTGAGAACACGATTGCACATACCTGCGGAATGAAGAGGGGAGGGGCTTATATAACCGGGGGAGCTGACAACCCCTATCTGTGTCAGTCACCCTTCTGTACCCGACTGAGACAGGGTATGGGCGCTGTCAGCTCACAGGATGGCACCGAGCAACGCCGCTGAGCTTGTCGCAATAAATGATGACGTGGTGCAAGGTGCCCGAGTAGGACAGAATTACGGAATCGACGGGATGTCCGCAGCATGCATAATAAATAGGTAAGGTCTGCGTCGACCCCCATACCACGGTCATAAATGCGATGTCAGGGAGCAGATGTCGTAAGGACGAATTTTGGGGTAGATTGCCAACTAGTCGACCTGAGTGACGTCGGATCTCTTTAAGTATTATCCCCTATTGACTCAGAAGAACTCCCCGAGCCCGAGAGGGCTCGACTGTGGTCAATCAACTTAAGTCCAAGTCAAGTGAATAAGCTGCTATGCGAGCGTCGATTAGGACTATTCAAGGGGTGACCGATGGGCTCTGGGCTCGGCCTTCAGGGCCATGTGCTCAGGACCTTTACCACAGGAATCTTGGGTGTCGGATGGGGTCGGACACTCAGCGTCCAGCTCGAGGACTCGGGTCGGAGTGCACCTCGCCACCGGCTCAATCGGGTGTCTCAGGCCGAGTAAGCCCTAGTATTCCCACCCCAGTCTCCGCCTCCGTCGGCTCACACGTGGCAGGTCCGGCTTGGCCTTAGGTGGTGTCAGGTTGGCCGACCGAGCGGCACGTAAGCTAAGTCGGGATCATAAGCATCCTTTTCGAGTCTAGTCGAAGGAGGCACCGAGTCCGACTGATTGGACCCATAGTGTAGAACGAGCCTGGCACTTCTGAATCAGTGTCGGCCAGACCGATCTAAGCAACCCAAGGCCCGATCGCCCAACGAGACGTCCGACGTGTCCCATCCGCCCGTCTGGTCAGTCTTGTCCCCGACTCCCATCGAGTTGATTCGAATCTCCTGCATTAATTGTCGTTTTAATTGCAAAGCCACGTGTCTGCAACCTACTGGTTATCTGGGCGCCGAAGCGACCACCGCCTAGCTCAGCGAATGGGCATCATGCGCGTGTGATGCCGAGCCTCGGGAATTACCGTGAGCTTGATTGGACGGTCCTCGTTCCTTCCCGCCTTTCCCCCGGATCACCATCGGACGACTGCCCTTGTCCGCTCGACCCTATAAATAGGGCTTTACCCCCCACCGCTTTTACCATCACTTTTTCACTCTGACACCGTCGTGTTGCTGCTACGTGCTCTGCTAGGGTTCCGGTGACACCCTCTTTCCAGTCATCTTCTCCGGTAAGCTTTTTGTCTCTCGGTTAGTTCTCCCGCTCACTCGGTCCTTTTTCCTTTTCATTCGGTCTTCTTTCATTCGGCTTTTTTCCTTTTTTCTCTCGGTCTCTCGCCTTCTCCCTTACTCATGGACTCTCCCTCTTCCCCCTCGGACCCATGGTACACAACCATGGTGTCCGAGCTCCACCACCATGATATCGATCAAATCCGAGCCGAATATCGCATTTCTTCCGCCTACCGAATCCGCCTACCTGACCGGACTGACCGTCCCGAGACCTCCCCCCTCAGTTTCATAACGATTTCTCGGGACCACCATCAGGTCGGACTTCGTTTTCCTATCCACCCCTTTATCTCCTTGGTTTGTCGCTTTTTCCAGATCCCACTCTCTCAACTTGCCCCAAACGTCATCCGTCTGATATGCGGCTCGGTCATCATTTTCACCCTGTACAAGATTCCCCTCGAGCCCGAGATTTTCTACTACTTTTCTATCCCAAGAGGCAAGAGCCGGGCGATTTCTTTTTCGAGGCCCGAGCTAAGACCTCCTTTCTGTCTAAACTTCCAACCTCGAACAAGAGTTGGAAGGGGTGTTATTTCTTCATCAATATCACCCCGGCCCCGAGCTAGCCCACCACTGGATCTCTGATCTTCCTCCACCTTCCCCTCTCCCCAACAATTACCGAACTCTCCCTTCTTATCAGTCGACCCTATCCATGATCGGGGGTCGACATTTCCACGGGGGTCAGCTGCTAAGCGAGGGGATTCTGTACGTGTTCGGCCTCAGCCAAGTGTTGTTCCGTCGTCCCTGATCACTCGGCAAGTCTTCCCCTTCGTCCTTCGAATAATTTTAGCTAACTAAACTCTTATTATTTTGCAGCGAACATGATGCTGGCGGCTATCCTCGAGGAGGGGTTCGGCATGGACGATGCTGAGCTAGAATCCCGAGTCGGCGAGCAGCTGGCTCAGCGAGAGACAACTCCATTGGCTGTGTCTCCCACCAACTTAACCTCCTCTTCGGGCAACGGAGCGACACCAGCCACGAACCCTGAGTCGATCGACGTAGACGATGCACCTCTGGTTACTAGGCGCCGGAGGGATCGTCCGGCCAAATCAGCGACCGCACCCTCAGCTGCTCCCCGAGCCGGAGCTTCAACCAGTGCTCCTCCCCAGAAGAAGAAGAAGGCGGCGCCCCGACCTCCAGCCCTCGTCCCGACTCCGAGCCAGGCTAGCCCTTCAAGTGCCCCAGTGTCGCCGGCTCAGGGCGATCTTCCTCCCCCTACCACTGAAGAGACGGCTCAAGGGGTCGGCACTTCAAGTGACTCGGCGCCTCTGTACTTGGTCATGCCCTCGTGCACCGTTTCTACCACAGGCCATGAGAGGCCGACCGATGAGCCGACCGAGAGGGCCCTGGAGGTCCATCTATACGGGCCCCTGGGAGACCACTTCTACCAGGACATTCAAGAGGCTAATTATAGGGGCTCGACCAGCCGAGCCAATGCATTCCTCTCCGAGGCTAATCAGGTAAGTCTGATCTCGATTTTGTATTTTCTTCCCTTTGCTTATTCTTGCCTTGATACCGAGATTTATTTACGGTTTGCAGCTCTTCGGCTCAGCCTACAGCCTGGTCGTATCGTTTATAAATCATGCCCGGGCCCGACACCAAGCGGAGTGTCGAATCGCACGGCTGGAGACTCAGCTCCGGCACGTGCAGCTGGTGTCCAATGAGGAGACCCTGAGCAGACTGTGTGCTAAGGTTCTGGCCGTGCAAGACCACTTTGCCTACTCAGAGGAGCAGCTCGAGGGCACGCAGGCGCAACTCGACTCGGTGGACACGGCCGTGGCCTAGGCCCATCATCGAATCTCCAATTTGGAGTACTCGGAATGCAAGGCCTGGGCCCTTGAAGGTCAACCCGAGATGAACTGGCAACTGCCAAGGCCGAGCTCCTAGAGGTGTCCCAGTCGGCCGCAACCCTGCGTGCCAATCTGACTGCCAAAGATCAACAGCTGGCGTCCCAAGTAGAAACGAATGCAACTTTGGCAACCCAGCTGGCCACTCGGGACGGGGAGCTGAACGCGCAAGCGGCGGAGCTGAGCCGACTTCAAGGGCAGCGGGCCACCTGGGAGGTTGGACAGGCGGAGATGGAAGCAGCCAAATCGGAGATCGAGGAGCTCCAAGCTTATAAGGCGGGGGAGGCTGCTCGATGGGAATCTCGAAGGGTTGAATATATCAACTCCCGAGATTTCTGCTAGCAGCTGTCGGGGAGGCTTCTGTTAGGATGTATACTAAAAGCCTTGCCATTTCTGTATGAACATCCACATTTTGAAAAAGAGAATCACAACAACACAAGATACGTATTTATATTAGTATATGCATAAAAGTCTTTTACTTTGCATTGTAGATAACATGGTGTATGGTGACATACGGAAGATCGTGTTATCAGTTCCTTGCCAAGTATAACCAGAGGCTCACAGCCGAGATGGAATTGGATAAACCATCAGGATCGTTGTAGTGTAATTAGGTGTGGTTTATCTTGACCATAGAATTACACTAGTGTGCTTTGTGTGCATTGAGCAGGACCAAAATCAGAGGTCATTCAATTTGTACTGACTTGATAATTGGATTGGACCTCGGATTATTATGGAGTACAATCCCTAAATATCAAAATAATAACGGGCACGTATAGTTAATATTTATTTATTTGATTTACCAATTAGCGAGATTTATTCTGCTAAATCGATAGGCCCGGTAAGTTGGGAAATAATATTAATTATATGATGTGTCATTGATTATTGATGGAATCCGTGTCCTAGTGAGTCGGGATGATGATGCCCCCTTGATGAGCTCATAAGGTTCATCATGTTAAATCCTGCAGGTGGATTTGATCCAACATGATGATAAGGTTGAGTGGTACTAGTCAATGAGCTAGAAGTTGATTAATTAAAATTGTCAGTAATTTAAATTAATCGACGGGCATTCGATATCTTAAACATGGGGGGTTGGATGACTCATAATAGGTGGAGCTCCTATGAAAAATATGGGGGCTAGTGAGGAAGTTCAATTTAGTGGAATGGATCTTCATTAATGGATTGGTTTTAGATCCATTAGTGGGCCAAGACCCAACTCCTCCTCTTGGTCCCTACCTTAGCCCTATATATACCCTATGGGATCAAGAAATCAAGGCTAAATAATCCAATTAATCATTATTTTTCCTATCCAAAACCTCTCTCTCTCTTCCTCTCTATTATTCTCTCCTAGGGCAAACCTCTCTCCTTATATGGCCGGCGGTAGATTGAAGGATGTCCTCCTTGGCCAGCGGCAGAACATGGAGGTCTCCCTGTCCATGGCCACGCGGCAGACCAAGGAGCATCCTCTTGCACAGGCGGCGGCAGCAGGTGGAGCTTTTCCTTAGCCGGCGGCAGATCATGGAAGTTCTCCACTCCATGGTCGGCGACAGTCCAAGGAGGAGATGGCCAGTTGCAGTCTCCACCGGCAAATCTTGGAGAAGCTCTCTCCATGGCCGGCGACAGCCCAAGGAGGTTCTGGTCGACGACAGCTTGGGAGGCGCTGGTCTTCCTTGGTCACCGACAGATCTGTTGATGCAGTCTAACCCTGATTGTTATTTTGGTGTTGACATCGATTTTAGTTTAGGTTGATGATTATGATTATGGTTAAGTCCTGATCGGGGATTAGGCATGTTATGGAAAATTCTAGCTTGGAGGGCTAGGTGTTGGAAAATCCTAACCTGGAGGGTTAGGTATGGAAAATCCTAACTTGGAGGGCTAGGTGTTGGAAAATCCTAACCTGGAGGGTTAGGTATGGAAAATCCTAGCTTGGAGGGCTAGGTGTTGAAAAGTCCTAACTCGGAAGGTTGGGTGGAAATTCCTAGCTTGGAGGGCTAGGTGAAAAGTCCTAACTTGGAGGGTTAGGTGAAAAGTCCCAACTGGAGAGTTAAGTGAAAAATCCTGGCTTGGAGGGTCAGGTCCTAGCTTGGAGGGCTAGGTTGGATGAAAAGTCCCACCGGACCGATCTGGGAGTATGCGTTTCACCCACTGCTTGGCTCCTGATCGGTCTGGTGACCGATAAGGGAGCACACAGTGAGGTTGAGTTCCCCTGCTGATCTGCTCCTGATCGATCTGGTGACCGATCTGGATCACTGTGCAGATCATTCTGAAGAACGATCCAGCGTCGCGAGTTCCTCATTATGATCGATCAGGACGGAGCCTGATCGGTCTTGTGATCGATCAGGAGGCTCCCTGATTGGTCCGGTGACCGATCAGGAGGTTTGGACTGCGAAGCTCAGAAATCGCCCAACAAAGGGGTGGATCGGTCTGGTGATCGATCCACTGTAACGACCCCGCCTTCTCAACCTTAGACGGACCGCTACTTGTCTACTTCTTGACTCTAATGCACGACTAAAAATGCGGAACTTTCTTTATTTTTTTTTTATTCCATCTATCTAAAAATGATATTCTAACTTTAATAGTCATGCATGATACAATAGCACATTACTAGCAATTCTAACCATTTAAACTCATCACACAAGGTTCTATAACATTTCTAAAACACTATGAAATATGCATGCAACTTTTCTAAGCATATTTAAAGCAATAAGACTTAATTCGAAACTAACAACATCTTGGCACATGCAATAATATTTCTAGAACTTCATAGAATGTAAATCTTACTTTTCTACCGAATTTACAAGCATTTTAAGCACAATTAGGACCTAGTCCAAAAGGGAATAATAATAAGTTCAAGAATAAGTCTAAAATGCAATGTATCCACATGTTAAACTACTCATGCCCTTGCTCATCTAGTGCATTCACAAAAGTATGCATACTAATTGAAATGACATGGAATCTTCATTCTACAAAATTGAGCATGTAAAACTATCCGAAGCATAAATGTTTAATAAACTCCATAACACAATAACTTGGAATTTGGAAATCTTAAACATTGCATTTCAAATAAGCTAAACTGTCTCGTCCCAAGGATCTCTCCAAGGTCAGCCACCACACACACGTCACTCAGCACCGCCTCGTCGCCTTCCTTCAGAATTGCTTGTCTTTACCTTTACCTGCAGTAAGAGGAAAATGCAACTAATAAGCATAAAGCTTAGCAAGTACTATCTAGCTCACAAAATCTCGAAATGTGCAGGCATGCTTTTTAAACAATATGAAATCACATGAGATACTTTTATGCTTAAAAGAAACACCAAAACATGTATAACTCAAAACATGCATACTCAAGCATTAATAAGTCTTAACTCACTTTCTCTTGGCTTAACATGAAACTTTAGCAATTCTTTAACTTTAAATCGTTCTTTAACTTTTAGAAAACTTCCTTAAACTTTAGAAAAACTTTGCTAAAGCATATACTTGAAAATAATAACTCACTTGGATCCACTTAAGACGTAAGTACCATCTTATGCGCGTTCCCTAAAAGGTTGGGGTAGCGAGCCGCCAATCCTAATAGAGCAGACTTTGGTCTACCAGGGCCAAGACCTTGGAATTGGACACCTGGATTTCTTTAACGACGCCCTTGGATGCCGGGTACTGGCCTTAGAAAATAAAATAGCTTTTCTTTCTTTTCTTTCTTATCTTTAAATGCCTTGGCATTTTATCGAACACCTTGTGTGCCCAAATCCCTAAGTCTTGACTTTTGGGGATTTCGTAAGGCCTTGGCCTTCTCTTTTCTTTTTCTTCATCTTTCTTTTCTTTTCTTATAAGTTTCTTAGACCCTAAACTCACATAGGGTACTCTATCAAATATATATATATAAGCATATAATGAACTAAGATCACATGCAACATCTTAACTAAAAGTAAATATCTCCTTTAAAACATTTAAGGGAAAATTCTTGCGGAAAACCGCCTCTTACTACAGGTGAGCAGTACTTACCTTGATTTCTTGGACTTACAACCGAAATTAGACGACTAGGGCTCGGGTGAAACTTGAGATCTCTACGAACCGTCCGTGCCTACGTGTTCTTCTCGTCGAGACGAACGAAACGCTCCGCACTCCTTGCTTTTCCTTGGCCGGCGCCCCTTAGGAGAGGAGAGGAGGAAAGAAAACCTAGGTTCCCTTTTGTTTTCGCCGCCCCTCCCTCGCCCCCTTCTCGCACGCAGCCGAAAATTCTCCTCCAAGGGTTTCACGCGACTTAAGCGGGTTTAAATACCTCTTCATGAAAAAACGTAACTACTCTATAAAATTATTTCTCTCCACCTTTGTTGTGCTTGATACCCTAGCCCAGCCGGTCACTTGCGCGCCCTTAAGGGCTTGCTCCTCCTGTGGTCGCGAGTTCGAACCCCCTGCTGCCCTTTAAAGTTTTTCCTTTTTTAAAAATACTAAACGGACTCGGAAAATTCCATAAAAATATTCTAAAAATTCCTAAAAATATCTAGAATATTTTTAAAACATTTTTAAATAGTTCTAAGGACTTTAAGAACTTCAATATGGAAATTTCGGGGCGTTACATCCACAACCGGGGATCGGTCTGGTGATCGGTCCAGGAGAGTCCCAGAGAAATCATGATTTCTGATTGAGCGTTGGGGACCGATCAAGACAGAGCCTGATCGGTCTGAACCCAGCTTGATCGGTCTGGTGACCGATCAGGTGGCTCTCTGATTGGTCCGGTGACCGATCACTTTAATTCAAAATGCACTGTCAGACGCTCTGATCGCGTCTGAACGTATCCGATTCTCTGTGCTTCATCTCTGATGCTTGATTTTCTGTTTGATATACTGCTCTAATGATCTGATTAAGCTGCAGGTGACAGGAGAGGATTCTAACACTCAAGGAGAGTCAATGGAGGCCTTTCCTTGGAGCAGGATTGTCCTTTTTCCATCTCAGGTTGCAATGGCTGGAGCTGCAGACTGGAGCTGCTGACTGGAGGGAGTCCAGGGAGAGCTCAGTGGTAGCTGGCGTTGGCAGGTAAGTAGCTGGAGGCTGCTGTGAGATGATGTCACCTATGCTTAGTGGAGAAACAAAAGGCGTAGTGGAGAAGAGCAGAGTAGAAGTTTTTGTGAAACGATTTTTCTGGCTTGTTCTTGCTACGCGTTTGTGTTCTCCACATCTTGCTTGTGTGTTCTGAAGCTTCATCATCTTGAGCAAGCATCTGTAATCAGTGAAGCAACCATCCCTTACTTGAGCGCTTGGAGGAAGGAACAAGAGGCTTTGAGTCCGACAGCGAGAAGACACGGGGAAAGGGTTCTTGCGTGAGATCGTCGCTGGGTGGAGCTCGGGAAAAGCTTGCTGTGTTCTTATCTTTGCTAAGTGCTAAGTAAGATCTTTCTTGTGTTTCATTGTGCTTAAAACTATATCTTTGATTGAAACGCTGTGGAGAGGTTTCTCCACCGAGAAGGAGGTTGCTTTCTATCCGGTGTTCATTGGGGCTTGATCTGCCGACGATCAAGGGATCGCCCACCTTATGGGCACGCCAAGGAGTAGGGGCAAGTTATCCCCGAACCTTGTAAACCCTCCTTGTTAGCGATCTTGCTAGTTGTGTTAGTTTGCTTTCATTTTCTGTTTTTCTGCACACTCTGTGTTTGCTACTTCCGCTATGCTACTAACAAATCTAAGTGCATAAATTCGATAAGTGTCAAGGTCAAAGTAGTTGGCTATATTCACCCCCCCTCTTTAGCCATCCGGGTTCCAACAAGTGGTATCAGAGCTTGGGGCTCTGTTTTTGCGGATTAACAACCGAGAGCTATCATCCATGGCTTTGAGAGAAGGTTTCTCCACCACCCGACCACCTTTCTTTGATGGCGCTGACTTTCAATATTGGAGATCAAAGATGGAGTATTACTTGAAAAGGACATCAATACTTGGTTCGCGGTGAAGGAGGGCTCCACCCCTCCAAAGGATGATGAAGGCAAGGAACTTGAGTCTTGGCGGTGGACGGCCGAACAAACTCGAAAGAGTGAAGCCGACGCGAAGGCGGTTGTCACTCTACAATGCGGCATGAACAAAGATCAACTCATCAAGGTTGGTCCATTCACAAGTGCAAAAGTCTTATGGAACAAGCTCATCGAACTCCACGAGGGCACTCGAGATTCAAGAATCGCCAAGAGGGACTTATTTCTCAACCAACTTCAAAATCTCTCCATAAAGGAGAATGAAACCGTAAGTGAGTTACATAGCCGGTTCAAGGAGGTCCTCAATGTGCTTCATTCGATTGATGAAAAGGTCGAGGACCGCGACCTTGTGAGGTATGTGTTGAAAGCATTTCCAAGGAATGCTTTGTGGTCATCCATGGTGGATGCCTACAAAGTTTCCAAGGATTTATCAATTGTTAAGTTAGATGATTTGTTTTGTGAAATGGAATTGCATGAAATGGCTAACAAAGGCCCCAAGGAGAAGGGGATTGCCTTAGTTGCAGGGGACCGATCCAACAAGAAGAAGAAGGAGAAGAAGAAGGAGAAGGAAGTCTCTTCATCTTCATCCTTTTCCGAATCCGAGTCCTATTCCGAGGAAGATGGCAGTGGGTCTTCTTCCTCCGAGATGACAAATTTTGTGAGAAGAATGATGAGAAGGGGTCGATGCTTCAAGGGTAAAGGTAACCCTAGTGAAGCTAAAGTTGATAAGACTAATGTATCTTGCTTTGAGTGTGGTAGGAAAGGACACTTCAAGAGTGAATGCCCAAAGCTAAAGAAAAAGGAGGAGAAATCCAAGAGGAAAGAAGAAAAATCCAAGAAGAAGAAGAAGGCCTTGAAGGCCACTTGGGATGAATCCTCTTCAAGCTCATCCGATGAAGAGAAGGAGGAGGAGAGCACAAGGCATGTGACACTCATGGCATTGGGAGATCAAGAGAGCAGTGATGAATCTTCCAACTCCTCAAACGCGGCTTCATCATCTTCGGATGATGAAAAGGTAACTTCTCCCGAACTTGAAAAGTGTTATAGAGCAATTGCATGTTTAACCAATATGTTAAAGAAGTCGAAAAATAAGGTTAAAGCATTGCAATTAGAAATTGATCAATTGAAATTATCTAGGGATGATAACATTGATGATTTGCATGTTGAAATGTTAGAGGATGAGATTAAGTCATTAAAACTTGAGATTGACCAATTGAAATCCTCTAGGGTTGAGGATGTAGATGATTTGCATGATGAATTGCTAGAAGAAGAAAACAAATTATTAAAGAGTGAAGTTGAGAGACTCAAGAATATTCTTGAGAAATTCTCAACTAGCTCTAAGACCCTAGACATGATCTTGAATGCCCAAAGGGCAGTCTATAATAGGGCCGATATTGGTTACCGACCCAAAGAACCTTCATTCGTGTCTCTTATGTCTAGGACTGAGATGAGACAGTCTAAGACACCTAGAGTCCAAAAGAAAGTTGTCAAGGCATGGGTGCCTAAGACTTGTTTAGTAGGTGCTTTAGGTCCCAAGGTGTGGGTACCTAAAACTTATATTTTTCGAATTGTGTAGGTTATGATTGAGGGGGAACATCTATCAACTTGGTTCGTTGATAGTGGGTGCTCCAAACATATGACCGGGGATAGATCATTGTTTACCACACTTCACAAGAAAAGTAGAGGTAATGTTTCATTTGGTAACAATGGTAGCCTTAAGGTCATAGGAATAGGAGACATTCAAATATCCGAATGTCTTAGAATCTCAAATGTCCTTCTAGTCAAGGGGATGATATTTAATCTCCTAAGTGTTAGTCAATTGTGTGACACGGGTTACACAATT